>OU015491.1:190612721-190977721 GCA_907164885.2 Dolomedes plantarius | reverse complement strand
TTAATCTTTAAAAATTCACCAAAAATCAGAAAATGGAGGTAAAGATTTGAAAAAGATTCCATTTTAAAGGAATTTTTGTGATCTTTCTCGTGATATAAATTATATAACCCTCAAATTATTATTTTAAATGCAAACGTAAAATAAGTTACTAAAACAGCTTAAAAATTTAATTTAAAAAAATCTAAGAAGAATTTTTTTTAAATCTGTCTTAGTGCACCCCTACACTATAAGAAGAATCACCATGCAAAATTTCAGCCCTTTAGGTCCAGCGGTTTGGTCTGTGCGTTGTATGTCAGTCAGTGAGTCAGTCAGTTACGGAACTGTTATATATATATATATATATATATATATATATATATATATATATATATATATATACCGTCGGTGTTCTGTAAAAAGGGCGAATAGGTATGTAAATCTCTATGGGTATTCTGCCTTTTTACAAAACACCGACGATATATGTATGTCAAAATTTTAACGCATTTGGGTACTTTTTTGTTTAACTGTTTACTGCTTGCTCAAGCGATACAGACTGGGTTTGGTGCGCTACCAAAATTATAACTCGCGACAACGGACGGTTTTAGCATCTGAAATTTTGCTTTCCAGAGGACCGTTATAGAGGAACGTATTCCTACGTTAAAACTGGGTTAGAAACTTCCCCAATTAAATTCTAAATATTATTTGATAGGCTCTCGGGGTATGGCGAATAACAAGTTAGAGGTCAAAGAACGGTTTCGGGACTACTATTATGAAGCCGATATATTCAAGTAGTTAGCTCGCTGAACGGAGGGATTTGTTGTTGCTCGAGTTGTGACTTCCGTTGTGACTCGAATTGTGACCTTCAGATACTGTTTGCAGATAATATAGTTTTCTGTGGATCTTCTAGTTTTGAAATAAATATGACGAACGTTCCAATTAAAAGTTCCCTCCCGAAGCAATCTCCTTAGGTTAATATCCATTTTCTTTCCTTTGAAAAAACATATGAAATTTTGTGATTGCATCCCTATCTAAAATGTATCAATTCATTCGAAGCTCCATACAGATAATGACAAAGCAGTCAACTCTGTATTGACAAAATGTTGAGATCTGGCGATAAAGGCAACGAAAGGTTTTCTAACCGTCTGTGTTTAGGAAGAACTACTCCTTGTTGAGCCACATTTCATTATTAAAAAAAAAATTCATCGAGGACTTATAGGAAGTCCAGACAAACAATTGCCGGAAACTGTCGTTATAGTGAGGGTTGGGCGTATTCGGATTAAAGCCCTTTTGGGATTTCTCGTCGCTTCATTTCAATGACTGGGGAAAAGTTTAACTCTGAAACAAAAACAAAAAAGATGGGGTATACTTAGGCTATTTGCTAGTAATCTTGGAAGATTACTTTCATTTGGCTAAATTGTAGTGAACATGTTATATCCATTTAAATTTCAAAAGGTTCGCTCTTACAGTGCTGGAAAAAAAAAACTTTATGGAACGTATCAATATCTTGATTTTTCAAGATGGGACAATCAATGAATTGCCAAGCTATAATCTCGGATAATTATATTCAACACCACCAGAATTACAAGGGGATTGAACGAGAAAACAATTAGTCTCATGTCATTAATATACATGGATTACTAAGATTGATTCGAGGTAAAAACACTGAAATATTAAAATAAAAAAAATATTTGACACCCTAAAGAAAACCCAGCCAATTTTGAAGGAAGAGAAAGTTAGAAAGAAATCTTCTGTAATTTTCAATAGGGAGTCCTTTACTTGAGAGATCAACATTTAATTTAGAAAAATTATTTGAAATTTTGCTTCTGTGAAACGTTTAACTTGAAGCAGGAAATAAATGAACAATCACTACTTTGTCTTTTAAAAGGCATGCAATCAGTCGATTAATTTCTTCACTCTAGTCCCAATAATGCAGTACGAGACGTATCTGTGTCACACGTTCATTTACCTAAAACGGTCGACCGTTGGACCAGAGCGTGGTACGAGAAATTCGGGGCAACACGCTTTTGAAATGTGGACGAAAATTGCTATTGACTGACATTAGAAAACACATCTAGACATAGAAATCTTGATCTACTTTCTCTAAAAGCATATTTTTTCTCTTTGTCAACACGCAATACTGAAAATGGTGACCACTAGTTGCTCCAGTTCCACCTGTCGATTGTTTACGAAAATTGGCGGAAAGAACTGACTTTGTAACGCATAGTATCATTACTATTCATAAATACTTGTTTACGTGGATTCATTTTCTCGAAACATAGCTCCTAAAAGAGGAGGGAACATTTGATAAAGGACTTTTATCATGCACAGCGTATGTGACGTCAAGTTCTAAATAAACATCGTCCTCAGAAATAAATCGATATTTTCAAATGTATGATTTTATCACTTTTTGTTCGGTTCTGTAAAAATTTTATATCGATTGATACTGAGAAAACAAACGAATAGGTTGACTGTACGTAAAAAAAAGAAAGAAAAAATCTTAGAGGAAGAGTCTATTTCTAAATAAAGGTTGTAAGCAAAGTTTTCTTCAAAATATCTACAAAGTTTCATTAAGTTTCGTTTACAACAAACATGCAATCTTTCCATTTATTAAAAATTGTTTTTACTGTACGTCCATTTGGTTACTTCCCATAAAGTTAGAAAGCCTGTTATAGGTGGAAAGAAATACAGCAAAACATCAATTTCTCACTCAATTCATTAAACTGTTTCATTAATTTAATGAGTTCTTTTCTTTCCTAACTAATTATTTGGATTAATTATTTGCTATTGAGTTAAAACAAAAAAATACAATTATTTTATCTAGTATTAAAGTCCGAAATATACAAATGCACTGAAAATTTAAATTTAAGTTTACTGCTTAAGATATTTGATATCTGAAGGCTCATAAAATTGTATTCGATAAGTCGAGTTCAGTAGAAATCATCCAACTTAAACCGAAATATCGTGATTTTGTTTTGCTTATGATTTCTGACGTTATGGATCAGAGAGAGGAATATTGAGTATTTGCCCAATTTTTAGTTCGGTCAGATTTACTGTATCAGATCCCTTTTTATTTCCGCAAAGCCTGATTTATTTCTCAGTCTGGTCGCAGTTTTGAGAAGATAACAACAGTATAGGTAGATTAGAATGAAGTCATGCCAAAAGGCGTGAATTTTCCCCTGGATTGTCAAAACAGTGGCGACTAGGCCAGATTTACGAAGTTCGTGCATGGAACCCTCGAGTGCCAACTAAGACATCGAGTGAGATAAAGGCTAGTTTAGAAGGAAGACACGTGTAGTCAATTAATGGAAGTCAGTAAATGAGTTCATAGATTTTGATTTAACCTTAGGATGCTGAATGCAGTGAGCTGACGGTAGAAGAGATTTGTAAGGCAGGCACATTTTGATATACTTCATCCATACTTCCATCCATGTTTAGTAGTATTCTATAGCTGAGATGCATTAAACCTAAATTTGTTATTGCGAGTTAAAGCTCTATTTTCCTTGCTACAATACCTTAGCCACAAGTCAGTTAGAAAGGTTTAAGAAATACTTAAAGGCTTTCATTAAAATAATGCTTTTCTTAAATGTACCTCATTTTCTTCCTTTAAGGAAATTATGAGTAACCAAGAACTTTTTATACATTCGAGTTGAATTTAACAACGTTGGAAGCATGAATGGAAATTGGCGGAATGAACTGGTTTATTCCGTATTATTTTGTGAAGTAACTTCATTAACTTCGGCAAAGAAAACTTTTATTGATTGCAAGGATTTCCTAGCATTCGAAGTGATCGAACTTTTTTTTACCTTTTTTTCGCGACTGAGATTTAAATATGGTCAAATAACTGAGTTAGTGCTACTTTAAAAAAATAAAGTTTGCCGGAAACAAAATTTCTCCTTTCAACCGGCAAACTGCAGCAATTAAATTTAAAATGAATATATCTTTCATCTAAACTTAATTATACGCAAAGTATGAAATATACTTAAAAATACCAAAAATGAGAAATCCTTGGCCTAATTTTAACGACACGTGTTTTACTCTGTTCCTGTTTATTTCACGGGTGACGAATTCTTTGAACTGTGGCGCCGTTGCACGCCATGTTTCGCTGATATTTTTTTACGCAAAAAGACGCAGAGTTTTAGTAATTTATTGATAAAATTTTGTTTATAACACTCTAGGTATTATACCTTACCTACCCATCCTTATAATATTGCTTTAAGTAATTAATCTTATGAATAACATGTGCTCATATTCATCCGCAGTAACCAACCCTAATAAATATTCAGAGCAAAATTACTTTGTTTGTCAAATTTTATCGATTCAGGAGAAGAAAAAAATTGGTTATGCAGATAAGTCTCCATCGTACTCATATTTTATCATTCCATTCTGGGAACAGTTAAAGGGAAAAACGGTGAAACATGTTCAATTTTTCTTGCACGCTCTGCATTTCTACTGTAAAATCCATTTACTCAGAACTCGGTGGTTGTTTCAAAAGGCGGAATCAATATCGTGGACAGAGAGGGATTTTTCGCAAAATGTTACCCACGAAATATTGTCTAGATACGAGGACTCTCGTTTTCAATTGATCGATGGAGGGAAGGTGGGAAGACGGAAAGGAATCACGGAATTTCCCTCTAAGGCATTGACAAATAAAAACGAAAAACCTTGTGGGTCAATGTCATGCATCTGGATTTTTTTAATGTTTTTTTTTGTCGAACGCGGAGGCACTTGTCGCTAGACATTCGTCTGTATGTACACCACGAGACTGCATTTAAAAGGGCACCATATAGGTGACCAACACTACCCATTCAAAGCCGGTCCCTTCATTTACAACCGAGTCAAGTGACGAGACCGGTACACTTGACCCCGCACCTCCAGAGGTAAATTTGAGAACTTGGAGGACATTGCAGCCATGACAGATTTTTCGTGCACCAGCCGCCATTAGTGTACACGGCGGTAAATTTGTCAGCAACGGGCATCGAACCAGTGACGTTCAGATCACTGGCTCGCTGGCTTTGCCAACTGGGCCACCGCGTCCCCCGATTTTTTTAATGTGAAAAATTTTTTTCTCTTTAAGAATAATATTATGATATATACATTGTGTATGCATGTATATATATATATATATATATATATATATATATGTGTGTGTGTCTGTGTGTGTATCACTGTGTTTTTCATAACTAAATGAAATAGGAACAAATTATTCTTGCTATCAACAGTGGCAACTTGAAAACATGAGTTAACCGGAGTAACCATTTTCGTAAAGAATAAAATGACGTTTAAAACATATTAGAAACTTTATCACAGAACAAAAGGTAAAGATGATGCTTAGACTGCACAGGCGAAAACTGACAGCAGAGAAAAAAACTATATATGTGATTAGAGTTAAATATTGTGTTCGAGTAAAAGCATGATTCGGATTCATGAACTACCGAAAACGTAATGTTGAGACGTAATGTTGTGATGAATGATTGTGGAGTTTCAAGGAGAGGTTTTGATTGTGATGCTCTCCTCTGTTTTCCGTTTCTAATGCATTTGGTGGTCATTTCGTGCCATTAACTACAAAAAAGGGATGATTTTTTTATTGTAATAGCTATCATCGTATTTTCAGTCTTTATTATAATTTCTGGCGGAAATATGATTTCAAAGGAGAATTATTGTAAAGTAGCTGAATTAAGAATGCAAATCAGGTCTTACTGCCTAACACTTTTACGCTTAATCTATCACGAGCGAAATCGAAACGCGTTTTATGTAATATAATAAAAAACGCTCTTCCATTTCAACACAGTTGAAAAAACGGAAAAAAGAGTCAAATCAGAATGATGGTGTTTGTAGCGAGAATTGCAGCAATTATCAAACTTTGGTTTATGAAAAGTTCGAAACGTGATTCTGGTATCCTCTTTTAAACTGCTCGTGAGCCCTCGTAGGGTAATTTGTCAGTTTTTATACTTGAGTAACAAACTCAAGATAAAGACTGTTCGAGCGTCTTCCCTGCTCTAAAGGTAGTTTAATGTTATATGGGTTCACCCAATAATTCCGTACTCTATAACCACAGTATTTTCAACGTTGTGACACTAAGAAAATATTTATCTACTTTATAAAATCTAGTATTGCACTCTTATGACGTTTTTAAAAATCTCGATGTTGTCGTAATTCGGGAATTTACTCGAGTTCCAAGCCTATTTCACTCAGATTTTTCACCAGCATCTCACAACGACTCTGACGGCTTTTAATTTCCCACATAGCATAAAGTTTAATTTCGGTACATTTTGTTTATATTACAGATATAAATTGTGGACATCTGTTGCAAAACTTCTAGCATTACAAACGCATTTTTCGGCTAATTTTTGTTTTAAAATCAGCTTAGGATTGATGTTTTACGTAAAGCAGTAAGATATTCCAAACGTAAAAAAAAGAAGGTTTATAGCAAAATGCAGTTCGCGTGCGCGCGTCTAGACCCCAAGTAACAAAAAGCAACTTACCACACAGTAATTTTAACCCCCGAAAAAATAAACGAAACACAGACATTTATACCTAACGGAATACATTAGGTATAAATAGGTCATATTTAAAAGCACCGCTACATAACCTAACGATAATTAGAGTCTTAGAGCTGATAAAGAATGAAATGTCACGAAAAAGGATGAATTTTTTGTTCATAGTTAGACTTTTTTTCAGAGGCTTTCATAGCTGGTGTTTGGTAGGTATTTAAAGTGAAAAAATAACCAGACCTTCAATTCCCCCCCCCCTCCCATATATATATATATATATATATATATATATATATATATATACATATATGTGTGTGTGTGTGTATACATACGTAAAATATACATGCACGTATGTATGCACGTGTCTGCGCGTATATTCTCTGTAAATTTGTCAACTGTTAGAAGCAAATCTTCGCTTTATTATTATTTTTGATTCTATATATTAACCAGAAAGCCAAGAGGCTTAACGTTTTGCAGTAAGATGATAATTTTGTCTCTCATAACATTTCTAATAACATGTTGGATTTTGTAATTGTTTGCTTATGCAAATCGCATACACTTCACCGAAACGCTTTATAAATAAAGTTACACAGATTCAAAATAACTTGTAGGGCACATGCCAGATAATGTTACCTGCGATGAGGAGTTTCCTGTTTACGGATCATCTGGTCTCTGAGTGTGGCTTAGAGTTCTGCATATTTGCCGAGTGTCCATGGCGACCGCAAACACATTTTCATCGATTGTCCCAACTTCGTCCTCAATGTCACGGTCAGTCACTGTGTTCGGCACCCCACTCTCTTCTTCCCCAATAACACCGACCGTCCAAAGATTGTATAAACAAAACTCATTATGTAACCTATTTAAGTATATGTTTATCCTTTGTCTGGATTTTCAAAAGGATAAGTCAAACATGACAAACAAATAAAGCTATCCTTTAAGTTAGAACTGTATAAACTACGCCAAATTAAAATTTTCTAACAGTCTGAAATTATATGAAATAATACTTTTTTTTTTCAATAATTCTTTTACAGTGAAAAAAAGTATGTGCTTCTTGAAATATGGCACTAAACACACACAGTATTTTACATTTTGAAGGAATTGTTGAGAATAAATTTGGAGGAATTAAAATATTTCAAAGTTTGATAAATGGTAATATTTATAGAGAGTATTTGGTTCACAAAGCAACTTTTTTTTTATGGAAATATCATCGTTTTAATAATACTAGGAATTTAAACTATACTGTGCAATAGGTTGATGCTTATTATTCTGAATGCTCACTAATTGATAATTAATAAGCGCTATTTGAGCCCCTGCATTTTGCAACTTAGCTATTAATTCTCAATTCTCAATGGCGAGGAAAATTTTTTTAAACGTTATAAAATTCGTTACAGAATTTTGCGGAAATAACTGTTTGAGAGTAAACAAATAGGTCTGATACTGTCATATGCCTATGCCAGCTTCTCAGATACATTAAATACCTTTCGACTAAATTAACTTCAGATATAATTTTATACTATATAATTTAGGTCCTTCACACAAAATGACACTTTCTGCTTGTGAAATGTACCTAAAATATGGCTTAGTATTTTTTCAGCTATAAGTACAATGTTAGAGAAACGTTTGATTATAAAAATACCAGACGAAAATATATAAACGAATAACAAAAAATGTGCCATCTATACACTTTTCATGGAAATAAGAAATAAACTATTTCCAATACAAATCTATATATGTAAAACGCGTAGGTATGCGGCACAAAAATCGACAATATTTCTACACTCCAAATGGCAGCGGCTGCAACTACCAGATATAAACATTAGCGGCCGTCTGCAATTTTCAACCGCGTGTCAACATGGATTTATGCACTGAAATCAGGAATCCTGGAAAGCGAGATGCACGATCAAGTGAAAAGTGGGAACAGTCTCAAGAAAGAAAGCGAAGAAGAAATAATTCATTATGAGAGAGGCGTGAAACAGAGAACATAAATGATCGCGAGGTTAGACTTAACTGTTGGTGGCAATGCAACCGACAACCTGTAATAGTTAATTTTCTAAACTTTTTTCAGTACTTGCTGAATTTTTACTCCATTTTATAAGTGAAGAAATTTTCCCAACAATTTATTATTTGATATCATTAAGTGTAGATATCTTAATTGTGAACAATAGCACATACAAAGAGTGGTGTAATCCACACTATAATTTAGTACTTGTGGAATTTTTCCCCAACAATTTCTTATTTGATGTAATGATAAAGTGTATATATCTTAATTTTGAAAAATAGGACATACAGAGAGGGGTGTAATTTTAAAAATAATTCGTGTTGGGTTTCTCGGTCTTCTCTGTTCTGAAGTAATGGAAATTCAAATTTTTTAATCACGATGTTTTAGAATCAGCCTTATGGAGAATACCCCTTAACACCATATGTTTATGATGAAAAGTAATGGTAACATTCCTTACATATGTTACTTTCAGTTGAATTGTTTTGCAAAAGAAAATATAAAACTAAAAGCGACCATGCTGGTCGCGCAGCGGCTAGTTAGCTAGAAATTTATGCTTCTATAAAGCAACTACTTTTATCTCATAGTCCAACTAAAACACTTTTCCCTGAAGAAGTTTTTTCAACACCGTATGTTCAATCTGTTTTTCTAGCGGTGTGCATACTTGAAGTCAGGAATAAATGTACTTGGTGACTTTTTCTGTAGTTTTGATATTTGTGCCAGCATTAAAATTACTGAAATTTCTGAATACTTTCTATTTTTTTTTTACTATTTCTTTGCCCCTGTCTTTTTTGATATATACCAAACTCTTGCACGGCAAGTGAAAACGATTGATTTTTCAACCGTAATGTGGTTGTGAAGGAAAAAACTGTTTTCAAGGAAACGAAGTTAAGGTTTGATTCGACCAACTACCAATGTATTACATTTATTTAGTCTGCTTAATTTTATTGTAAACAGAATATTTACAGAAATATAGGGTTACAAAGAAATAGATTTTTCAAAGTCAGAAAAGAACCCTTTTTAAGTCCAAAATTGCAGATGTAGCTATTCTACGGATATAAATTATCGGCAGAAACGGTCACATAGGATTGGTGAAAAGCTCCTTGGCATCTTTGCTCAGAATTTATAACTGATGGTGGAAAGATTTCATAAAATGATGATTCTAAGCAATTGGTAGGCAGATAAGGTTATATAAAGTATACATCCCTAAAACACATCTTTTTATTTCTTATTTTTATTACTCATTTTTCAATGTTTATTTTCTTAGTCTTTTTTTTCTTCTTTTCACTTATAAAAGATACGATAGTCTTATTTATCTTGACAACTGATAATCTATAGATATAAATTTCGCATGAATCAATTTAGAACATTTAATACCATTGCCGAATTGTGAAATCAGCTCTCAAAAGCAACCCTTCCAACTATTTAAAATATCCTTTTCAAAGGCGTTTAATTATTATATAGCTTAATTTTCCTGCATTTTTTCCTGACTTTTGGCTTTATAAGGCTTTGTTGAATAAATCATTAATTTTCAAGATAAATTAGTATAAAGTTTTGGGTCATTTTTATCAGTCTGAAAACAAAAGAAAATTTCAATTATATCTCTAGTCAGGTATGTTCATAATTAGACTAGGCAATAGAGGAATCAGCGGTCCCAAGAATTTTACCTTATTACATTCCATCGTCCATTATAGTCTAGATATATATTTTCTTCTTTTTAGCATCTACGAAATCGTATGCTAAAGTCTAGGAATCAAATCTTTTTTCTCCTATCACCAATTAAACCAGTGGTTCCCAACCATGGAAGTCTGCGGACCACTAAGCCAAAAATTGAACCATCTGCGGACCACCACCCTCGCCGACTTGAAGGGGGGGGACCTTCCGGGGAGGGGTTATGAAAATTATTTTGTATCATATTCTAATAATAATTACGTTAAACTTTTAAGAAATTTTAATTCAACACCTGATAATCATCGGATATATTCGGCCCATCTAGTTCAATGAACATTGCTTTCAAAATCCCCATTTATTTGGCAACTTTTTTATATGTGGTGCCGGACCACTCTTGAGACTGTTGCGGCCCACCTGTGGTCCGCGGCCCACCGGTTGAGAACCACTGATTTAAACAAACAGGGATAGTATTTACTATATAAATATAATGTGCTGAACATTTTAAGTATATAAGAAGAAACTTAACAAATGTAAATTTATAACGAAATATCTCTATTCTAAAAAAAAGTAACTGGCGCCGCCGCCGCTGTCAAAAGCTTGTCACGCTATCTCCTCCGAAACCGCTGGGGGTATGGGGTCGAGACCGATACCAATGGAGGCAGAAAAATGGGGGGGAGAAAGTAAGATATGTCTCATCTTCGTCGGACTTTAAGTTTTTTTATTTTTTGTTTTGTGGAAAAATATTGACTTTTTCATGTTCAGATTACGATAACTCGCCAAAATTAATCGTAGAATTTTGATCTTTTTACAGTCTAAGACTACAAACATTTCTCCTTCAAACAAGACCTCATTTGTTTAAAAATAATTTAAAACAGACTAATATTTTCATCAAAATATTACACCCACTTTTTCGAGAAATATCGTCACATATGTGGATGTAATATCGATGCTCCTCGAGTTTTTATCTTACAAAGAAAATATTTACATAATCTGGAAGCCGAAAGCTTTCTTATTCGTATAAACCCCATTTCAAGTCTCTATCTTAAATTTTCGATTTTTAATTGAATTTTAAAGCTGAAACAGTGATTCCCCTCCGCAGTGATTCCCCTTCAACAGTAAATGGATGGAAGCTGTTGCATTGCCCGAGAATCACCCCTATGTATCTCGCTATTAGCAACTTATTCCTTCATCTTGCTGTGCAATGATTGGCGCTGTGCTTGAGCGCGCTGCTCGTATGCGATAGTCCCCTGTTCGATCCCGGTGGACGCTCATTTTTACTAATTATTCTAAATATTTGAATTTTATTCTTTTAATTCTTATTATATTTTTTATTTTACTTATCTGAAGAGGGCTTAATTTTTATTTTACTTATCTGAAGAGGGCTTAATTTTTATTTTACTGCTGAGCACATATTTTCTGATGTACATATCTTGCTACTGGAGGTAAAGTCGTAAGACCATCGCATTCCAACAAACTTAATATACCTTGACCTTGACCCTAACAGAGGAGCGAGAGTAGCCTGCCTAGGGGCGAAGCCCCTAGTAATTTAAAAGATAACTCTTGTAAAATTGGTGATGTTGCTAAATTACCTACAAAATTTTCTCGCTTGTTAATAAACTGATGTTACTGCGTAGGTTTCAAATTAAAGTTGGCGAAATGCTATCATACTTTATGAAGCGTTCATTTTATCCTTCCAGGTTCTTTGTTTTTCTCTTCAGGAATTCTCTTAAGGCATTTAAGAGTGTTAATTACTTATTCTCAAACCCATGTTTCTTTTTTTTCCATGTTGTCTGAGTTACACGTCCCTATTTGCCTTCTGTCTTTGTGAGCAATATTCCTGTGCATTCAATCTGATGTAACAAATCAGAGCAAAAATAAGACTTTTTTTTTAAAAAAAAGAAGGCATCTTTTCTTATTGAATTCTATTCGCAACTCCTTTTATACTACCTTTCAACTCTTTTCAAATAATGGAGAAATCACGCTCCTAAACCAGATTTTTCAAAAGGAAACAGTAGAGAATAAAAAAGTCTTGACCGTCATGTCACATGGAAGTTATCTTTTCGGTGATAACTGACCGAAGTCAATATTTTTTGTTTATTGAATGTTATCATGGTAACGAGAAAGCGTGTTTGGAGACGTCAGGAGGTGGACATTGTTTAATAACCTAAACATAGGGGACATGCACATGCTGCTCTCAGAAAAACGCAATATATTTTCCCCGTTCTCGTACCAAGCTACGTCAGTGTAACTAATGGTAAGACGCGAAATGTGATTATTGATCACAAAAGAAAGTGAATTGTCGAGCATTATGCAATAAACGTCGACGCAATATTTACCCTGCATTATCATACATTTGTCATTAACGTTTCTCAAATGGACTTTTTACTTTGCGAGAATACTCTAGAGTTAAGTTATATATCGGTTCTTGGGTATAAAAAAAATGATACAAGTGCATTCGTGATTATTTCCAAAGCCCCCTGTTTTAGAAAAATCTTCAAAATTTTAGTGAAACCCTTTGCTTATGCGGTATTGGAAGGGGTTAGGGCAAAGACGGTCGGAGAAAATATATGTAAATCATACAATAGAATGACACAAAAGTTATAAAAAATAGCTTACAACATTGAAAATAAGTACAAATCTGAAATTCGTATGGTTTGGTTTGCTATTATTCGACACAGAAAAATTCAGTATTTCTGAATTCTGCTCCATTCTCTCCATTAAGGCTGCTATGTACTAACCCCATTGGATTCGCTCACCTCAATGTTAACCGATGGAGAAAATTTGCCCACGGATTGCCGACTTGGATTCAAAGATTTTTTTTTAAAAAATTGTACTCCGTCATAGAGAAAGAAATTTTACATTTGTCTAGATTTTTCGTTTTTTTTTAAATGCAATTAATATTTTAAAATTTAAATTATTCGGGGAAAAATCTGGTATAGTGTGTTTTAAACGCTCATAAATTCCTTCGGTGGACGAAATTTATAAAATGAATCCTGTTGCGCTTTGCAGAGAAGTTCAGGCTATCTGACAATACCAATTTTATTTGATTATCGGCATTTATGCACCTGTAAATAGTTGACAAAAATATATTTTAAATAAAAAATTTGGGGGCAGCGCTAAACCCCCCACCCCCTATAGAGAGAGAAGCATTACAATCCCTCAAAATGTTAATCCTAAGGGGGGTGGAATTCTCGAACTGTAAACTGGACTCCTCCCACTACAAGAGTCTGCAAGAAGAGGATAAGGGAAATACAATTTTTTTTCTTAGTACATAGCAGCCTTAATAGACAAAATACCGTGATACAAGCAGACGCTTAACTAAAGAAGTGCATGGTGATTTTATCGACGGCTCATGTTTTAGGATTTCCTATACTTAAAAGTAAAATTTTGAATAAATTTAATACGATAATACATGACATTTTTTATCATTTTCTCCTTTCTCGTGTTTATTTTAATGTAAACATCACTATCCTTGTCCTCTAACCAAATAAAGCTCTCAGTAGGATTAACTCGGTTACCGAGCACCACAACAGAAAAAAAATGCCTCACCAAAAAAATATATTTGGTCTTAAACTGTATGTGAGTTTGATAATTTGAATAGTTTCATCCACACTAAGTTTTTATAATCTTAGAATAATGTGGTTTAATTTTATATTTTACTTCCGTTAAAACAAGCTATATTCAATAAATACTTGAGCTGTAGACCACTTACTATCGGGATAATAAATTCTCGCAGAGGGTAACCTGGAAACAATATGAAATGAGTTATAAAAAGTATGTAAAACCGGATGACATTTATTAATACATGCCATGATTAACTGATGTGAACATTTCTCAAAAGAAATTCTTCTTTTATAATATTTAAAATTTCATTTTGACGCTCATTTTTCTTTGTTTCTGATTCTGTTTTTACATTTAGCTGCTCAAAATATGATCAGCTAGAGGTTCAATGCTGTCTGAAAATTTATTCCAGACACATGTAACCAACAGTTTATTCTGGGAGAAGTATCCCTTTGAAGATAAAATTCAAATATAGAGATTGTGGCAAGAAATTTTTTCTTTCGCATTCTCTAAATTTAATATTTATGATCTTAAAATTCAGTTAAAAAAAATTTCCTAGTTAGTTAACGTAACAGAAATAAGCCAGTGAAAACTACTCCAGTACTACAAGGTAATTTGTTTTCTATATTTTGTATTTAATTAGTTATGAAACAGAAAGAAAAGTTTTAGAATGACTTCAATGTATAATTCCTTTCTAACATTTCTTCTAAAATGAAATTTTTAATTCTCGAGTTGAACACCGGAAAAGAATTCTAGCCTCTAACATAAGCTTTTGAATAACTAAATGCTTGGAAACCGAAATTCTGTAAAAAAAAGTACTCCTTCTTGGGAAAATTAAGTTATTTAAAGCAGTAATATACTAATAACCCGGTGGCGAAGTGGTTGAAAACGTCAAGCTGCCACCCCACAGGTCCAGGGTTCGACCCTGCGACTGGGCAAGATCGACTCAGCCTTTCATCCCTTGAGTGGGTCGATAAAGTGAGGACCAAGCATGTTTGGGAACTAAACTCTGGGGGTCCCCCGTCAGGTTGACCACCTGACTGAGACATATGCTGTATGGCACCCAAAGCCCACGGTCTAGAAAGCGGAGATCGGTCCCGCCGGTCTTGGTTCACAGCGGACTGTTGCGCCATAAGTTTAGTTTTAGTTTTAAATACACTAATAAATTGAATTGTAAGATTTCTACTTAAAAAGCATGATTTCTACACCAGTTCAATATGCCGATAAAATTGCCAGGAATTCATAGGTTTTTTTTATTATTATTTTATTTTAAGACTGTGATGGAGGGATGCAGAGATGAAACCAAAATTTGCACACACGATTCTTTACTTGAAAAAAAAAACATTGAACAAAACTATTTGCAGAACTTAAAAAAAATACATTTTTAAGGATTAAAATTTATAGCGCGCGGGTGGCGCAAATCATTCGTCCATTTCATTTGATCTCTCTGTCTCTCCACTACTACTCTCCAACCCCGACGCCGAGTTCTCGCGGGGTTGTTGTCAGAAAAGTTGAGTTTAGAATGTCCTGCTACAAGACTGTATACTGTGTTCTTAAAATATGCCATATTGTATTAATGACACCTTATTAAATATTATTCAAAATTAATTATTTTTTTTTAAAGTTATTGTCTGGCGGAAATAAAGTGACGCGTTCTGGCACCAACTGTAACTTTTCGGTGACACAGTAAAGTCTATACGCCCCTTTTGCGAGGGCCATAACAAAGATGAAGAATCACCAATAATAATGGATCCGACCCTATGGCATACTGACCTCAAAAGGGAGAAATAGAAAGAGGAGGGAATATCGATCAAAGTTTATCCGTGAATCGCTCACGTAATGTTCCCCACGGATGCCGTTCGTTTCATTTTTCTTTTAAGAGTGACAAGAATAATCGCCAAATTAAGTAATCATAATTATGATTATTAAACAGGCAATGAATTTAATAGGTAGCTTTGAGAAATGTTTTCAGGATCCTAACATGATTTAAAATGTAATTCTAGTATTTGAATTTTCGGAGTCTTGTCCAAGGCTGAAATTTATGCTGATGAATATTTTAGAAATTAAGTGATTTTATACGCACGGTTGTTTTCGCTATTTTTGACTAACACTTGCTATTAATTTTTTAAACTACAACCATTACAAGTCATTTCTATGACGAAAAATCATGCAATTTTTAATTTATGGAAACATTTTTTTCTCTTAATTTTTCGTTACGGGGAGGTTATTTCTATTACGGAGGAAACATTGATGTTTACTCAACTACCGCATAATTCAAGCAGAGCATTTATCTATATGTCCTTATCACAGTGTAACAAATTCAAAACATTCAAAACTTCTTTCTGGGTGGTATGTGTGATTATTTTTATCCTTTTCATAATGAATCTAAGCAAAAGTACAGAAACAATGAACTACCCCTTAGGGATTTGTAATGTAAATAAGAAAATTAAATGGGGGAGATCAGTTATTTTCCTTTATGTTCATGGAGATCTTACATATACAATTTTTAAATAACTTTTCTACTTAATTTAAACGAACTCTTTGATTTCTAAAGAACTATTTTTTAGTTCTTTGTTACTTATATTTTATTTATTTAAGTTGCTAAGCCGATTATTTGGGCAGTCCGACTTTGGAAACATTTTTAAATCTGGTTTTGGATACTATTTACTAAGCACGTTGCCACATAAACACTTTAATTTGTTTATTCTGAGGAATCTCTCTAGCTAGCTCTCTCTCTCTGCAATTTTTATTTTTAATTATGTAACCATATTTCTTTTTATTGGGTTCAATAGTAATTTTTCAAAGTGTTTTTCTCTATTCTTAATATTACGATTTTCATCATTTAGCAATGATGTGTTCAGTGTAATTTGTGTATTAGTACATTTTTTGCTATCAAAACGTCGTGTTTTTGACGGGTGCCAACTAGTTTTTATTAATCTGTGCGTTTTTTCTCCAGAAATAAAAGCGTAAATACAACAATGCGCATCTGGTTACACTGTAGAATTTAAAACGTTGACAACATAAAATTTGAATGTTTATCGAAGAAAAATTAATTTAAAAGGGGGTAAATAAATTAATAAAGTAGGGATATATTTCAGGAAACACTAAAATCTTTAAAAATTGACATGAAAACTTTAGAAATTTACAAGAGAAGCCAATATTAAAAAAATTAATAGTATATAATTTCACAGAAGACGGCCGTCATATAATGTTAAGATTTTATAATTCTCTATATCATTTTAAATACGGTAGATTTCTTGAAACATGACTGCGTTTGAATAAATGTATTCAGATCCATCATCTCAGAACTTTAACCATTATAAACTAATTTGCCTCGCAACGAAATTTCTGTTGTCCGAAACATTGTGTTCAGAAAAGCTACACGGATTCAGTTTCTAATAAAGAAATGTCAGACCATTTGGAAAGAAGAAAGCTCGTTCGAAAGAGATGAAGATTTCGTCAAAAGATGTGTTTCGAGTGGTTTGCGTGACTACGAAAGACTAATCACTTAGAGCAAGATGACAGTGGATCATGAACTTGGTTTTAAAGGTGGTGTATGCTTATAAAGTATAGGATAACTGAAGTAAATAGCGGCAGAAGTAGAAATGGTCTAAGCAAACTATATTTCATGCAGTTCATGTGTAGTTCATGTGTTTACTTACACTCTAAACTACCATAAATAAGGTGTACAAGTTGAAACTTTTGGCGGACATAAACAGAATACCGTGTTTTATGTAGTTAAATTCACCCACATAAAAATGGTTGGCATGTTAATCCCAAAACTGGAAAATTGTAAGAATATATACTACATTTATCTTCAAAATTAATAAAGAAGAAAATGATAAATAAATAAAATTTCAAGAAAGTGAAATTTTTTAATTATAATCACATAACATCAACACAATAGATTTTGTTTCTTAATTAATATTAGAATTTTCCATTGTCCTTTTACTCTTCATTTCGACCTCATGAGCTTCAAGTAACTCATTATGAAGAATATCGATATCATTGCTTCTTGTTCCACACTCGGATGCACTGGGTTTAGAAATGCTGACTTTCAAAGATGAACTGAACTTAAGTTATAAAAATACTATCTTAGAAAAACTTTACTTTCAGCCTCACATCAGAAGTCCATAAATTTTTCTATCAGTGGAACTGTTAAAAATTTCGATAGTTAAGAGAACCCAGCAGTTTATTAGTTTTTTCATGTATGAATCTAATTCTCTAGTGAACTGACTAATGACTTAAACTCTCGCGTTAACTAAGTTACCCTGAGCATAATAAAGACATTAGGGAATGCAATGAAATCAATTCATGGGCTTACGGGACATTTTTTCCAGATTTAAAGGGGGACTAAGGTATTTTCATTCCTATATGAATTCTAAAAAACTATCCGACAATTTAATGGATAGCTATTTGAAGCTCTGTTCTTCAATACATGTGCAAGTTAGGAAAAGTAAATGATATACTCTTAGGCTCGTTGGAACGAGCTTAAAAGAGATCAAGGCATGGGTAGATTCCTTTACGCCTTAGGCTCCTGTGAGAGCAAAACAATAAATCATGTAACTCGTATTAAAATAAATCTTTATAAGTAAAAATATTAACCATGGACTTAAGGAAGAATCATATTTTGCAGAAATAGCAGCCTCGTGCATTGCTTATCCTATTCCCATTTTAGACTACTAACTCAACATCATTTGTCATTAATGTCTGGAAAGTTTACAAAAAAAAAGAAGAAATCATCGGATGACCGCATAACTCTTTATATCTGTATAATTCGCTTGTGTCTTTCAATCACGTTATTTGCAAACCAGTAGCAACAACCTCTCCCTTTCTCCAAAGTAATTAATTGGTATTACACAATTAGTTTAATTTAATATACTTTAAGACTCTTGGTGCCCCCTTTTTTTTGAGGGAGGGGAAGGGGAGATTTTTAGCACTAAGGTGCTATAGTTATTACTTTGACAGATTTGCGTTTCTGGCTTTTCATGTTTGCCAAAATTCTCTCCCCCTTCCATCCCAAAATAAGTTTTTACAAAAACCGAGTAATATAAAAATTATTTAGCGACGTTTAATAGAAGAAGAAAAAAAATAATGACTTTCATCAATAACACCTTAGTGGGTATTTAAAATTTTGAGCGAAGTTCTTTGTTATTTCAATTTCAATTAAATTAAATATTTCAGATCCGTATGGTTTAAATATAATTATTATTTACGTAAAAAAACTGTCTTTTTTTGTGTGTGTGGCAGGGGGGGGGGGAGAACCAGAAACTGTTCTATTCCTGAAAGTTCGTAGCTACAGTTTCAGAACTTTAAATCCCCTCCTCTTACATCCCAAATAAAACTTTCAAGGTTTGTTGAATTAAATAGGTAGAAATATTACTTACAGAGAATAATTATGGACTAGGAGACGTGTAAGTAGTTTAATTATTTCCTCCGGTTCTCTCTCTTTAATACATTTACGCTTTCCTTATATCTTAAAATTATGAAAATTTTTTCAGTTCAGTTTCCTCGAACATGGAAACTACCTTGACGACGCCTGGCTAATCACAGCCTTTCGTGATGGGTAAGAATCGATTACGTGGTCAAACAGACAAGTGTTTAATCGATAGTTGGTCCATGTTTCTAAATTTCCAATAGATGAAAAGGTTTGCTGAATATGTGTTGAAAAAAACCCTCAAAGAAAGTACAGTTTTTGTTGAAATGCAATGAAGGAGAGAATAAATCGTTAAAAGAGTGTAGAAAATATATAATGCTGCATTTTTTGCTATGCGTAATCATCAATTCCGCGATCGAGAAATCCGCAAATCAGAAACAAATGTTACTCGAGCTGAGATTATCAAAGCAGCCAGACAAAAAGAACTCCTTCATCTTGTTTTGTGTCTACTTCTAGTATTTAAAAAAAACTAATAATCTATTATATACAATAAAATTATATTTTAATCAGCACCAGTAATCCTAGTTTTCTCTGAATATATAAATATCTCCAACATTAAATGAATTAACAACTAGAACTTCGGTCCCAAACCAAAACTACTTTTAAATTATAATAAAGAGAGGGATCTCTAGGCAAGAATACACACTAGATCGAAGCGCGTGCGTTTAACAGCATCTTGCTAAAAATTCTCTCTTTGGAAGAGAGGAGTTGATGGAGGTATACGAGTCAAGTAGAACAATTTGCCAATCTTTTTTCCAACATAGTCTTTATCACTCAAAGAATACTTATAATTTGGGATAGCATTTTTTTCTACTATTCCTATGTTCGGCTTTGGACTAAATCCAACCTTTTCAAGTGTCATAGTAAATCAAATGTCAAGGTTTTCTTTGTTTTCAATCCGAAGTACATACTGTAATACCTAAGCCAAAAAGTAAGTTGAGCTACCATGTTCTCCGTTTTCCCTATCAAAATTTTAGATTTTATTTTTATTTGAAACACTTTTTGTATCAAATTATGCCAGGAGGTTATCTGTATGAAGAGCTTGACACATAAAAGATTGAATTAAGTAACTTCAAAGCCCTATAGACATTTGTCGATCTGTCAAGCATAGCCTACCAAAATATTTAATTCTTTATTAAAGTATAACGTGTTTATTTCGTTCTGATTGTGTTTACAATGTAGACATTTTTAGCATTACCACTAACAATGTACACTGATATAAAATTTCCAATATTATAGTATCATCAAAATGCCCCTCCTCCCAATTTCCCCATGTTTTTTCCCCCTTACCGTAAAGTCCACTGCGGACGGACGGACTGCGCCAACCAAATAATTATGGCGAGTTCAAAAACTTCAGGATTAATACTCATACAAAAACTAAATATTCGAAATGGAGAATACTCTACCATTAAAGCGAACGGAATTTTCTTTTAAGTCCAGGAAAAAATATTTAAAACTTTATCTGAAATTTTCTATTCCTTTAAACTTGTACACCCTTGACTGTAACCCAAGCAGCGTGTGACAGATACAGGTTTTCCCGTTCTAGTAAAGCGTTCCTAGGAAACCTTTCATCATACGAAATGGCGTAAAGCGAAGATGCAGTTTTCTTGAATTTATGTTTTTAAAAAAAAATTAGCAGTCTCGAAACCCAAAAAATCTCTCCAAATCGTTCTAAATAACTCAGTAAACAAACAAAAAAAAACTACAGTTAAACCACGAAAGATACGGTAAATAAAATAACAACCTTCATAAATGAGAAATAATATATGCACTGCGTAGTTTTATGTTGTTTGCCAATGCAGGGCACTTTCCAAAGGAGACATTTTCACTTTAATCGGGAGTTGCTTTCAATTTAGTTGCTTTCAATGAGCACCATATAGGTGAAACAAGACCACCCCCTGGTGCCACTTCAACTGTGACCGATTACCCCCAGGGGCGACACCTGGGGGGGTGGGGGCTCGTACCTTCTTCCATCCTCTCTGAAACCATAGAAGGACTTTTCGGTCTACATATTTAATGTTACCTTATCCAGCCTAGACACGAAAGTATTTAATGGCGTTCGACGAACATATTACCCCCCCCCCCCCAGTACCAAGCCCAACGCGCTACCACTAGGCTTCCTCGGACCCTGTGCAGCTATTAACCAAAGTTAAAAAGACTGTGAACATACACAAAGGCTTATCTTGGATGGTAAAATGAAGGTGTCCGACTAGTGGGAGGTACAGCGTGTAGGGGAAAGGGAAAAAGAATAATTTCGTAGAATCCTCTAGTCACTTAATTCTGCCTGCACAGGCAGGTCACTGATGCCTACAATATCTTTCCTACGAAATCAACCCTATATGTCATTTTAGCTTGTGAAATTCACATTTCGTGTAAAGATAAAGAATAATAATCCCAGTTAACAACAGTTTATTATTGGTTTAAAAGAGACGGTAAACTCTCCAAAACAGTGCATGATTGTGAACGCTTAAATTTGGAAACTATGATTCTAAATACGACTTATGTACGAAAATAGGCTCAAATAGTTCACGGCTCAGATATCTGTGTATGCACTAAGCATGACTTTTTCGGGGTAAATCTCAAAACGGTGTACGACACGTGCAAGTCCCCCCCCCCCTTCAAATGGTAATTTTTAACTTATGTGTTAATTTTTAAACGCTCATCATGTTTGACAGAAAATTAACATAAATATTTCGATTACGATGGAAGGTAAACTTTAACTCCTGTTCTCGGACCTTTCAGAAAGTGAGCTGGAAAGCACATTAGAGAAAGGGAAAAAAATAGAACATCAGTTTTAAGGGGATGTTGATGTTAGCAACACATATAAAACTCCTGACGCCTTTTTCTTCGAAAGAAAAAACTATCCCTTTTCACCAAATTGAAAGTAATTTTTTACATTAAAGAATAATTCTTTCATCTGTTTCTAATCGCAAGTATGGAGGCCAAAAGGGAATTTAAAAATGAAGTTTGAGAAAAATATGTTTTGAGGCCTAAAAGTATTTACGTTATTATATTGGATGTTTTACACGTCAAATAGTCTCGAATATCATCCCCCTGTGGGAAACCGTTCCTATGATTCGTTTTTCAAAATTTAACTTAGGCACGTTAAAAAAAAGTGATAATTGGCAAATGCCAAACATCTATAAAACCCATGTGAGAAAACATGGAGAAAACAAAACACCTCCTTACGATACCATAAGAATAAAACATTTTCGTTATCCATTTTCCTTGACGGTTGGAGATTGATATAATAGTACATCTAAATTTACCCTTTCAAAACAGTTCCTTTTTCTATTTTTGCAATTTTTTTTAAAACAACAGTAAAATATTTCTTTTCTGAAATTTCGCTGAAAAGTAGAATAAAGAAAACCCTGCTTGAGTTTTATAGAAGGTACTTTTTATGCTTTGATTATTGGGAGAACTAACCCAAATTGTTTTCAGAAACTTCTCATGTCGTGCATAGAAGCTTTCCGCTGTGATTTTTCCTTTTTTATGAAGTGCGGGATCCGAGAAGTCGGCACGTGGTGACCATTACAAACAATTATGGAATGTGAATGGATGAAAGGAAAGTCAAACGCTTATAGACTGTAAGAACTTTTTCACGGATACACAAGCTTGTAAAATAATTAACATTACGGTAGATTTGTTTAACCATTTAACTTGGACAAACTTTGTTAGAGGTATCACCTAGTATTCAGCCATAAACATTGATTTTGAAAATTCTCATTCCGCTCGTCATATACATTTAAGAGATGGTGATTTTTATATATGCCGTAGAGAAATAGTTTATTTTAAAGCATAAATTGAAACATTTCATCGAAAAATGAAACTTCAAACAATTTAGTGATTAACCTTTTTTTCATATTTAACCGTCAAACTTTTAAGACGATCCTTTTGTGCGTCCGAAATATAAATAGACAAAGTAGAAATTAAGAGGCCTACTGAGTGAGTTGTTTAGGAACTTGACTTTCATAACCTTGGTTACCAATTGTTGGCAAGGCTCTAGGTTCGATTCCCATGGGTGTGAGAGGTGCTCAGAATATCTATAAGACTACGCAAAGGACTAGGTGAAATATACAAATGGTGAAAATAAAGTAATTTCAACTTGCCAAAAATATACAATTTTTTAATTTTCTATACACCGATTATTTGTCTTTACAGGTTTCGTATCTGGATATGTGTGTAAAGACTTTTACATCAACAAAAATTATCATTTTGGTATGAAACGTATGCATACGAAAACTTTTGAAATAATTAATAGCTGAACATAAAATTTGGTTTCCTCCAATCACCCACCACCCTTTAAGTAACATTCTTTCCTTACTAATAAGAGCTTTTTTTATTCATACGAAATCAACCGACAATTTTTTTACATAAAATATTTATCCCGAGTCATTTTATTCAACTTCCTCAAATTCATTAACTGTATGATTGATCTTCCATTAACTTATCCGGATTACCTATTTATTATTTTTAATTGAAGAGAGATCTGATCAACATTAGGAACAATGTGATTATCTACCTAAACGTTCTGAAAAGGCTGATTTGAAGGTATGATACCTTTACTGAGCAAACCCTTCAAAATTAAATCAATCGATTGTTTACAACAAATTTCATGTAAGCATGAGGAGCTCAGTCTACAGTATACTCGCTTCGTACTAACTTTGTACATCATCAAAAAAAAAAAAAAAAGAAAAAAGAAATGAAATGACATCATTTTTGCTCCATGAATGAGTAGAACTGCACATAGTTATAGCAATATCGGAGAAGTATATTGCCTAACTCGCCCTTCGCAGAGAATGTTAGCGTATTAAACTTCAACCATTTGGCCCAGCTTTAAATCCAGGTTAGAGCGAGGATGATCTTATACCCTTCCCTCCATAAAATGCAACTTCGGTTCCCCGATTGTGTTTTCCTGAAATAAAAAAGCCAACAAAATCCACCGTGCATGCGTTCCACCTTCAACAGAATAAGTGCTTGCCGCATAAAATATATTGCTTAAATTTGCATCATCTATATCAGTTTTACAACTATGATTATTAATTTTTAGAACATCAATGTAAATATTTCAAAATATCATAGAGTCATAAATGCAACTCTTAGTAGGCAACTCTTTGAATATGGAACAATGAATTTATCCTTCTATAGTTTGTAATAAATACAGTGTTCCATATTCAAAGAGTTACCTAAAAGTTCTCGAAGGAACCTTTTTGTCCTTTTATGCAGTAAAAATTAAAAGAAATTTATATATATATATATATATATATATATATATATATATATATATATATATATATATATATATATATATATATAAAATGTGTGTGTGTGTGTGTGTGTGTATACAGAGAGAGAGAGAGAGATAATTTAATAGATTTCAGGTAAAGATAATTTGACAGTGTTTCAAAATATCCTTAGGCAACTAATATTGTTACAGCTAGTAAAGAGATAAAATAAAATGAATAATCGATATATAACTATGTTATATATATATATATATATATATATATATATATATATATATATATATATATATATATATATATATATATATATATATTACTATTTTATATATTCCCATTTATTACGGTGTATTTTTAAACAATGTTGTTTTGTCCATTCATTGCTCATTTTTTTACGTAAGAATGTCATAAAATTTAATTCATACAACTTAATCTTTTAACAGTAATGCTCACATAATTTTTTCTTTGAAATATATATTTCAGAAGGCAAACGTAGATACCGGAACGAATGTGTAGAGGTCAGAGGGATTCCAGATGGCCAACCGATCGTAACTAACTGAAAAATACTGACCATCGATTTGGAAAGGACACACAATGAACTTGGCTCCGAAATTTATTCCACAGAAGGGCGTCCGAAACAATTAATCACAGTTTGAATTTTTCTTTTAATAATGACCATTCTCTTAGAAAAAAATTTATATGATTTATAAGAATGTCTAATCTGATTATTTTTTGGTTATAAATTTGCTACATCTATATTTTTTTCAGAAGTTAAACTTGAAATCTTTAGACCGATATTTTTTTACTGGGAAAAAATTATCAAAAAAATATCACCGCATGCAATTTTTCAATCACTTTTAAGGTGGTTGATTTGGAGCACTGCTTCCAACATTATTACTTTCAGGGAGAGAACGGACATCAAAATTAAGTCAAGCGAATTTCGAAAAGGTAATCCCAATTTACGACCACCATAGACAACAAAGGTTATCACGCTGATTTATAAGTATTACAATCTTTTGATTTATTTTTAAAATTTTTATCAACATGTTCTGCTGTCAAATAAACCTTTTACATGATGAGTGCCACAGAACCAGGTTGTACTTCAGAGCTTAGACCATTTATAACTGCATATATAAAGAACATCATTCTAAAATGCTCACATCATTTAGTTGATGCATAATTAATATGAAAATATACTACTTTTTTAATGCGCGTATTGCATTTTTCCCTAATGATAATTTTTTTTTCATAAAATGTTAAGTCACATCTTATAAATGTATACCATGTAATGAATTTAATATTGAGGATAATCGGTAATCCACACGGCCTGCATGTAAAGTTATGTGAAATTAAAGACACTAGGTGAGTTTGACCCCAGCGCAGAATGGTTACAAAATTGCAGAGACTAAATATATTACATTCGTGTGATTTTGTCTAAATTAAGCTAAAGAAAATAAATCACATTAAAGCATATTCCAATCCTTTTCTAAATTGTCTTCACTCTTTATGTTATTATTATAAATTGCGTCAACAGGATATTTCGTTTAAGATGTTCGCGTGTACACAATAATTTTTGAAATGGTCAAACCCGCAATTTGTTATATAAAGGTAGATGGGAAAATTGCAAATTGATATCATACATAATATAAGAATCCCAGTCTCATAAAAACATTAGTTTCTGACATTGTTTTCGTCTTTTTTTTCTTTCTTCTTTTGTAAACAGAAGTCAAATATTTCTCATCCTTTTATTTTACGTGAACTGCATGGAAAACGTAAAATAATGAAAATGTCTTTCACACTTATTAAATTGTCCAAAAGAATTTGCCTTTTTTTCGTTTTGCCAAACTAATCATACGAGAAATTAGTAGAAAACTTTCAGAAAAATGAGTCCACAATTTCAATTATTATGCATAGATTACTGATCTGAAAAAAAATTAATTTAGTTTAGGACAACAGCAGTCAATTGCAGGACAGCGCAGGACAAGATTTAAATATTATAAAAGCGGAGATGCTCTTTCGAAATAATGTGTACTGGTTATATGTAATTTCACGAGCGTATATATATATATATATATATATATATATATATATATATATATATATATATATATATATATATATACTAGCTTTATTGCCCGGCGTTGCCCGGGTAGATACGTAGATATAAAATATTTCATGCATTCCATCAAAAGAATACTGGGCTGCACTCCCGCTCTTCATGTTCATCTAGCCAGACAGAATGCGCTTAGCACGTTTCTACTGAAATGATACACAAACAATAAGAAAGAAAGAAACTTTGAGCCTGCGGACCTTCGTCTGATTTTAAGGTCATTCCCAACCCTCTTTCTCCCGTTCATTGGAATTTGCCCACCCCCCCTCCGTCATCCTCAAACCACCCCGCAGCTGGTTGAGGAGAATCCACAGGGGGTAGACGCACCTCTATCGGGCACAAAAAACATTAAAAAATTAATTAAAAAAAACCAATTGAGCCCCAAATTTCGTTTTTCCTGATTTAAGTTTATCGGGTCCAAAACATTAACTGTGCCGAATTTGGTCCCGGTGGGTGAAACAGTCTATGATTCTATAGCGGACAAACAAACAGACAAGCTCTTTTATATATATAGATATATACATACACACACACACACATATATATATATATATATATATATATATATATATATATATATATATAGTTTCATTCATAATTAACAAAGAAAAAAGGGTTTCATTGAATCAGGCGAAAGCATTTAAAGTTTAATTTACCCTATAAAAATATCAAATTAGACAAATCAGCTTTCCCTGATGACATCAAGATAAAGCAGTAAATTTTCACCAAGACGAGTAACGAAAAACAAAAGAATTTTCGATATGTTATTCTGGGCTTTCTTCGCGATTAGTAATGTAAAAATTAGTTCTTATTTTCAACATGAACGTGTTTGAAACCTTGGTTTGGATATGTTTTCAATTGAGTTGAGAAATATGATAGTAACTGGCAGCATGATTTACAATTCCTTTGCGGTTTTAAAGACTTTGCAATTTTCACAATTGATAAAACTACAATATGTTGATATCGGGTTCATGCTTCGTAAGGATCATCCTTTCTGAGTCACAAACTTCCAATTTTTCTTGAAAAAAGAATCCACACTAATTAAAAGATGTTAATTTTGACTTTTCTTACTCCAAAAATGGATTGCTTACTAGTTTATAAATGTTGTACTTCCTCTTCATCAAGGTTTCCCGCATGAATAAGTTGATATCGACTACCATCATTGATTTTATAATTTCTTTTTATATTTTGCACTAGATTGTCGTCGTTTATTATAAGTACATTAGTTGAGCTTTAGAAATGAAACTATATATTTCTCCCTCGTAAAGCATAAAGCCATTTCTTTTTTTATACTACAGGCTCGAAAATGTAAAATTTTTGTAGATGGAAACGAACATTAAAACTTGCAAAATGGTTTATGGCATGAAAAGTAAAATCAAAAAGAATTTCTAATTCCCAATATTCTGTGCTTCGTATATAAAAGAAGTATCCAGTCGAAACCTCTATAAAAACACCAAATAATACATACATTAAAAAAACAAAAGTATCTTATGAATAAAATCGAATTTTTTAGGGCGATTCTGTCAAGTGATAACTGTAAAAACTAATCAAACTTTATATTTTTTTACATAGAATAATAATGAGACACTCTTTCATTAGTATAAAGTTAAAAATTTATATCTATGCTTGGTTTTTGTACGCTAATCCTCAGTAGAACCTATTATACTATAGAGATAGTTTAATTTCTTACATTTTAAAAAATTTTAAATTCCTATATTGAGGGCAAATTCTAAAATAATCAATTTTTCAATATATTTTTTCATCCACCCTATACAAAGTAATTATATCAAATCTTTATCTATTTTCTGAAACGTTTTTATAAAAGTTTAATGTGTGTAATCTTTAATTAATTTTTCATATGCACAAGAAAAAAATATGAATAGATAGAAAGCAAAGTGACTCCCCAACGAGAGGTTGCCCTCCGCAGGCGGCCAAAGGGCGACCCTCAATTGATTTTATTACTAATCTTTATTTATTTCCTTTACATACCAAAATAGTTGATGGAGGGAAAAGGGAATGATCCGCAAATGCGGAATGGGCTGCATCGTTAATCTTTCAATAAAATTTAATAACGGTTTGATCATAAACAACAAGTAGTCAACCAAAATTTCAATCCGCCAATACTTGGCACACCTGGAATATCACTCATACAGAGGCTTTTTATTATGGAACACTGTCTTCTTTGCGAATCCTACATCTTAGCGTTTTCAGTTCTAGTGGTCAACAAGGGAGTAATCATCGCTGTTAATCTGCACTAAGATTAAGAATAATCTGGGAAATTCGGATTTGTTCAGGCTATAATTATCCTCATATTTTGGCGTATGATACTTTCGTATGATACTAGCGTATTATACATTCGTGGTTTTTATTCCTGTAGCAGTATGCTATGTTATTAGGGAAATTCTCGTTTAAGTGATTATATGAAACAAATTTTATTGGTCTGAAAAATGTGATTTGTCTTTTTTTACAAGTTTATTCTTTTGCTTATCGACAGAAATATAGGAAAGAAAAGAAAATAATCTAAATGTAGAAAAAAAACTTATTACACCTTTTTTGCTTTTTGAAAATTTAAAAGCAGCTTAAATCGGTTAGGAAAAATATGAAAAGAAAAGCAACAAAATATCAATTCACTAACGAAACTATGGGAAAATATGGACACTCTTTCAAGCTTGTCGAATACTGAAATATTATTTGTGGTCATTTCATTTTGTTCCGATAAATTTCATTTATCATTTCTAACCAAGATGAATGGCATCTCTTATTTCATTTTTACCAATGTCAGTTTCCAATGCCTTCAGACATTACCATTTTTATCAGATTATTTTTTATTAACCATTTTGTCCTTTGGAAGACGTTCGCGGAGTGATGAATTTTTACCCCATATTTTTACGGGGCAACTTGGTCACCGGAACGAGATGATCTCTCTCGAGGCAACCTCAGATGATCAGCCAGTCGTGACCGATGGTCAAGTGAAGGGAAGCTATGGAAAATGAAAATAATCGATTTTGAAAAGAATTCGTGTCAAAGTGGACATGGCCTTGGGCAACGTGGAAGCCGACTCCTAAATGAATTATTCCAGACACGCTCTCAGTGGTAAGTAATAGAGAGACTCACGGTAAGAATATGTCATCGTTCATTCTTTGTCTGAATTGTATTTTTACGTTGACTTTTGCTCTAAATATTGAAGTATTTTGAAAAAGTGCCAGCTTGTAAGAAGAGGGAGGAAATTTCATTTTATAATATTTAATGAAACACACTCTGTGACAAAAATGTGGATTAATAGTTTAGCTAAAATTACGACAAAATTATCCATGGATGTAAAAGGTGAAGGCTGTTATCAATATTAGGAATTTTAGGACACTTCAAGGAAAATTTCAATGTATCAATCCCATTTCGAACTCATATTTGGAATTGCATAGCATTTAATACAATTATTTGACAAAAGGAGAGTCCTTCGTTCTTCAATAAGTCTTTCCATGGTTGATTTTTAACATTTAGCCCGTCTGCACACGGAGCAACTCAAAAGGAACTGATAACTGACTCAAATCACAAACCAGTCCGTGATGAGTCGCAACCTATGTAATTGAATGGAGCCACGCACACGGCGCAACTGGTTACAAACCCGTCGGACGGGTTTGTAACCAGTTGCGCCGTGTGCGTGGCTCCATTCAATTACATAGGTTGCGACTCATCACGGACTGGTTTGTGATTTGAGTCAGTTATCAGTTCCTTTTGAGTTGCTCCGTGTGCAGACGGCCTTAGTTCCAAGTCATAACATTTAATGGTTTTTCAAGAAGCTGAAGAATTGCCTTCAGATTTTTTTCCTTTTAGTAAGGTATCAAAACATGCATTTCTTTCTCAAAATCCTGCGTTCAATTTTAGACAAATAAATAGGAATACTGTATGTTAAAGTGAGGGCTAGGGAATACCTGAGGCAGAGTGCTTATGCTCTTAAGATTAATTTTTTCCGAGTGATTTTGATTTTCGAGGTTGCAATCTGATCCCTTCTGCAGATTGTTGGATATTTTCTTATTATGTAACGTTAATGTCACGAAGTTTCTTATACAAAGCTTCCTACAGAAGCTAAATTCACAGTCAAACCTGAGTTATGTAATTAAAAATACCAAACTATTTATGAAATGGATTTAAAACAACTCTGTAGAGATGCAACTTTATCTCTCTCTTGCGCATTAAATACCATTATTTTTTATATCAAAAGGTTGATACTAAAGATAATTAAAGTAAAGAATAATATCTAAAGAAGAAAAAAAAAATTGTGCGGTCGGGGGAACCCCGTCAGGAACGAAGTTCCTTACGTTATTTTTTCAACTCTAAACGTGATTTAATATGTAGATTTCTATTGATTGTATTAGTGTATTTTTGTCACGCCAAAAAGCGCAGCCCTCTTTTATTCAACCAACTCTCTCTCTCTCTGTCTCTCTAATTTGTATCTTTTATTTTTATTTTTATCGTTTCTTCAAAGCAAAAATGTAAAGTAAGGATTTAAATCAATAAATTTCATTTAATATTTTAGGAAAAATAGTCATTTATTAAAAATTAAATATAAAATAGTGAATTATAAATTATATATAAAAAATAAAATATTAAATTGTTTCTTATTCTCATGCGAAAGATATATATATCAAACCTAGCAAGATTCAATGTTTCATTTTGCTGTACTTTTTCTTTTTGATTCTTCCGGAATTGTTGTTGACATTGAGCGTTTGATTTTGGTATTTTTTTCGCACTCTAAAGTTGATTTTGGATTTTTTTTCTCTTTCGATACTCTTTTTGACGCTGAGCATATGATTTCACTATTATTTCTCTGTAATGCATATAAATAGTAAATAGTAAACACTCGAATCACATGTATATTAAATTAATGTAAACAGTAAATACTTGTATTAAGTTATATGATTTATTAACTTACTTTTCTAAGTTTGCATTATTTACACTTGCTGCAGTTTCTGTTTCTCGACTTTCTATTATAAAATTGCAATAATGACGCAATATAAATCCCGTGTGAATTAAAACAATAACAAACAAAAAATAAGTTTAAATAATATTTACATGTGTTTATAATTTCCGTCCACAGCTAGCGCTGCGGCCATCCACATAACGCCTTTTCCTTACGTGACGATTTCTGCCAGTTCACTCTACTGTAAGCCACGTAAAAGAACTTCGTTCCAAAAAAATTAAAATATTTTGGGAAAATTGAGATAAATATCTGTACACCCAGTCACGGCGTCTACCCATACCCCTCATAAATAGTAATCGTGGAGAACGCAAAATAAATAAATAAATAAAATAAAATCGAGATTTGTTTATTGGCTGATTGGTTTTCGGAGCACAATGATGATATTTTGCTTCACGAGTAAGAAAGGGGAGAAGGTGAGATTTGTTTCTTTCTTGCCAAATATCACAGCGCTGGCAGAAAGGGTATGAAGCAATGTAGGTGCATCACATATATTCAAAAAGACGTTTATCATACGTAACAAAACCTAATTCCGCTACAGCTCCCTTACTTAATCATTTTACTATACTTAAAATCTTGCTCCACCATGATTTTTCAGACTTCCTCTCAAAGAGTTCTTGAGATCCTTTTTAAACAGAAAAAAAAGTTGAAAGTTTAAAAGTTACTACTCAATAAAAACTTAAATAGTAAAAAAAGGGAATATCACTCATTTCCTCCCCAAAAGAGCAAAACTTTTTCATCACCCGAAATCCTCAAATTTTTCCATCATAATATAAGCCTCAGTTTCATGTCAACAGTTTTAAAATCTCTTAATTAATTGCAATTTCACAGAAACTACTAGATTCCAATACTTAAATTTCTCCCCTTTTCTGCCTCTACTGGCAGTTTATCAGCAGATTTCGTGGTTGAAAGAATTCTTTAAAGTAGATTTAAAAGGGTACGGGACATTCTTTTGTCCTCAGCCATGACAATTTAAAGCAGCAGTTTCTGGGTATAAAGCTTTTAAATCTTAAATGCAACTAGCTATTCTCATGTTCAACTCTGAAAATTGACATCGGAGCATGGGTAAAATTTTTGAACTAAAAGTTAACTCAGATGATCAATTCACATAACTTCTGACAGAGAAAGCTCTGGAAACGCGTAGTTTAATTCTAGAACTTCCAAGAATAATAAAAAAAATCTAAATTGTCATAGTTTTTCCGGGATTTCTAGACCTCGGTAGAAGGCCATTAGTATTAGTTATATGGTGGCTCGCCGCCTTTTCTTTCATCAGCAAATTGGACATTTCATTACCATGGATCCCAGAATAATAAGATATCTATTTTAAGGTAATCTCTTAATTGTTGTGAATAAAAAATTAATTAAGAGGAATTAACGCCAGCCCACGGGTGTGCTTCAACTGCGTCTTGCAGTCAAGAAGGATGACAAACTATTAGAATTTGCCCTACTCGGCACTCTAATTTAAAATAATGGCTCTTCATAATACTGTAACCCAGGGGTCAGCAACCTTTTTTACGAGGAGGGCATATTTCAGAAATGCGGGAGTTCCGCGGGCATAGCTGGATGAAGAGGAGGAGGAAAATATTAATGCGACATAAATTTTTCATACATAAATTCAAATTTTAATTTAAACAAGACAATTTTAAAATGGATAATTAGTGCGATATTGGACATTATAAATCTGCAGCCAACTCGTTGTAATGTGGCCCATAAGTTGAGTTCCTAGTTTTCAGTCATTGGTCCAAATGAGTGTCAGTGAGGCTTGATCGGTAATTTGAATTTAAGTATTTCATATTAATTTAAGTATTCGTTTGAATTTAAGTATTTCATATTGGCCCTTCGACATATTCACAAGCATATGTCGACGGTCAAAGAGAGTTCAATTTCAGAGCATATTTTCTCAACAATGGGAAGTTATTCATTCACTAAATTCCAGAATTTTTCTTCGTTATGATATGATTTCAATGCAATGTTATTTCTTATATTTATAATTTCCAATTCTAAGTCCTCCTTATTGGAAGTATCAAAATATGTTGCGATTTTATTGGTCGCATCTTCCTCTGTATGAGAGAAAGGATTAATAAAAAACGTCAAGAATGTCACCAATTCGTTGAATTCTTCAAATCTGGTATTAAATTCTTCCACTAAGGAATTAAAATGTTTGGAAAACTGATAGGTTGTAGCATTTCCACTGCAATAATTTTCTATCATAATTTTTAAATTTGGGAAATGCGACCTTTCTCCATATGCGATTTTCAGAGCGCCAATTTAGCTTTAAATGCACTTATCGTACTTATCATAGAAGCAAGGGGAGAGCGACAATGTCGAGGGATCAGGACGGTCTGTTTTTTATTTTTACGGCTTTTAATTTTTTTTTTTACTAAATTTATTCATTACACCTACGAGTGTTTTTTGTTCAAATATCATAACTTTTTCGATATTTGAACGGCGGGCACTTTCAAATTGTTTCTCGGGCACCGCGTTGCCGACCCCTGCTATAACCTATAGATGCTTTTCACTTCTAACACTTACGGTGACTGACTACATTCGGAGCCAATTTTTTTTAATTGTTTTTTTAAGGATTTTTCGGTCTTTTATTGTAAAATAGCATTTGAAAACAAAAAAAATAAAAATAAAAAAACTTGCCTGTAAATACCATACTTTTTTATAAATTGGTCAATTTGAAGTAATTTTTAATGAAATTTAGTTAAAACACCTAACACTCTGCACAAAATTCTAATGCTATTATTTTAATTTCCTTCTCACACATGATACATATAACAGTTATCTTCAAAACGACCCACAATCTAAGAGAAATTTTAAAATGCAAAAATAATACAGGCAATTTTATGTTCCAATATGAAAGTTTTCCCCAATTCGTCATTCCTTTCCTTGTAAAAACAGCCCCAAACAAAAAATCTATTTTTTATGCATCAATTATTGTGCATCTTTAATTAACAATAGCATCTAAAACATTTCCTGAAAATTTTATCAAATTATATGCATTATTATGTGAAATATCATGATAACGGTAGAGATTTGTGCTAAAAAACAAAATTCTGAGAAAAACGCATTTAAAGTTGTTTGTCACTTCAATTTTGTATCAGACGATGTTTTTTAAAATAGCTATAACTCCGCTTCTAATTGATGTAGAATGAAAATCAAAACGGTTTTGAAAAGATTGAATTAAACGATTCTTGCAAAAAATAAAATTGACCAAAATAGTAAAAAAAATGGCATTTTTGACGTAGGCAGTCACCTTAAGATGAAAAAAAAAATCACAAATACACTTGCTCGTGCGTCTACGTAATCCCGTTATTTTGATAAATGTTACCAACAGTTGCATGCAAAGAGCCACGAATATCATCTTTTCAATTACAAATGTTTATTTTTTTATTTTTCCTCGAAAATTAGAAATACTATTTAATAAGCATTCATATTCGATATTTACCCACCAGGACACTTGTCGTATCGTCCCTTAACAATTAATTTCAAAATATTTACTCTAGAACCATGTTGACAAGTAACAGCACAAAATTGTGCCGCAATAGTTAATTCATTGCGTCAGGTTAACAATATCGAAATTGGTGGACTGATATAATGAGAGAACACGCTCACCTAAATCAAGATTTTTTGCTTGACCCAGTTTGATCTGAAGTGATATGATGGCTTTAATATGAAGAAAAGCCCTACATTAGACATTAAAGCACTTGTCTATAAATGCGTTAGATATAAATGTACCCAGCCTTGCTAACAATTATTTTGCACAAACATGTTTTAAAAATTTACCTCTCCCCATATTGCTTCCCCGAAATCTCTAGCGAATCCCTTCATATCTTCCTGTTTAAAACGAGAACGAAAATACACGTATCTCATTAGAAGCCGTTTCATTATTAAATCTGTTTTTGAAACAAATTTAGCTAACGCAGAGTATAAAAGGGGAGCTATCTCGAAAAGCATCTGTTGGAAAATTCCCAAAATATCGCCCGTGGTTTGCGTCACTAGCCAATAATAAAAGTCTCTCAAATGGGAAACCTTGTGACGTGATGAAAACAATGAAGCCAACAGCTTTCCATATAAAAATAAAACATTTTTCCATTTCGATTATGGATAAGGCGTGGTGCTGTTCTCCATCAAAACCCAGCGGGAGCGTGGCCAAGAAAGGTCAAGTGTGAACGATTCTGCGGACGTCGCCGGTCTTACAGGCGTCATGATTGGAAAGCGATTATTACGCCGAATCGTCAGGTTCAGTTTTCGCTCCTCTAGCAACCGAAATTAACCAAGTCCATACACATTTGCATTTCTCGGTAGTAGAGTACACGCTATCAAACACTGCAATAACATCGTTTTCATATTACGTTTGCTTTCGTCCTCGTTCATCAGTTAATGAAAAAGTTATTAATGGATTATATCTTTAATATATTAAAAAGAAGGCTAAATCTTTCAGAAGAACAATTTTAGATGAGTTATAATCTGTAACGTTGTTTAAAAGTTATAGTATCGTAAAAAAGTTCTGCTTAATAGAGAAATTTACAGAAGAATGAAATAAGTTTGAAAATAGGGAAATTTAAAACATTTTTCTGCGAATAAAAGGTGCAATACCTAAAGATGTTTCAAACTTAGGCCGTCTGCACACGGGGCAACTTAAAAGAAACTGATAACTGACTCCAGTCACAAACCAGTCCGTGATGAGCCGTAACCTATGTAATTGAATGGAGCCACGCACACGGCCCAACTGGTTACAAACCCGTCGAACCAGTCCGTGATGAGTCGTAACCTATGTAATTGAATGGAGCCACGCACACGGCGCAACTGGTTACAAACCCGTCGGACGGGTTTGTAACCAGTTGCGCCGTGTGCTTGGCTCCATTCAATTACATAGGTTACGACTCATCACGGACTGGTTTGTGACTGGAGTCAGTTATCAGTTTCTTTTGAGTTGCTCCGTGTGCAGACGGCCTTAAGATGAGATAGACGGTAGGAAACCGGAACTGATTCCTTCTGATGTATAATTTGATTGGAAACGTGATGCCCTATAAGTGCGAATCATGGGACTAATGTTTAGTAAAAATGTCCAATGTTTATTGCAAACATGTTTATGATCCTATGCTGCCTTTTATTTCAATACATTAATATTTTGGGATTTGAAACACTTTTGTATAATCATATCCAAATTGGGGTATGTTCTACGAGTTCCATCACCGAGAGCAAAGTTGGGTTTTAAAAATGGAAAGGAAGATATCGTTTAAAAAATGCACAACTTAAGTCCTATATTTTATTTTTTGACTCAACATTTTTCAGCTACGAGAAATGATACTACTGTTGCAACTGCTTAGTATTCACCTTCAGTACCAATCTTTTTAAATACGTGAGCAGAAAAATAATTCACTTTTGATGGTAGTTCCCTTTTTGATTTGTATGTACGATGATAATACAATTTAAAAGATCATAAACACGCGGTGAACATTTATTATCTATGTTTATTCCCTAAAAAAACTCAATAAGTATTTTAAGATAAAATCGTTTCATTTCGGCGTGATTTTGATCGACGGAAAAGAATAAAAAATAGCAAAATATACAGTCGTGTAACCATTTGAGCGAAGGTTTGAAGTGCAGGAAAATAGAAAAGTCCACCAAATAGCTCTAAGGCCCCTTCAATCAACTGTCAACAATATTGACCACAATCAGTCCAAAAAGAAAATTTAAACAATACCCTGTGCTGCTACAGTTTTCCAAATTTAAGATCTGGTAAAATCTAGAATAGTACGTTGCGGTTTACATGCGCAGCATTTAAACAGAATTCAACTTATGAGAGTTTTAAAAACACAGCTGAATGCGTTATAGTAAAATTTTCAAGGCATGTTTAACACTTATTAGAAAAGAACCTTTAAGGTATTTTATGATCATCACTAAAGATCCTTAGAACTACAGCTCCTTACAGATACGGGATGTTTAAGAAAATGTTTAACTTTGTTCTTAGCTGAATTTGCAGCCGCTAAGATCCTCGGATTTTACTCTCTTATTCTTTACACAAACACATAACTATAATTTTTTTATTAGGATTTTATTTATTTTTTTTAGGAACATAATTATCTCAAAGCGTTCTTCGGAAGCATGAATGACAAGAAATACAGGTTGGTCCAAAATTATTGAGCGCATTTCATGCTTGAATAAATAAAAAAAGAACAAATTGTGGTACGTACATGTTTATTGTTTTCTTGGAAAGACAATTTAAAACAGTTTTACACAACAAAATTTTAAACATTAAATAACTTCCACATAAGCCGGTAGATGGCACGACACCATTTCGCAAAAAAAAAAAATTTACTAATTGCGTCAGTCTGCAAATGGCTGCTGTACAGGAAAAAGAAATGAGCGTTTGGTGGTTCCATTAAAGCAAATCCATTGTAACTCATTTTGTTCTCTTTTTTTTCAATTTAGGACCACCCTAGGGCATTTCATGTTTGAAAAAAAAATGAGTTACAAAGGATTTGCTTTCATGGAACCACAAAACGCACATTGCTTTTTCCTGTACGGCAGCCATTTGCAGACTGAAGCAATTTGTAAATTTTTCTTGCGAAATGTTGTCATGCCATCTACCAGCTTATGTGGAAGTTATATAATGTTTAAAATTTTGTTGTGTAAAACTGCTTTAAATTGTCTTTCCAAGAAAACAATAAACATATACGTACCTCATTTTGTTCTTTTTTTTTCCAAACATAAAATGCGCTCAATAATTTTGGACCACCCTGTATATAAACAGGAAATCCAACATAAATAAAGCACAAATAGCAGTAAGGTGCAATTTTGCATACGGCCGTTTCGAAGCTGCAAAGGAGCTTCTTCATCAGTGCAAAGAACTTAGTGGCAGCTCAAAAAGCCGAAAACTATTTTTGAGCTGCCACTAAGTTCTTTGCATTGATGAAGAAGCTCCTTTGCAGCTTCGAAACGGCCGTATGCAAAATTGCACCTTACTGCTATTTGTGCTTTATTTACGTTGGATTCCCTGTTTATTCCTCGAGCACAAAGGTTTTTGTCTTTTCTTTTCACCCTGTATATGCATGAATTTCCTATGTTGTCAGAGAGCTCAGACATCTGGTTTGTCAGTTCTAATCTAATACTTCCGCAGTAAATTAGTATCTTTTCAATATAAAGTATTTCACGCTTAACAACACGCCCGTACGTAATATAAATTTTAATTTTCTTCACAAACGGTAGCTCTTTAAAGCCTGACAACACGCTAACCGTGGAATAAATTTCCCTTCTTTGATTTGACTCACTCTCGAATAGCCCGACATCGAACACAATGTAATTAACATGCTTTTATTGGCTACAGTACATGCCTTACTATTATTAGAAACTGCGTCTTAAGAGAACAGCATAATTAATCGTGCGGAGAGACATAAATTCAGCTCGCTTGATCACTATGTTAATTTTTTTTCTTCCTAAACAATCTCAAATTCGTCCAGCTGCTCGCGCTCTTTCGTATAAATACGTGCAAGTGACGGGTAATGTACTTTTTTCGCAACGCAGTTGTCAGTTTGATCTATTGATCAAGCGAGCACGTTTCCTCCGTTGGGAATCGGTTTCCTAGAACTGGAATTCATCCAAGCAGCGACTAAAAAAAAAATGGCCAACCGAACAGAATTACGCGTACAGCTCATTAATAGAGATAGTAGAAGAGAGAAATAAAAATTGAGGTTTCGGCTTAAAAATGTAGTGTAATCTCTTATACACATAGAAAAAAAATTGGCCCCACACAGGTACCCTCATTCTTAAAAACAATAGGTCAAAGATCAAATAAATTATGGAATGAGACATTATTGATTCAATTCTAGCGATTTTTCCAATCAGATAGTCGGTAGCGGAAAGTCACTCACACACAGAAGTAATGATATTCTCTAAATTGGATCCAAATACCGTTATGAATAAAATATTGTATCTTGACGGAAATTAAGGAAATTCTTATTTTTTTTCATAGATAGTCCTAAAAGTCGAGACAATAAGTAGAAAAGACAGTACCGGGCTAATTATGATGACTGGGAAGAAAAAAAAGCCTAAAAAAATTCCCAACAGCAATAATAATAAAAAAAAGCCTCTTCACGAACTTAAAAAGCCATGCGACTTTTCTCATCGGAAGGTAAGCAACAAATCATAGACAGTGCAAGAAATGGCAGACTTTAAAATTCATAAATAGGGTTTTATCACTTATTTATAGAGAAACTTTTAAGGCGACGCATCCGTTGGCGTCAGAAATCTCTCTAATTCCAAAATTATGAGGAATTTTCCTCTCAGTCTGAAAATGATGTCCTCATTACATCTCGTATAAGAAAAATTATACTTTCATTATTCATCTGATGAATTTTCAGTTGATTCTTTCTTAATCATGAATTACGATTAACTAACACTAATAATGCCTTTCTTTGCAAACGTTCCCAATTGTTTGGGACTACCTTACTACGTCTCACTCAAGGCTTCAAGTGAATATCACTATTTAATAAAATACTGGGGCTCAGATTTAAACAGTTTTCAGATACACAGGAAACTGCTTCAAGGTGACTTAAAAGTTCGCTAGTGCCTAAAGCCTGAGTAAAATGTACTGGAAATGGAGAGCCCAGTTCTTCTAAAAACTGATAAACTGCGGTTTAACCTCTCCCAGTTTTTAAGTTCACGGCAGTTTGCTGTGACACAAGCGAAACCATTGACGTTACCCAACATAGACAGCTGTTTTTGTTTTGAGTCGAAAACCCCTTTGATTTCAGTCCAACCCTTTCATCTGCCCTGGCCTTGATGCGTCTATTTCTAGACCGTCTCATCCGGGACAATCCGTGAGCGTATTTTGGGATATTCAACATCATTTCGCCAACACAAATCTGCGGTGAAAAAGGGTTTGGGAATCTCGATGAGAAAAACTTCGGCAAGGAAGGGAAAAGTTAAGTAATCTTGAGAACACATTTCCGTACCTCAATTTCCTAACTTTTTCGACATTCATTACGATATACTTATTTTTGAGATGGCATGAGGAGCGAGAGAAAACATGCTAAGTCTCTAGGATGTGCGTTTTGATTACAGTGTAGTCTAATTTCAGAAAAAAAAATATTTAAATTTTTCATGTCACCAAGGACTTACTTAATCTGTTTTAAAGTTTAAAATTTTTTACAATGACATTCTCAGAGCTGTGTATTTTGAAATTTAAGGCAGTGAAGTGCAAATAAAAAAACAGTAAGCTTTATTGTTTAAATATTTTACAGAAAAATAATTTTCGGAAACATTACTCTAAACACTTCTTTAAGATTGTTTTTAAGATAAAAATGTAAAAATGTTTCCTTAATCTAGTACACATAATACTAATATTTTTTAGAAGTTACGGAAATTATGACTATAAACCCAGACCTACTCTACTGTCACTTGTACAGCTGTAATTTGCCAAGTCATTCAAAATTTATTATACATGTTTGGCAACAGATTTAAAAGTGACAATATCTTCAAACTTAGCACAACTGAACACAAGAGTATGAATATTTAATCAGCTAACTTACGCGGTCAAAATGTACATTTTATGTATTATTTCTTTCAGCTGAGACGCTTTCTTTTAGGTGAGAGTAGCCCATATAAATTTTTCTGCTACGGCCGGGTCCCAAAACCACGTATCTGTTGATCTGTAGGTATCCATCCTATAAGCTACCTAGTTGATGTAAGGTCTTTTTCTTTCCATGACTTTTCCTCAATCATGTCATAAAAATTCCGAATTGTCTAGCACGCGCATTCTTTTGAAACTTGAGTCAAAATCAACAGCTAAGCATCAATCACATTTACATGATTTTGTAAATTAAGTCGACCTATTGTGTGCCCAGGAATCCTGTAAACAGGGAAATGAAAGCAATAAAAGAAAAATTATGATGCTAAATATTCCCATAAATATTTCCTGAACGGTTAAGTTTTTATGGTATTTTTACTTTTCCTTTCTTCTTCCTTGATTTAGACTCTAAACTATTTAATATGATCGCATAACATAACTATAAAATCAAAGATATGCTTCGTGAATTGCTAATTAACTACAGTCGAATCTCTATTTAACGAACCTCTATTTTGCGAACTTTTCCTTGGAACCAAGAACATTTTGTGAATTTCTCCGTAAAATAGCCTCCAAACAGCGAAGTGCATTCTCTATTTAACGAACTTTTTCTTGTGATCCAATACTATTATTCTCCATATTTCTCAAAATATTTCTGAACATTTCAAACTTATTCTTTCTTTTAACACATTTAACACATTAACTTTCTTTTAACACATTCCGACGCGGGTTTCAGTTTGAAGAAAATACACCTGAAGAGGTTTTTGGTGACATTGCAAAGATGAGAGACGTATTATGAGACAAATCACATTTTCGAACAAAAAACTCAGACAAAATTAACAGACTTTATCAGTAATTAAATTTAAGGACACGTGTGGTAATGTATGCTTAAAATTACTTCTTACAATAAATGCGATAATGTCATTAAAATTCATTAATTTTAATATAATTTTTTTAATTGAAAATACAGTGTATTCCCGGAAAATGTTTTGTTTTATTCTTGTTTTCCTTGCAGATTTCTGTTTGATGGGTAAGATATATAAAACAAATAGACATTAATTTACAAAATAAAGGTGTGATCAATTACTTTTATTAATAATATTTAGTGTTTATGAATTTAAAATCTGTTTTGTTAGTTTAAAGTATTTTAAAGGGTGAATCTCTATTTAACGAATTTTCCATATAACGAACTTTTTTTCGGGATTTATCGACTTCGTTAAATAGAGGTCCGACTGTATATCCCTCAAATTTGGAAAACAGCAGTCAATTTGTTGCAATGATTTTTTTAAAAATTTTATGAACTGTGAATCAAAGTAAACGAAGTTAGTATACCTCTAATATACTCTGAATTAACATTGATATAACATTGATATAACATTGATTCACAGTTATAAGTGAGCAATAATTCGGTGGTCTCTGAAGAATATCAAAATACTTCTAGATAAGATTTCTTTTATATGTTATGAAATGAGAAATCGTATGAATAAATTATATGTACCCACCTATATATATAAAACAGTTCCGTAAATGAATGACTGACAGATTACGCACAGACCTAAAGGGCTGAAATTTTGCATGGCGATTCTTCTTATAGTGTAGGGGTGCACTAAGAAAGATTTTTGAAAAATTCTTCTTAGATTTTTTTATATTAAATTTTTAAGCTTTTTTGTAACATTTTTTAAGTTTGTATTTAAAATAATAATTTGAGGGTTATAAAATTTATATCACGAGAAAGATCATAAAAATTCCTTTAAAATGAAATCTTTTTCGAATCTTTACCTCCCTTTTCTGATTTTTGGGGAATTTTTAAAGATCAATTTTTAGAATTTAATTTATTAAATGCTGATCACGAGGTCTCTTTTCCTTTTGTGATACTTTAAAATTAATTTTGATTCACGTGCATAACAACGAAATAAATTGACAAAAGAAATATTAAAATACGGTAAAAGATAAAATTTAAACACTAGCTAATTGAGATGGAAGTTTTTTAAGAATTTAATTTAAATTAGAATGTTTTATGGATATTAAACATACAAATTAATTGCATACATTGTCCGTTGTATTTAATTTGAATATTTTCTTCTACATTATTTTGTCTATAAAAATATCCGTTACGATTTATATATATATATATATATATATATATATATATATATATATATATATATATATATATATATTGATTGGCATTAGTTGCATACATTGACCGTTGTATTTAACTTGAATGTACTCCGTAGCGAAGCACGGGTATTCAGCTAGAGTTATAATAATATTGAGATAAGAAAGTCTGCGACTACCCACGCATCTCTTTTTTCACTTTCAAACACTTTAAGCAGAAGTAAATTATGTTGTCTCTCTCGCTTTACGCCTTTCGAAATATTCTCATGATTGGGTGTTAGGCTTGAGCAACAGAAAAAGGAGGGAAAATTGCCAACAAATGTCACTATCAATTTCTGTTTTGGTTAATGTGCAACGCGACGTGTAAGTAAACAAGAGTGAAACAAGTCAACATATGAAGAGACAGCTATGCACCTGATACTACAGAAAATTTATATTACTTCTGATATTTATTGTTCAACAGAATAATCAATGTGATAAGTTCTGCTTCTCATTTTTTTTTTACAATTCAAGGAGAGTTTAGTTAGCAAAGGGAACGAAGTACAGTCGAACCCCGTTATAACGAACTTCAAGGGACCAAAGGTTTGGTTCGCTATATCCGGTGGTTCGCTATATCCGAACCGTTAAGAAAAATGTTCACAAAATGTATAACTCATGAGTTGCTATGTGTATTCAATAATGATGTATTAAAAAACGATAAAATCTATTAAAAATGACCATTAATGAATTAAATTGACTAAAATCGATAACATTAAACTGATACAATACCAATTAATTAAAAACGAAAGACAAATGGATATAAATTCACTTTACCTGTAATTCTTGCTCACTGTTTTGTTACAGAAATAATCGGTAATCTTCTGCTGAAGTGATACCGATTTCAAAAACATATGAATTTCTTTGTCCAGTACGTCAAATGTCTGCAACACTCTTTCTTCCATTGTTTGTGTGGAAAAAAAACTTATTAATTACACGCATTGCTGCTGTAGCATCTAAGATGGTAGGAATTTCATCATTTATGTGCTCCTCTTCATCAGAATCAGATGCAGAATCTTCGATTTCAGAATGATTCATTTTAATTTCTTCCACAATATCTTCATCAGTCGGATTTTCACATGTAATGATTTCATCATCAAATGTTTCGAACAATTGCATGTCACAATACGAGAATGAGGAAATATTGTGTTTTTCTATCCACATCGCGATAGGTAAATCATCATCATCTTCTTCAACATTCTTTGCTAGGCCAGCATGTCGAAAACATTTTCTAATTGTAGAATCTGTAACAAGCCGCCAAGATTTTTCGAGCATTATAAGTGCATCAAGAAGAGAAACGTCACATTTTACATTTTTATCATATCCTTCTAAAATTCGTAAAATGAGCTGCTTCCTGTAATGACATTTAAGGCTTCTGATGACACCCTGGTCCATAGGCTGTACTACAGAAGTTGCATTCGGGGGAAAGAGTACAATTCTAATCGATTGTAACTGTTTATCGTTTTTGTGTGCACTACAATTGTCAAGCAGAAGTAGAATTTTCCGTTTTTTAGCTGAAAGTTCATGATCCCACTTTCGAAGTTCTTTTTCAAACAGTTCCTTAGTCATCCACGCCTTAAGGTTGGCTTCATAAGAAACAGGAAGCCGTTTGATATTTTTGAAGCATCTGGGGTGTTTAGATTTTCCAATTACTAGAAGCTTACTACGTTCAGTTCCACTCATATTGGCACACACAAGAAATGTGATTCTGTCTTTCGACAATTTTCCGCCATTACATTTCTCTCCATTAAATTTCAATGTCTGGTTTGGTGTCATCTTGTAAAACAGTGCAGCTTCATCAGCATTAAATATGTCATTCTCGTCATATTCACTAGAGATGTCATTACAAATATTTTCTTTCCACGTATCGATGTTGGATGTTGAAACATCTCCCGATTGTCCGACAATTTTTCCGGAAGATATGTTGTTCCGCTTCTTGAATCTGTCTAACCATCCATTAGAACACGAAAATGGAATTCCAAATTTACAGGCAATTTCATCAGCTTTTGACTGAAACATTTGCTCAGAAATTGGTACATTTTGGCTTCTTTGAATGCTGAACCATTTTAATAAAGCTTCTTCCACTTCTTGATGGTCAGCTTTTCTTAATTTTTTTGGGGAGTTCAAATTTTTCTCGAAAGCAGAAAGTATGCTTTCTCTGTTTTTCCATATTGTTCCAACTGTAGATTTCGATAAATCTTTTTTTTGGCAAATGTCAACTTGGCTACCTCCATTTTATATTTTTCTTATGATATTTACTTTTTCTTCGATGCAGAATGCTTTACGCTTGCTCGACATGATGTACCTAATGATTTCTTAAAAGTGAATTTTTAACTTGTGATAAACACTCAAACAGGTGAATTAGATGAAATGACTTCCCTTCCACCTGCGTGTGGAAATGAATCTTCCGGCTCGACCCTGAGCTGACCTTTCCCCTTGTTCTCGGGTGCGCATATGCTATACTGTTTATGCTTTTACTTGTTCTCCTCGAGCGTTTGGTGAACCTTTCCCCTCCCCTCCCTCCTCTTACTGTGGTTTCGCTTACCGAATTACTGGCGGGATTACAACTGCAGAGTGGCTATCGTAATAGCGCATATAGATTGGTGCAGAGTTCTCTGCCTGCAGACCCCCGACTCCTGTCATCACATTAGTCACGGTAACATTAGACACGGTATTTAGAACCACCCCCATTCCCGCCCGCAAGGTTTCTTTGATCTGGTGTCTCCCCCGACCCCGCTCGACACCATTTGACCCGCTGACCCCCATCCTTTCTTTGATGGACCACCAGAGGAGGCGATCCACGCATAGTACAGAGTACAGAGTGAACATAAATCACTGGATTCCCCAAGGCACAGGCAGAGAACTCTGCACCAATGTATATGTACCAGATATTTCTACCCTTGAATAAACAGACTTATCGCTGATTTACTCCGTGTTTCACTAGCTGACATACATTTCCATATGAAATCACAACTTTTGTCATGTTTTCACAACTGCGGAAAAATTTTAAAAAAAATAAAAATCAGTCGACTGAAAAAAAAGTTCGCTATAGCCGATTCTTAACGTTTCGGAGGTTTGCTATAAAAGGGTAAATTAGCATTAAATAGAATAGGAAAACGGCGGGACCAAAAATTTCGTTCGTTATATCCGGGAGTTCGTTATATCCCAGGTTCGCTATAACGGGGTTCGACTGTATATGAACGAGGACATGCATTTTACAATTCAAGGAATTTTTACGTTTTTTGTTTATACGCAAGAAATACAATTCAAAACAAACAGAGAAAGGCAGGAAAGAAGAACTAACGGTCTGAGAGTTTGCATCGAGAACAGAAAACCAGTGGACTTAATAATAAAAAAATGTTTTACTCGTACAAATATCGACTGCAGTAGATATTACATGATTAAATTAATCAAAAGCACACTCTTTCTGAGGAGCTATTACAAGTGATATCCTATGGCTATACACTGTGCTACAGAAAATAAAATTTAAAAAAATAAAAGAGAAAACAACGCAAAAGGAACGTCATACAAATTTCACCCAACAAAATTGAACAGGAAATGAAACAACTGTTATCACTTCAAGCAAATAAATTCATTGAAACATAACATAGATCTGCAGTTAATCGCAAGTTTGAGTACACCGAGGGGAGTCTAGAAATTATTAACTGCAATGAGTGTAAAAACTATTTAGAAATTCTTGAGAAATTCATCAATGAATTTCTGAAAATTTATAAAAATTTGAAAATTTAAACGGACAAAGTTTGAAGAGAAACTGACAAATACAAACAATGAATAACAAATATTAGGCAATTCAGTTTGGAAAAAGTTGGAAAAACTAGGAGACAGTAGTTTGAAAACAATAAGTTGAAAATTATATGATCAATTTTAAAAATAAATTTAAAAATAAAAATAATTAAATTAAAATAATTTTTGTTTAAATTTCAATATAATAAAAAAATTCTAAAATTTTGTCTGAAGTAATATGTATTTAGATATAAAATTACGCTGAACAAAAGCATCTTTTATGTATTTAATCAACCCTTTGGGTCTTTTACAAGGCGTTACATCACTTATCGCATAGAGGCCCCTGGGTGTGGGAAGCTTTCAGCTGATTTAATACATTACTCACGTCCTTGAATTTTCCAATTTCTTGAAAACTCTTCTTACTGCGATGCGTCTGTTAATCTTTCGGGACAAGAGTTTGATGAAAGTATCTCGGCCAAATATTGAGAAATTTTTTTGGTCTATTATCTGATTGGTAGCCTTTCAACTATTAAATTTTTGGAAACTATATTATGTAAATAAGAGGTGAAATTTTGAAATTTATTGATTTTAAAATAGTATTCAGATACTTTTGATATTTTTTATCACTTTTTATTGTTTTACTACAATTAATTGCACATTTTGGAATTTATAAGTTTATTAGTAAAAAAAATATCGGAGCATTATTTCCTTTTTATTAGATTAAGGTAATTATTATAGATATTAAAACTGATGAGATTTTGAGTATTTGTAAACAGAATTATGCTATATCCATATATCAAGGGCAAAAGACCCTTTTCAGGGATAATTGTTTTCAATGGAGAAAAAATACAAATCTGTAAGAATATTTGATGAGTGACCTCTTAATGTACTCCTTGTGTTAGATTATGTATTATTTTTATCCAGCAGAAAATAGTTAAGATTGGTAGCAAAGTGCAGTATTCTATTAAAATCTGGGAGTTTTATAATAACATTTATAAGTCCATTAAAATTTTTGCATAACAAAGTGATTACTTTATTTGAGTCTTTAATTTTTCGGTTATTAAATTTACTTTTTACATTCATAAAACTTTATTTCCCGAATTTTGATGACTTTTTTATTTTACATAGTAGATCACAAGATTATTTTTATCATGCTGTTAGGTGTTTTGTGAATCTTTTGATAAATTAAAAATATTAAGCAGTTTTTTACTGGCCACAGATTTATAAAATAAAGGTTTATGAAAACTATTTAAACTATTTCTAGTTATCTTTTGGTTACGATTCATACTAAACTGTAGGTGCTCTTATATTTTGCGCAACTTTTTTTTCCTGTATGTTCTGATAAACACTGAGTGTGAAATAAATGCGTTCGTGGATATGCGTTACTCTCTTCTTTTTTTTACAATGTGCAACTGTAACTCATCATTCTCTTAACTTTATTTTTAACTATGCTATCCATTAAAGTTTTTGAAACTGATGAACTTGCGCTATATATTGATTAAATTCATAAATGATCAGTATGACCTATAGTATATATGAACATAGAGTGAGTAACAAATGCATACAATTAAGAATTACCTGGCACGTTAATTTATTTAACGAGTTTGATTACATCCATTTTTTTTAACCAAAGACCTCTTTCACGTATTTTTTCTGCATGAAAAACATTATTCCAGTTCAGATAGCAAAATGCTATCCTGCACAAAGTATTTCGGTATGCGCTGAGAATTAAGGCTTCACGCTATTGATTTTCTCTCTATATTTTAGGAATGAAAAGATTAACGTTCCGTTAGCTATAGACGTTTTCTAGAACTAGGACTGAAAACCCAGGCACCTCCTGAATTCTATCTAGGTAATTGGAACTAAATAGAACACTCAACAGTGAATTCATCGACCTATAACCGAATGGTTAGTAGAATGAAATTCAGGTAGCTGTGAATTCGAGTGCTTTCATCGATATAATGTTCCTATGCGAGCAATAAATTCAAGTTGTAAGATTTTAAAATTTCTACTTTTAATTTTTATTTAATTAAAAATATAACAATACATAAAATTTTTGTGTTTTAAAATTGAAATTTATGTAAATTGATATTTTGAACAAAGGCTATGTATTTTAAACAACATTTTGACATGAGGTGAGGATATCTCCCCTAATCTATTAATTACGAAGTTGTTTTGGTCTAGTAAAGGATTAGTCAGATATAGAAGGTACACTCGAAGAGTTTCTATAAATTTTGTGGGTTCAAGATCTGAGTACCGGGATACGAAAGAATATTTTTATAAGAGTTAAAGAATTAGGATGGTAATCAGTCAAGCTTAACAATGGCAGCGGAGGGTACATTGAAAGAGGTACATTGAAATCGGGGTTCAGTAATTGAATTTTGATAGTTCATGGTTCAACCACTCAACAGAAAGGTTCCGATTTCGAGTCTCAGGGCAATAAAATTTTCTAAATCATGAATTATGAAATTATCGGCAATTTTTTTTAAATCTTTAACCTTTCATTTATATAGATACATACATACATATATATCTCTATATATAAAACAGTTCCGTAACTGACTGACAGACTGACTGACTGACTGACTGACATACAACGCACAGGCCAAATCGCTGGACCTAAAGGTCTGAAATTTTGCATGGCGATTCTTCTTATAGTGTAGGGGTGCACTAAGAAAGATTTTTGAAAAATTCTTCTTAGATTTTTTTAAATTAAATTTTTAAGCTGTTTTAGTAGCTTTTTGTTAAGTTTACATTTAAAATAATAATTTAAGGGTTATAAAATTCATATCAAGAGAAAGATCATAAAAATTCCTTTAAAATGAAATCTTTTTTCGAATCTTTACCTCCATTTTCTGATTTTTGGTGAATTTTTAAAGATTAATTTTCAGAATTTAATTTGTTAAATACTGATCACGTGATTTCTTTTTCTGGTACTTTCAATTAATTTATCGTCACGAGCATAACAACGAAATGGAAAAAAAAAATTCTTGCTAATGCGGCATACGATTGGACATTATCCAAAAAAATATTAAAATACAGTAAAAGATATGTTCCTCAAACTGTACTATATTAAAAGTTCTATATTCTTTAGTATAGTCTATCAGATTAAATTTGAATATTTTCTTCTACATTATTTTGTCTATAAAAATATCCCTTACGGTTTTTTTATGAATGTATTTTTTCGTTTTTTTATGCATCAATTGCATACATTGATCGTTCTATTTATTATAAATATGTATATATATTTATTTTTTCTTTTGGCAGTAATTGCATACTTTGACCTTTGTATTTAATTTGAATGTACTCCGTAGCGAAGTGCGGGTTTTCAGCTAGTATATATATATATATATATATATATATATATATATATATATATATATAATTGTGTGTGTGTGTGAGTGTGTATGCGTGTGTGTGTGTGTGTGTGTGTGTGTGTGTGTGTGTGTGTGTGTGTGTGTGTGTGTGTGTGTGTAAGTAAATAACTTTCAGAAAGTTTGCATGAAACAAAAAACAATTTTTCTATAGTGTGGTCTTTACTATTTAAGCGAAACGATCTTAGAGAATCACATTAAATATTTTTTTAATCAATTGTGAAGTGTAAAAAACTCATAGGAAAAAAGCTCAGATTTCTTAACGAGTTTCAGTGAACATTTTTTCCTCCGATTCCGTACTTTTATCTCTCATCTTGAAGTAAATTCCATTTGTGTAATTAAACGAGACTCCCCCGACAATAACTCACCGAGTCAAGAAAAAGATTCAGTCACATCCCATAATTGCTTTGACATGACGATGCACGGTTCCGACGGCGAGACAGTCACGTTCTGTCGTCATCTCCCTGCCTCCCATTAGGCTTTATTACGGGTACAAAAGCAAGGATTGTTACATTTTGCTGCCTACTTAACCTACTGACCTGAACTTTATCGGAAAGGAGCGAGCGTAAGCAGCGGTAATAAAAAAAATGACATCGGAATAAAGTTTTAATAGAGTTTAAATGAAACGATACAGATTTTATAGCAATGGGATTGAGAAGTATAGTAACACCTAACGTGACTTATTTCGCGATTTGCGATTAGCGAACAAGTATTTTACTCTCAAGAGGCTATGTTTTATGCTTGCGGTCTTTTAATAAGGTACTTCGATTAAAATAACTAGTTCAAGAAGTACGTATATATAGAACTTGAAAAAAATAACTTTTTTTTACCGCAAATCTCAATATCGATTGGCTGGAGAATCAGTTAAATACATATGTTTATATATGGTTGTTGTAGAGATACTGGTTAACCTACTGGAAAACAAACAATGGTTTGGTTTGATTTAGTTTGGTTTAGAGCGTTAAGGTAATTTTTTTCTACTAGAGTATGTTTATAACAAACTTCCATTCAACAACATTTTCTTTTTATCGAAATTTGCTACAGGACCTTGAATTTTAACAATTTTTTTATCACAAGGAAATTTAAACATACTTAATAAAATATACCTGAAAAATAGTTATGGTCTGCTGCTTTCAATTGTCGCATAGTGTAGTTAAAAAAAGGTATGTTAGTTCCAAAATTACAAAACCTATATAAAAAAAATTTTTGCAACAAATAAAAATTTTAATTTTTTATTACCATTTTCTGCGTTTGAAAAATTTTGCTCTAAGTTTTTTAGCCCCTTAAGGTCTTCTAGGAGCGGTTATATTCAAGTTATCTCAACTGTGGAATTCATAAATTTCGCTCTTTAAAGTTTTAACACTTATATGAACAATTATTTTATTAAAAGGGTGTACAGAGAAGAATTTCGGATTTGGCAAAATGATTAAAATTTAATCCTTTCTCCTCAATTTCAACCATAATTTTAAACCTTAACTAGAACATATAACTAGCTATTCATTACGGTACGATTCCGGTGTTATAAGGAGCAGTTAAAAGTTTTAGAAATGAAAATAACTCTGGAGTAACTGAACTGAAATTAAGTTAACTAAGAATCAGTGTGCTGAGAACAATATGAAGCATGAAAATCTTCCGGTTTTCTAATTTGTTATGCAGAAATGTCAGTAATAATTCATAGACAGGAATAGTTAACTGGCGCCAACGTAAATCGAAAGGTTATTGGAAGATAAATGACTATTACACGTCAAGTTGTACTTCATATTTATAAACACCCAACTGTATTTGAATTGTCTGATTTGTTTCTACTTTTTACTGTTGCATCTAATGAGTTCTTTTAATACTTTAATCGAATTCAACAATTTTATTTATTATCTTCATAAAACAGCATGTATAATTTACGGAAGAAGAATGCGGCGATTTTAGTTCCTAGTAATTCTCTCGCATTTTCCCTTCTCTGTAATACACTTATACATATTACTTTAACCGTAATATTTATGCATTGTAATAACAAAAGCTTCATCATTTTTGTTTATTTTTCCCTTCAATGACTGGTGATAGGAATGCATGGGGGAATGACACTTTCAGTTTTAATACTAAACTGCTTTCAAGCTTTCAAGTTATCTCAAGTTAAAAAAAAAAAATTATAATTCCCAGAGCGAGTATTGCCTTATATTTTAATTCACTGCTTTTTTGATATTTTTGTATTAATTTGCTTCATTTTGTTCCATTCTTTAACTTTATTTATATAGAGTTTTAAAATCACCTTCTAAATTTTCTTTTTAATCCCGTTTCCTTTGCTCAACGCTTTTCCACTCCTTTCCTTTTAATTCCTTTAACACTCGCTGCAGCAGCTCAGTTCATATAATGCTCCGTCTTTAAATTTCTCAGGCAATTCTAAATGTTCAGTGCCTTTTTTCTTTTTTTGTGTGTGAAACTTAGGAATCTCACTAACTCTGATTTTTCTTTCAGATACAGGATGCCTTTCCTTTGCTGTCTCCTCCTCTTTTTGACGCTACTTCTCCAATCACAAATTAGACTAATTATCTGAAAACTCTGATTCCACCAAAATTCTCTATCGCAAGTTTTATATCCATGGAAACTACTTTTTGTGATAAGGGAAGTTATTCTGTAAGAAAAGATTAGATGCATAATAGGTTGTGGGCCCAAGTTCATGCAGGCAGGAGTTAATAGAGTTGGCTCTTAATTTTGTAAATGAAGTTGTTGTTAAACTTTTTTTAAATTTTAATTGTTCTGAGTGAATATAGCAGATTTGATTAGGTTATGCTTTTTTGTGCAATTTTACAGTTAGAAGCTTAAATTTTTATCGCATACACATAGGTATAAATGTATAAGTGTATGTATTTGAATAATTCTTTATATCAACATGCTTCATGACAAATGATTATAACACGTTTGTGTATACGTTTGCGTATTTTTAACAGAAAAAAATTAACTTTTTAAATTCAACTACCCCATCTCTTTATTCCAAAATATATCTAGAAAAACAAAATTTGCGATCAACACATTTTTGGAATAAGACAGTTGAAGGCTTTTACTGAGAAAATTTTGCTCATCAGCTTATATTCGCTTTTGATCTCAGACCTTGAAAGTCGCTGAAACTGTGCTCCATAATGCACAGTCACTTAGAAATCCACTACCAATTTAACAAATTATACATAACAAGAATTATCCTGAAGCAGTTACCAAACTGTTTTGTGGATAGAATTATGTGGCACATGTCCTTTAGTCTTTGCAACATTGTCTCCACGTTCACGTTCGAATCTCGAGAGCATTTAAATTTTATTGTCGTACTTTAAAAGTTCATCCGTGCCTCTCTATGTTGTAGCGTTTTAATGTTATACGTTAGACAATTTGTCAGGAAGTGAGTATTAATTCAGTAGAACTAATAATCTACAATTCTATGATATATTATTATTATTATTATTATTATATTAGTATGGGAGTTAGTTATGAATTGCAACTGATAGAAAATGAAATTTAGGGAATTTGCGTTGACTGGGTTCGAATTCTTGGAGACTGACATTATGTTTACGTCTCCAAACACATCGAAAAAGAGGGACTCAATTTAGATTTACTATCAGAAGGTCACAAAAGCTCTAGAAAACTACAAATCATAAAGTACATCCTAAAAAAGTAGCTTAAAGTCATAAATACTTTCCAAACCCATGGCAGCACAAAGAGATGGATTTATCGCGTCGTTCAAGAAGATTTCTAACCGGCCATTTCTGTTGACGTTGATTGAAAAAAGAATAAACCCTTTGAAGCTCTAAGGAGCTGATTTCCTTGAATAAGAAAATTGTTTTTTGTATTTTCTTTCACTGGAAGTATACTTTTGGTTGTCAATACTTTTCTGCTTTTTTTTCAAAATTACTCCTTAATTGTGAAAAAATATATATAGTCTACGTAAGATGTTAAGGAGAAAAATTTAGTAATATCTTGAAAATTCAAAAGTAATTGTTTCAGAAAATTTCCCTCGAATATGAAACATCCCCTCGATAGTATAAATGTATTCACTTCCTAATACCACCGGGTCTTATCAGTTATTCCTAACTCAACTGCACTTTAGGAAAATGTTTAGAGAACCAGAGATGTTAGTTTATAAGGCAGAAATATCGTTTTGTCACTGAGAACCAGGATAAAAGTAGAATAACACTAAGAACATCGATGTCTACAAACACATCTGCAAAAAGGCCAACCAAACCCTTGCATCTGTGCATTGAAAATAGCGTCTTGAACCTAGACCATACTGGCAATGTTAAGGAATTTTATGTTACAAATTATATTCTTTACAATATTATAATCATCAGTTATAACACTTGGGCGTTGGATATACAATAAGAAGACACCTAAATGCAGATGTACTTGTCTTACAGGAGATAAAGTATCAAACTCTTCCGCGGATATTTGAAACATTCCCATGAGCACATTAACATCATTCGCAGAGTTTTTTAAAATCTAGTGAGTTACGTGGAAAATAAAGATTAAAACTTAATGGAGAGAAACAAAAACGAGATAAAGTTTGAAGGTTAACATGTATGGATTTGAGTTACATAATGTTATCTATGATATTATTCTTATCTATGAGACTATATTTCATTCCTTCAAATACATTTTCTCTCGAATTTCTTTTTCTTATTCTTATTGTTTTTGTTAGACATCTATTACCTTTTTTAGCCCTAAAAAACAACTGTTTTAGTTTAAGAGCTAAACATCTGTTATTAATTGCTTTTCATTTCGTCTCTTTTCGCCCTTTGTTTATTTGCACATATTTCAAAAATGCTTTTCCCTATATATATATATATATATATATATATATATATATATATATATATATATATATATATAGATAGATAGATAGATAGATAGATAGATAGATAAATAGATATAGATATATATATGAATATGAAATTTCTTATTATATTTATAAAAGAGTGGCTTTTCGGATTTTGATGTATTAAAATACCCAGTAGGAAAAAAATTGTTTTATTGGTAGCTTAGCACTGCAATCGCACACTATATAGCAATCTCGCTTATAACCGGCCACAGAGAATTTTCAAGCATACTAAAAAGTATATTTCCAATTATATCCGAATGAAGTGTTCCGAAATATACGTAAATACATATACACGATACTATGAACAATAAAAAATATAGAATCATTACAAAACAAAAAATATAGTTGTATAAAAGAAAAATCAAACTCAATCATTATATTATTGTATACATTATACTATAATCATTAAACTTTTAATGTACATAGCTTTTTTTTATTGCTCCATTTTCCATTTTACCGCCCTTAGAAATTATATTCAATCTTAAACCTATCATTTATACATAAAAGTCAAGTTAGATGTTGTTGAACAGTTTCGAATGCGTGAAATTTCAGTAGAACAAATCATCTGCCTAATATACGTTAGTTGCATTTTTATGTATGTACAATACGTATACGTAATATGTATACGTGGGATTTATTCTTTTAAAGAACCATTTCAGAATGCTAGTAGTTAGTTCAATGAATTTTATGGGCATATCGATGATACTTTTGTGTCAGTACCAATATTATTTGATATATATGACTATACAATGCGAAAAAAAAATTTAAGTGAAAACAAGCAAAAAAATTTAACGTTTAGAGCCTTATAATAAAAATTTACAACACTTGTCAAATTTCGGTTTGTACTTTTAATCTCACCGATACTCCAGTTACATAATTTGATAATTTATTTTTTACCTATATAGGTAATAAATACATTATTCTACTTTTCCTGGAAGAAATTTTTTTCATTTAATATGCAAACTTTAAATACCTAATGGTTGTCGCCTTTATTAGGGATAGGATATAAATAATTTCGGCTCATATTATTACATGTGAGTACATATGGTATGGATCTAGTTAAAAACCCAATTGAATTTATTTAACTTGAAACTAAAGCCGAATAAGAGAAACACACAAATCTATATATAGTACAAAACAGTTCCGTAACTGACTCACTGACTGACATACAACGAACAGACCAAACCGCTGAACCTAAAGGGCTGAAATTTTGCATGGTGATTCTTCTCATAGTTTAGGGGTGCACTAAGAAAGATTTTTGAAAATTCTTCTTAGATTTTTTAAAAATTAAATTTTTAAGCTGTTTTAGTGACTTTTTTTAAGTTTGCATTTAAAATAATAATTTGAGGGTTATACAATTTACATCACAAGAAAGATCGTAAAATTTCCTTTAAAATGAAATCTTTTTCGAATCTTTACCTCCATTTTCTGATTTTTGGTGAATTTTTAAAGATTAATTTTTAGAATTTAATTTATTAAATGCTGATTACGTGATTTCTTTTTCTGGTACTTTAAATAAATTTATCGTCACGTGCATAACAACTAAATAAAAAAAAAATATTTTTTTCCCTTGCTAATGCGGCAGACAATTGGACATTATCCAAAAAAATATTAAAATACAGTAAAAGAAATGTTCTACAAACTGTACTATATTAACTGTACTATATTCTTTAGTATTCTTTATATTAGATTTAATTTGAATATTTTCTTCTACATTATTTTGTCTATAAAATTATCCTTTACGATTTTCTTATAAATATATATATATATATATATTTATATATTTTACATCAATTGTATACATTGATCGTCGTATTTATCATATAATACATATATATATATATATATATATATATATATATATATATATATATATATATATATATATATATATATATATATATATATATATATATATATATATATATATATATATATATATATATTTGGCATGAATTGCATACATTGACCGTTGTATTTAATTTGAATGTACTCCGTAGCGAAGTACGGGTTTTCAGCTAGTAGTGAATAAATAGACGTATGCTAATGTTATCTAGACCAGGAATAAACAACTTGTAAAATAAATCTTACCTTTATGCATATATTATTTTAATTATTTTCTGTTATCTAAGGTTGACTATTAATACCGAGCCAAAATTTGGCATTGGTTGTTGTGCCTTGACTCATACATCAAAATTGGCTTTAAAAGGAGTCTTACATGGTAATTTTAATGCTTAATACTGAACAACTAAAACAATAGACATGACAGTACTTAGAAAAAGTTTACTTTCATGGAAAATTCGAGCTAGAGCTGTTGTCAAGAACCATGGCTATCAGATAGAACTAATAAGTTAGAATGCTATAGGTCTTCTTACTGCGCTACTTATAAAGAAGGTCGTTCGCACTTTATGGAAACGATTTTGTAATTTATTTTTGTCGTTTGCATTTTGAGATAAAAATTTGGCAACTTCAGAATAATCGTCTGCTACTGTTTTGTTCTGACAGGAATGTAAAATTAAAGATTTATTTTAAAAATGGCTCCTAAAATTGATAGATGGCTCGAAGGTTACGCAACTGCACTTTCCGAGGAGAAATATTCGTATCAACAAATTATAAAGCGGTGTAAAAATCACGGTTATGGCATTTCAAAATAAGGTTTTTATAATATATTAAATATGAAAAGGAAAAAACGTCTAACTGAAAGTAAAAAAGAAATCATGACCGCGAAACCTCATCCTAAGACTGTTCGAACTCAGGTAAATACCAAGAAAGTGAAGTCTCTGATCCTAAAAGAAAATCCGCCGACTAAAACATCCGTTGCATCGAAACTAGGAATATCTTCTGGCACTATAAGTAAAATCATTCATAAAGATTTGAAGTTAAAAAAGATGATTAAACCTAAAGTTCATCTGCTTTTACCAAAGCATATTCCTGAAAGAAAAACAAATTGTAGAAAATTATATGAAAAACCCCTACTAGCTGCTGAAAAATGGAAATTTGTGGTAACACTCGATGAAGCATGGGTGTATTTAAGTGACTGTAATAAAAAAAGATCAATTTTCTATTCCTCAACTGACGGGAATGACCGTACGAAATGGCTTCGTCAGTGTACAGAAAAGTTCCCAAAGGGATTCATGATAGTTGCACGATTTTGTTACAACGGCAAATTAAAAATCAAAAAAGGTCTGGAGTAAAGCAAAAATTAATTCACTCTGCTATCAGCAAAATATTTTAGAACCAATTTTTGGCGAAATTCTAGCCTTATATGGAAAGGACATTGATAAAGTTTAGCTTCATACGGACAAAGCCTCTAGTCACACGTCTAAATGAACTGCCTCTTATATAGCAAAGAAAGAATCATAAACAGGAATAGAGTGTATCCCATTTAATGAAATACCTGTAAAATCACCTGACGCTTCTCCAATGGACTTTTGCTCTTTCGGTTTATTAAAACGAGCCTTAGGAAAACGGCATCCAAGAGGAGTGGGGTAAAATTGACATGACAGTACTTACAAAAAGTTTACTTTCATGGAAAATTCGAGCTAGAGCTGTTGTCAAGAACCATGGCTATCAGATAGAAGCAAATCTCCGCAAAAATATGGCATTTATACGTAAAACTTAACTATCAAAATCGGTTCCATAAAGTTCGAACGACCTTATATATATATATATATATATATATATATATATATATATATATATATATATATATATATATATATATATATATATATTTAAAATAAGCGCAGAGTGCAGTGTGTGTGTAATTGAATGTGCAAGTTGAAAGTTTAAAAAAATGCACTCATACAATAGGAGCCATTTCAGCAATCTTAACTACTATCTTGAATATTCTACATGCATTTGAGATACCTGTTAAACTTTCCTTTTATATCGGAAATAGCATGATAACACCTGTTTTACTCTACTCAAAGAAACTATAAAAATTTCTCCCAAGGGAGCCGGCATATCACGAAGTACTTCTGGAAGAAATAGGTATGGGGAAATTGACAATTAACATAACAAACTTCAGACTGATTTGTATTCAGCTTAGTCAGCACGCAACTGCACGCAATGACAGAAAAACTATCGAGTGAAAGAAAAAAAAATTAGTCTCACCTCTAAGCATTCACTTTCGTGAACCAGCAGCGAAGAAACCTTGAATTCCTTCTGGCATATATAGCACGCTTTCAAAGGTTCTATAAAGTCACGTATAGATGTATTTTGATCCCCACCCGTAGCAGTGTTATCACTAATGGGATCTTTGTTCTTAAGTTTAACCACTGGTGATGAACCTTTGGAGGCAGTATTTTGTATTTCCTTAGAGCAATCACTAGTCAACGAAGGGCTGTTTTTAACGTCTTTACTTTTTGTTTTGTCTCGTGTCAAGCTGTCCAAAGATTTCTTTACAGGGGAGCTCATTTTCACGTCCATAGCTGGAGATCTCCTGTTCATAAGCCCTCTAGCATCTTTTCTAGCGTGGCTGTGCAATCTTTCAGGTGCTTGGCTTCTATTACAGCTGTTGCATGGATTTGGTATCAGTGTCGGGAGTGGTGCTGATGTCCTGTCCTTCACTCCATTCTTCTTATTTTTATCTACATTGTTTTTGTTATACATAATAAAGTTTTTGCGCTTGTTCGATGAATCTGGATTTTCATTGCCCATCTTTAATCTTTTCGGGTTATCATCTTTACTTTTGTCAGAACTGCTGCTGTCACCACTGCTGTCATCAGAATCTACCTGTATGACAGGATGTTTGAGGTTTGGTGTCGGTCTCCTAAGAATTTTCGTCTGAGGCCGAACCGATCGATCACTTGTGGAACTAGAGCGATCTTCTTCCTCTTTACTTACACCCTCCGACACGTTTTCTTCAATTTTGCCGGACTTCTTCTCAGCCGGAAGTATTTTAGAGGTAGATTCAGACGACTTCTCTACTTTTTCTTTTTTGGGTGTCACTTCAGTTTTGGCTTCATTTTTGGCATTTTTTCTCAAAGTGCATGGAACGGGAATATGATTAGAGATATTTTTGTTCTCTTTGCCTTTCTTTGGGGAATAATCGGTTTTGACCACACCGGTCATGGTTATTTTCAGATGTTGTCCGTTACTGTCCTGAAGAAATGAAGCTGATTTCTGAGAGGAACAGAGTAACGCGATTTCTGATTTCTCTGCAGGCGTGCTGCTGACTTGACAATGGGAACACTTCCAAGGGAGGTCCTTTTTCTCCGGAGTCGCTGTGCGTTTCTCAATTGGCAGGCTCCTGTTGGAGGCTCGCCACCGCTCTAGGCACTTAGGCTCATGAAGAGGGATCGACCTGGATCCGAACTCCTTCAAGCAAAGATAACAAGCAACGAAGGTCTTCGGACCCATTCAATGTTATGGGAAACCCATCAGTTGTTGAAGCCTTAACCTGGAAACAAAGAAATGGGTCATTTAAACAGCGATTCTTGAAGTTCATGAAGCAGATATTAGCAAACTGAAAAATAATTAGCATATGTAATATATAAATCGCAATCGATTGAAATATTTTAAAAACAACAGTACATAGGTTCATCTAGGTAGGTTATAGAAACTTAGTTGATCTGAATATGACGATAACAAATGATTAAAGTTCTTCAACTGAGTATTATTTCTCCACGATTAATGTCACAAATATTTATTACGAGAAATCAATATTTTTTTTGAATGAAGCTAATATATATTTTGTATTAGTTTGGTAATTTTTTTCTTTTGATAAAACAGATATATAACTGACACGTTCAATAGTTTTTAAGCTGTGAAACTTGTTCTCAAAGAGTCTGAAAGCATACAGTGTTTCATAGAGCAGTGAACTTCCTTAAAACTAGAAAATAAAAACTTGTTGACAAATGTCCCTTAATTTCAAATTCGGTTAAATTCGAGATCAGTGCGAATAAATACTTCTTGACTTTGTCACTCACACTTACATATGTTTAAATCAGAAAATAATTTTTATTGGTAATGAAAAGCGTTTAATTTGACACACAGACTTGAATTTTAAATGTATACAAACTTTTTCTTCGGATGCAAAATTTAAATTTTGGAATCCCCTTTAACTGGGTGAAATTTAATGTCTTAACAATACTTGTGGCACTCAAGCAAAAACATTTTTTTTCTCAAATTAAGCTCTAAAAATAAAACGTTATACTATACAATTTTAAACAGAATTGAAATAAACACTGTGTATTATGTGATATCATGTTTATTTATTTATTTAAAACATTGTATTATATACATGAAAACTATACATTTTCAATTATTTTTTCTGAACATCTGAGAACGTTAATCCTCAAAGACATGAATTTCAAAACGTGATTAATGTACAGCTGATGATAAACTGACTGTTCTTAATTAGATCAGGATAGCAAATAATTCTGAATTTCCATCGTCTCAGAAACATCTCTCTCAATTATGATGACACGAAATTCATTGGCGAAATATCAAGCGAATGATATCCGCTTTGTTCGACAAGAGGTAACAATGTGATTTTGCTTTCATTTCCAGAAGACTCACGGGAAACCATTTATTTTCTCAGTTATATTTCATTTATGACTGATAAGAATATCAAAATTTTAAAAAAGGCACAATTGTAAAACTTCTGCTGATTACATGAAAAATTCAAATCGTAATTTTCAATAGTTCTAATACACTTAGGCCGTCTGCACACGGGGCAACTCAAAAGAAACTGATAACTGACTCCAATCACAAATCAGTCCGTGATGAGTCGTAACCCATGTAATTGAATGGAACCACGCACATGGCGCAACTGGTTACAAACCCTTCGGACGGGTTGCGACTCATCACGGACTGGTTTGTGATTTGAGTCGGTTATCAGTTTCTTTTGAGTTGCTCCGTGTGCAGACGGCCTTAAGCAAATTACTTGACAACTTTTGAAAAGTACTCTAAATTTTGTCATTCGGAAAATCTGTGCTATATTAGATAAACACACTGCTGTGCATTTTTATGTATAAAATAAACGTATACCCCAGAAAGTAAATAAGATACGTAAAGGATACATAATAACAGTTATATTTTTTCAATAAACATAAGGATATTTAAGAATTGCTTTTTAACGCTGACCAACACGTGGAAATTTTGATAAGTTCAATCAGGTCTCAGCTGATATCAACACTCGGACAGTCAAAACAATACAATGCGCCCATATACAGACATCTGAAGATCAGATATCAGAAAAATATTGGATACGGAGGTATTGGGGAGTATGCAATGTGTGAAAGAATACAAGAGAACCTCGTTTTCATTTACAACATCAGCACCCCAGTATTGCAGTCACTACAGATACAAGCAGCAAAGACATTAGACGAGCATCTTCATAATGTTATGCCAATCGAATGCAGTCCATGGGCCGTTCAAAGCAAAATGTAAAAATCAGCTTACTGTATCCCTTGGCCTAAGACACTTCATTTGCCCCTCTCACAACTGCGAATTCAAAGGGATCAGTTTACAGTAATACTGTTTACAGTACAATAAAACTGTTTATAGTAATAAATTATTATATTTACTTCATATTTTATTTGTTTGACTTCATCTTGTTGATTATTTATGAAAGTACTTACTTAAATCATTCTTGACCAACTAAAATGAACGTTACTGAAATACGTGTGACGCAACCCATTAGAAACTTTGCGTGTTATTCGAATTTAAAAGAAATGGTAGTCATCGTGTTATAGAACGATTTAAACACAAGCTTGCTTAACATGATGCAATGGGTAGTTTGAAATGCATAATCAAACGAACAAAAAAAAGCTGATAAATACAAAAGATAGGTTACTAATCAATGGAAAATAACTCTTTTCCCTTTTGCAGTTATGAAATTTCATGTATTGTTATGAAAGTGTAAATATATTTTTAACAAGAATCATCATTTTTGATCTCTTATTTAAACATATTTAACAAAAAACAGTGTCAGAAAAGCCATTGCATTTAAAGTAGTGACTGTAAATTGTGTTTACTGAACCGAAACATTGCATAAATGTAATGAAATATTTTTCAGCTGCCGATAATTTTCAACTCAGCCATCTGGGAGCAATTTTCGAAACGTAAAATGGCATGGGGTTTATGAATAATTCCTTTCATTGCTTCATCTACTATATAAGGGTAAAAAAAGGGCAAAGGTAAACGGTGAGCATACAAACTGTTACGTGATCAAAGTGTTTTGGTAAAAACAAAATATCTGTAAGTTAAAATAGGATATAATTTCAGTATTCAAGTTCCATGCAACATAATTTCATTTTTTATTATATGTAAATTTTACGTTAAAAACTTCTCCTGAAAAAGTTACGTTACTTTACGTTAAAAGCTTCTCCTAGAGTTCGCTTTTGTATTAAGGAATACATTAATGGAAAAGTTAACAATTTTCTGTTTAACAAACACCCAAAACTAAAATATGAAATTTACAGGAAATTTCTTATTGATATCGTAAACGAGATAAATATTTCGCCTTAAAATCGTACAAAGGTACCAAGGAACTAAATTATCTTGACATCTATTTTATACCTGCCGCGTATAATATACTACACCAGATGGAACTACGAAAAACTCCCATACACGAACAGGTAAAATCTGTAAATTTTCAGGATCTGATGTTTAATCGAAATGTTAACGTGGAATTTTCAACCTCAAGTACGCACATTGAGACGGACTGGGTGTTCTGAGACAATCCTTTACATCTCGATTTGGACATTGAAGAGGCAAGCGATACATAGAAAGATCCGGCATTTTATGTATATGTGTATATATATATATATACAAATATTTGTTCAGATTACTGTATTGTGTCATAAATATATAGAGACAGACAGATAGAGAGGGAGAAATTTAGGAGGGGGATGTTGCATTTGTGTGACTTTTTAATTTTTTTTCTAATAAATTTGATTGAATAAGCAATATTTTATATATTTTATATTATTGTCTAATAACCATCTATTCATGATAGATGAGGTAAGGGGAAAAATGCTTTAAGCAAAAAACCACTAATTTTTCCTTGCAACAAACTAATAATCCGAAAGTCTTACTTAAATCACGTCATTCTCGGCCACAAGTACTTTGTCTGAATCTCAGTTCAATTACTCCACAATCGTGATCATTTTTAATTTTGAAAAACTAGAACGCAGGACATTGCCAATGATTCTTTAGTCCCGAGGATACCGTAACGAAATAATATAACTAGAGAAATAGTATTAACTATGACGAATAGTTAATTCTATTCTTTTTCAGAAATGATTTTATATCTTTGAAACAAAGACCTTATAGTATTTACCCAAGCCAAATAGTTAATAAATAAAGCTTCAATTTATGTTCAAACACATTACAAATGAAAATGTATAGTAGGAGGATGCGGTAGAACTTGTTTGAATTTATATTTCATTTAATTTTTCGCACGTGTCTGTTCTGAGAGACTTCAGTTTTTCTTGACTAAATATCAAGAAAATATTATCATATCTCGGGCTAGCATGGAAACACCCTATAACAAAGTATAAGAGGATATGGATAGCAAGATTTGCATGTGGTCATCAGAGACTATAGATAAAGAACAGAGAAGTGGTTCAAGTCAGCTGTAGAACAAAGCCCTTAGGTCTGTTTTGCGCGCGCTAGTATATATACATAAATGTGTGCTTATATGTATATATAAGTATATATGAATACACATATATATATATATGTGTGTGTGTGTGTGTATATAAAATATCTAAGTAATAACAATTACAATTCAAGGGAGGGTACATAATAAGGATGGTTCAAAAAATTTATCTGCCAAGATAAAATACTTAAGTGAGCTAGAACATCTCATTTAAGTACGCTAGAAAGCTCCTGAACATCTTTATCAGTTTCCGTCAGTCAAATATATAAAATTAAACCAAAAAACTGGAATTTGTGTAAAACAGAAGCAGCCTATTTTGAGGTTGATCAATCCTGAGACTTAATCAGTAAGGACATTTATAGTAATACTTCAGGAATTTGATTTGTCATTCTGGCATCTGCCACGATCTACGATGTAGTGGTAATGGATTTCATTTTTTTCATTGTCTAGTTATGATTAGGGATGTGAATGTTGATTTTCTGACAAACTGACACATTAAGAATTTATTTCTTCCTTTTTGTTCACATAAAATTTTTTCCCGTGCATATATTTAGCTTTCCTCCGCAATTATTACTGCGTATGCTATGGAATAAAAATGCTCACATATCTGTAGTAAAAAATAAATTTGTACATTTACAAAAGATATAAATGTCCGTCAAATTATAAAAAACTTATCAGTAACGATTTATAAGTTATAGCTTTTAAATATGTGAATATAAACATAAAAATATTTTTTCTTTTCCTCTGAAAATAATTAATACATAAAATGCTAACTATTACTTTATTTTTTTAAATAAAATACTATTACAGTTAGTTAATTAAACTAGTCATTTTTGTTATGATAATTTATAGTATAATTTTACTACTAATATATTTTTATATTTTTTAATTTTATTCTCCCAAGGAACTTTCAGGTAAACACCGATGTGTGTGAGTGTGTATAAATTACATGTTCCAGAAAATTAACAATAATACTTTTCGAAGACCCTTTATAAAATATCAGTTTAAAAAAAACTGGTTCGATCGATAGACTGTGGCGAAAGTAATGGAAAAATAAAGTAAAGAAAAGAAAAATTAACAAATCAAAGAAAGTAAAACTGAATATTTCCTTATAACTTGTATCTTTTGTAAACATCAAAAGCATTTCATTTATCACAAGAAAAGTTTCATATCACTTATTAAAATCGAAAACTGAATTTAAATCAAGAATATGCTTTTCAATTTAAAAAAAATTAATTATTTTATCCGAAGTAAGAGTAGTAATTTGTTTTCCAAAACTAATGATCAAAAAATAAAGTTCCAGACAAAATAATAAAAATCTGGGATACAGAATAACAAAAAAATTGAATTTTGCACCTGTAAGAAGTAAAAATGATTGGTGTTATTTTTACTATTCAATGATTATCATGTTTAATTATTATGCTTTCAAGGCTTAAAAAAAGAATTTCATTACCCACATGGAACATCTTTTTCTTTCATTTACCGAAAAATGCAGGTTAAATTTATTAAATGGGATATTCTGGTTAAAATTTTAAGTGTGTATTTATTTCAAGAGATTTTTTCTGTGCTATATAAAACGTTTGTAACTCAATAATTTAAGTGATTATGATTTTTCTGTTTGTTTTCTTTTGAATGATCTTGACCTTGGCTCCCACTGAGAATGAGAATAAAATAAAATTCAAGAAAAGCGAGAACATACAATCAAGTTGAACAATAAGGGTGATAATAGACAGAAATCTCTATTAAAAACTTTAATTTGCAAACAATAAAAAAAATCTTTCCTTCAGTCGAATATAATTGTAACGTAAACGCTCATGTATAACTTGTAAAATACAAAGTATCAAACTTTTAAGCGACCTCCTTTTTTTTGCGGTACATAGAAAAATAGAAAATGAATTATTTACCTCACTGTACACATGGAAATGTCAGGAGGAGCGCAAGACATTCGTCTTCAAAGGGTGAGCAGCTGATAACTTATAAACATATTTCCACAGAAAACTGAAGCACAGATCTCCTAAGCCCGACTCTTGAAATACGGTCAGTCGTGCTGCCATCTTTTGACACCGTCAGGAAACGTTACACATTCTGTGTCCATTACATCAAAATATTCCCATCATAATTTTTTTTTTCGCAGCATTCGTAATATTCACCCATTATTCCGTTTTAAAGTAAAATTTTAAGAAATGTTTTAAAAGATTACGATATGCAAGTTTAAATTACACGCATGCCATCTGGAAGATTTAAATTTTTTATTCAAATAACAAATCATTTTTTTTCCTTAGCTAAACATTTCAACAAATTACTTCTTTATGGAGCAAAAATTTTAACACAATATTTTATCTTCATTTTATTTATTTATTTATTTATTTTCGGAACCATGAAGCTAAAAATAACTATTAGTTATGTTGATATTAAAACCTGTAAATGTGTCTTTACAGCATGCAGAGTAATGTAACGGTGTAAACATTTGATAAACAATATTTTCCTTGTTTTAACTGTAGCAAACATCTATTATGAGAGAGTTTTTGTGAGAATTTCCTATCCATTTCCAATTTTTTTTTTAAATTCTATTCATCACATATGAAAATCGCAAAAGCAACCTGCATTTGAATATTTTCCTTAGTGATATTTTGCAGCGGCATCTGTCATCCGTATCCTGTGGATTTTAGATAATGCCTTTCCTTCATAATGGTTTAAAGAAGCTTTACTTAAATATTTATTAGTCTTCATGCTCTTTTGTAAAGCACTATCATTCTTGAGGGAAAACTAATTTCTTGTTTACTAAGGATAGGAAAACATAGCAAGGAAAATTAACATCACATAACTTCTCACATTAAATATTTATTCAATTGTTTAGTTTATTCATCGAGCTTCGTCGCTGTAAATTACTAAAAAGCTAAACTATCAATTTTCGTGCTTTCTTAATCTTTAAGAATTATCTGAAATGTCTTTAAACAGTTTCAAATATTTAAATGATCTATAAGCCCGTCTGCACACGGAGCAACTCAAAAGAAACTGATAACCGACTCAAATCACAAACCAGTCCGTGATGAGTCGCAACCTATGTAATTGAATGGAGCCACGCACACGGCGCAACTGGTTACAAACCCGTCGGACGGGTTATTGCTTGCGCGCTGCCAAAATTTAATTCGCGACAGACTCTGAATTTTTTCTCTCCGGAGGACCACCGTTATTGAGGAACGTAATCCTACGTTAAAAATTAATTTGATCATAATATGCTATGTTTTAAAAATAATTACCAAATCATTCTCCGAGCATTTATTGAAGCAAATTTCTCGATTGCATCTCTATAATTTTTTGATACAGTCTTTTCTATTCATCTCTCAGTTGTTCTTAATTTGTTGTTCGTATATAATCTTTAAAAATTTCAGCTTAGAAAAACTGCTCTCAGCTGCTGCTATAGTTACAGGTAGTACTAATAGAATTATTCTAGGAGCTACAACAATGTCTAGAAATACAGATTCAAAATATATTTCTCATAATCTGAAATTCAGCTGTTTATAAAAAATATTTTAAGTATTCGCTTAAATTTGAGTATTTTTACGAATTTCTTCCTAAATTAGATTAAGGGGACAGTGGACTTTCAAAATTGTGAAATTTGTCCTAAAATTCGATTTTTTATTTTATTGAATTGGGAAACTACGGACGAGTAGGAATGTGTTGCAAAAAGAATTTTTAATTTCTGCGATTACTTTCCTAGTTAAAGACATTTGTTTTTAATTTAGATATTATGTGGTTACTAATAGAAATAACTTTAAATGTGTTTTTCTCAAGATAAAAATTTTTGTGTCATACGAATATTCAAACTGTTCCAGGCGCATTTCTAACTATCGTATTGCTTTGAAATTTAAGTTTTATATACTTAACTGTATATCAAATAAATCTTATTGAAAAAAATTATGCTTCGTAGCTCAGAATTTCTAAATTTTGCACTCGAAAAGATAATTTATAGGTATTTTGCGTAATAAAAAGGGTGTTTTCACTATTATTATTTTTTTCTCTTTATATTTTTAATGAATGCTTAAAATAAGCAATAAGTTTCATTGTTAGTTCTATAAGGTATCCTGTAAATAAAAATTACCATATTATATGCAAAAGAAATGCGCATGGAACATTTTTAATTAGGCCAATTTTTTATATAATTAATAATTCATAATTCATAAATTATTAATATTTCATCTTTAAATTTTAACCACTTTTACATATTATGGTACTAATCACATATTCAAATTTCAAGCAAATCCATTCAAAACAAAAAAAAGTTAGGTTTGAAGGTCCACTGTCTCCTTAAACTACTAATATTTTGTCTTTATTCATTAAAAATTTCGTATTTTTATTGTCTCATTTAGACGTCTATATCGATTCGGCGTCTGAGGCAGGTGCCTCACTAGTAGGACCGGCCCAGTTAATTTGCATTTAAACTGTCATCGTACTTGTAATTATTTAAATAAAAAGTGGGTTACTGACTTATGGTACTGACTTATGGTACTATACAATTTATATAAAAGAATGTTTTAATCAGTGATATTAATATTCTTATGGTAATATTTCACGATTTTAGCATAAAAGGGAGAAATAACATTTTCAAAAAATATCCCGAATTTTCAGAGTAATTCTCTTTTATCCATCTTATCGAAATAAAAATAGCTTAAAATAATGGCCTTTTACGGGAATAAAACTTGATAAAATTGGGAACAAGCTATATTTTTTTTTACAGTTTTACTAAACCTAGTTTAGTTTAGTTTATCCAACAACCACTCTTGGAAGCAAGGCCATTCGGCGCCGCTCAGACATTACCGCACGACAAAATATTACCACACGATTCTACGTGCTAATTCATGCACCGCTATGAGAGAAAAACTGAAAAAAAAGCAAAAACAATAAATGGATGTCCAAAGAAAGACTTCTGTACTCCCAAATAACGATCTATAGAGCAGTTTTGATTAAATGTGTGTAAGTGCGCGCGGAGGGGGAATCAAGGGGCCAATCTGCCTTAAATCTAGTTTATCTACACAGTCGGCGGATTTTTTTATATATAACTTTAATTTATGTACTACTGAAGTAATGGATATAAAAGCATTAAATTTATAAATTTTATTATAAGAATGAATAAATTAATAAGTTACACATACATAATATAATTTTGAAAATCAAATGTATTAAACAAAGAGAAAATATTTTGAAGCTGAAATTACATTGTATCGAGAATATAATTAAAATGCAAGTTATAATACCATTCGTATATAAAACAAATCCTACAACTGTGATAAACTTATGACTATTAGCATATTTTGGATTTATTCCCCAAAAAATTTAGTCGGTTATGATTTTAATAAAATTAATATATTTTTATTTTTGTTTCCTATTGTTCCTTTCAAAGAAAGAGCTGTTAGTGCACCTTGCAATAGCAGTTAAGTGCCATGAAGGACGATAATGACGAGGTCTGGTGGTTTAATGATCAGCTTAGCTGCTCGGATTTCAGGGGGTAAGGGGTTGATTCTTGGTTGAGTTCGATTGTTTTAAGCAAGCTAATACATAAAACGTATGGTTGAGTGGACGTTATTTGATTATTTTAAACATTATCTAATTTGTTTTGTTTTCTCAGTTTTTAAAATATTTGTTAGGTTTTGAATAACTATATAAATGAATTATTAAACCTAACACCGCTTATGAGTTAAAAGAAATAATAACAGAAGTTTCATTTAATCAAACATCATCATCACTAGCCTCTATTTAAGCAAATGCACACTTTATATATCAAACATATACCACACGTACAGGTACATTATGTAAGCCTCTGCTTGATAAGCCCTTTAAAGGGGGAGGAGGGGGGGCAGGAATGACTTCTTCGTACCATATCCCAATGAACTCTATTATCCGTGGTTGGTATGAATCAAGATAACATGGTTATGTTAAAGCAACATTTTTGTATTAACTGGAGAGAGGAATAAGATTGTTTTTAATTTGAATTAGAAAAATAAAAACTGTTTAGTTTAAACCTACTGGAGTTACGCATTCCAAAGCTCACAATCGAAATGCTAATTCTTCATGGTAAATGCAGATTTTTGACATTAGATACTGATTCTCTTCTTTAAATAGAAATAACATTGATTTTTTTTAAAAAGTTTTAAGTTTTTAGAAATCCGCAACTTTATTATCAAGCATAATGATATTAGTGTTTTATTTGGCAATGAATCACTTTTCTCAAATCATTCCGTCAAAAATAACCCTGATCTATATTTAAGATGTCGTTTCAAAGTCGCATAGTCAAAGCTGGTAATAAATAAAATTATTCATACGACTAGTCATCTCTCATGTTTTAAAGTTTATTGTATGGCCATCATTAAATGTACTATTATCATTTTTAAAGATGGCAAAACTCTCCGATAACTTCTTTCAGTTTATTTTGGCTCCTCCCGAGAAACACTAAATCACAAAATCAATTCATAGACCTTAAAAAATAAACATCAAAGAGACTAAATTTTGTTCTTACATTTCAATGGACTTAGAAGTACTCGGAATAAACCCAGTAGCAATAAACAGTTAAACAGAAAATTACCAAAATGCGTCCCCAACCCCCCAAAAAAAAGAAAAGTAAGCAACGATAGGTAATCCTACGTTAATAACCAGCGGTAGTTTCGTTAGAAGAGACTGCAGTATTGATGACCTGAATATTTTCTTCTTTTTTTAAGTTCTGCAATTTTTAAAAATTTTGTGTTTATTTAAAATAAATAAAACTTTTCTTTCTAATTAATACTTTTCTCTAAAACGTCTTTTATTCTATAAAGTAGACTATTTTTAATAGTGATACATTCATTACTTTAAAGAGTCTCTCCTAAAATTCAACCAGGCGCTGATTTTAAAACTATAGATCAGCTCGGCCTCGCAAATGAAGATTTAAACTCTATTGTGGATTTGGAAACCGGGAGTACCACTTATAATCCTATCGAGATTTCTATATATTCTTTCGAGTCTAAAATCCGAATCAACACGATACCAATAAAATCAATAAAATCATAAAAATTTGCCTTGATCTCCTGCAAATTTCCATTAAAGAACAGTATCTTATGGGAAGAGTTCCATATCCACTGCCGTTTGGCGTCATTTGAGGAAAAGTTTTTAAACTGCTCTAAATGGCGTTTTCCTAATGAGAAATTTAGGAAAACTACATTCCACACAGTTTATCCAAGTTTCGCCCGACAGTCAACACTGTATCAAAATTCAGTAATTGAGATAATCAGCATATAAACAACGTTATAATATTTTATAAGGTATAAAAATATTGAATAAAGTTTTTATCAAAAATAAATAAATAAACGAAACTGTTTAAATATTTGCAAAATATCCATAATTTATTAATCAGGATCAAAAAGGTCTTAGAAAATGTTGTAGAAAAACAGTGTATTCAAAATTTAGGAACTTTATTTTTAAAATTATAAAACTAAAAAACCTAGAACAGCAGAACATAGACGAGGAAACCAGTCTTTAATGTAGACACCAAATTTGGCGCCATATAATACCTGGCACAGGAAAGGGAATTTATCCCAGAAATTTTTCTAATTAATACATATTTCATTTTCCATACGTAAATTCAGAACTTACGAACTTCGAACAACGTTTCCTTCCTAGAATCAGTGACTTCACTAGAAAACATTGAAATGGCAAAAATTCTCTGAAAAGTTATTCAAACAAACGGTTTTTTAATCGTTGCCCTTCCTTTCTTATAATGCTATGCAATATCACTTTATTTACTTTTCGTATTTAATGCAGATGAATCTATTTACTGTCTAAAAAAGTATAAGTAAACGCATACTTTAGAATTAAAAAACTCATAATTTCAGTAATTTCATTTCTTATAGTTCCAGTTAAATTCTTTTTTATTATTAAAAGATACTCGTATTATCTTTCGTAAATAAAGCAAAATTACCTGAACAACGATTCACTTTTATGACCGCCCACAGATGGCGGTAACAGTCTCACTGATGAAATTGTTGAGTATGTGTCATTCTCAAATTACAAGGTACCTACGTAAAAAAATAGTTTGGGTCTGAATCATCCGTATCGTATAGGGGTCAGTTTAAAAGACTATTATTAACTTTTACGTTTCATCTGCTGTTGGACAAAGTTCAGCATGCTGTTATGCCTCACGCTTTTGCGATATTTTATCTCTGAATGAAAACAAAATGAAAATTGTTATAGATAAAATTTACTTTTATCAACTAGTAATACGAAAAATGGTGTTTGTTTACAAAATATTACGTAATGGCATTTCTGATTTAATTTTATAATTCTTCTAATAAAAACTGTTTATACATTGGACATGGCTTCGCTCAAGCATTTAATTCGTTTTTAAAAAATCTATGTAGTCTTAATTTTTGTCCGCAATGGTACACTTTATTGAATTTGAATTACTACACCTTATTAAATATTAGTACATGGGAGCTAAGAAATAGGGTACGTGGGGGCAAAGATTTGAAGTTTTGAGTTTTTGGCTTTCTACGGGCCTTTTTTAGATCCTATCGCCCCAAAAAGTCACTTGTATTGTAGTTAGGTATCTCCTCTACCTTCTATAAAATAATGAATTTTTTCCCGAAAGATTTAGTCACCGACTTTTTAATTTTACCAAAACACCTGTTTGCGAACCTTTGCCCCAATCGGTGGGGCAAAGGTTTGCACTGCAAACCTTTACCCCACTCGTTGGTTTCTTACTGGATAGGCATCGAAAATCACAAATAGAGTTGTCTAAATAATTTTATTTCACATTTTGTAATCTTTTTAAAGGTGTTACATATATAGAAAATCACAAATTCAACAGGTTAATCTCAATAATTTTTTCTTAAACTAAATAATTTCAAACTGAAATATCAACTATTAACACAGAAAGTTGAATCTAACAAAGAAATTAACAAATTGAACGGGTTAATCTCAATAATTTTTTTCATAAACTAAAGAACTTCAACTAAGATATCAACTATTAACACTATCGTTATATCATATCTTAGGCTCTACTCATTCTTTTAAAACCCGTAAAAATTAAGCAAATTAAGGGGATGGGGGACAATACAAAGCAATTTTTGAAATTTTTACCTCAGAGATATGAAATTTGGCATAAATATTCATTAAAGTAAAACTATATCAACCACCTTATAAAATTTTATATACATTTAAAATTTTATTTTTTATATTTTAAAAATTGAAATTTTTATTATGTTTTTTAAAATGCTCCTTGCGATCCAATTTTTAACTTTTCCCCTTAATTTTGCATTTATATTGCTTATACATTTTGATCAGAGTTATGTTTTATTTTGTGCTTTCGTTGAATAATTAATTTTTAGGAAATATTTTTATGCTTGTACTCTGAATTCTCGTGAAATTTTTGTACTTTTCCACACTTAAGTTAAACTTTGATAATCTGAATGATGTCGAAACCTGAAATGGATACATAACTTTATTTTAATGTATAAGAGGAGTCTTTGTAATAAATTTTATAAAATTTCGTCGAAAATTGTGACGCAAGGAGCATTTTAAAGACTTGCAAATCTGGAAATTACTCATTTAGAGCTAATTTCCCTAACCAGACCTTCAAAGCTTATGTCTTGTAACAACATTTAATTCTTTTATCTTGTAAAATAGGTCTTTGTTCAGAGCTATTTTACTTTTTGTGTTGTACTAATTTATTTTATTTTTAATTTATGGATTTTCAATCATTTTACAAAAAAATTTCTGATTAAAAACAGGCAGTTTTTATCAAAAACCTTAATTTATTTTCAAATTACAAAAATGGAAATTCCCATTAATAATAAAAGACGTTGTTAATATGGATTCCTAATGAAAAGAGGACATAAAACAAATGTTAATAGTTAGAGGAGCAAAGGTTTGCAGATGGGGCAAAGGTTTGCACTGCGAACCTTTACCCCATGACTCCCGCAAACCTTTACCCCATTTCGTGCTGGTTCTGTTTCTGCAGAATGGACACCATTGTATTTGAGTTAATCCAAAACTTAAGTACTTACGTAAACTTAGGTTACGTAAACTTAGGCAGGATTTGAAAGGTTATTTACCACCCTAACATGCGAAAATAAGCCCAAAACAGTTCGTGAGTTTGAGTGATGCTCAAAATTACTCAAACATTGCAAAAAATTACATTAAAAGAGACGAAAATAAACTTGCCTCATTTTCTATGCAAGAGGAGGTCTTAACTCCAACAGCTTTTACGAGGCAACTGACTGGAAGTAGAGGAATGCACTGCCTACCAGATTCCCCCCCCCCCCCCAAATTCTTCTCGGTCATTTTAAAATTTATGTGCGAACCTTTGCCGCATGCGAACCTTTGCCCCCACCTACCCTATAATACTTGTTTTCAAAAGACATATGTCCTTAGTTATAATATTAGTAATTATGAAATCTGCGTAGTCAATTTCATCTCTGATTAATAAAAATCAGTCATCCAAAAATTTTGCAATTAATGAAATGTTGAATAAAATGGAAACAGTTTTATGAAAATTAAAGGCTTTTAATTCATTCAACCACCTTATCGTTAATTTAACCTTTATTAGAAAAAAATATATTATTCATGTCTCTGTTCACCAACAGTGAATTCTTATTTTAACCTAAAAAAAAAATTCAGGTAGTCTCTTCTAACGAAACTACCGCGGGTTATTAACGTAGGATTGCTTATCGTTGCTTACCTCTTTTGTATGTATATATATATATATATATATATATATACTAGCATTATTGCCCGGCGTTGCCCGGGTAGATATATAGATATAAAATTTTTCATGCATTCCATCAGAAAAATACTGGGCTGCACCCCCGCTCTTCATGTTCATCTGGCCAGTTGTGTTTATTTGGGGAGCCAGGGCCAAAGGTCATTTTCAACCCTCTTCCTCCCGCGCATTGGAATTTGACCCCCCCCCCCCCAAACCATCTCTCTTAACGCAGCTGGTTGTGGGGAAGGGGCTCCACAGGTGGTCCCGCACCTCTTAGAGGCACAAAAATCATTAAAAAATTAATCAAAAAAAAAACTAATTGAGCCCCAAATTTCGTTTTTCCTGATTTAAGTTTATCGGGTCCTAAACATTAACTGTGCCGAATTTCGTCCCGGTGGGTGAAACAGTCTATGATTCTATAGCGGACAAACAAACAGACGAGCTCTTTTATATATATAGATATATATGTACGTATGTATATATGTATATATATATATATATATATATATATATATATATATATATATATATATATATATATATATATCAAAATTTTGTATATGTATGTCAAAATTTTGATCTTGGTACTTTATTGTTTAATTTGTCCAAGCGATAGACTGGGTTTGGCGCACTGCCAAAATTATAACTCACGAGGACGGACGGTTTTAACGTCTGAAAATTTTCTTTCCGGAGGACCGTTATGGAGGAACGTAATCCTACGTTAAAATGCAAAAATATAGTGTATAAACCTTAACACTGAAGCGAAAAAAAATTAAGCATTCTTGAAATTGAGTTTCCCCACGCTGAATGACAGATTAGTTATTTTTTAGATAAATTATATAAAATGATAAGCAAAACGTGAAATTTAATAACATCTTAAGAAAAAAATTTGTCACTTGGTAGCATTGCGGTATAAAATCGACATCCTGAATTCGCAGAATATATGGTGCAAGTTATACGGGTGATAACCAGTTTCTAAATTAATTTTATGAAACAATGTGGAAAACGAATATGATGTTATTCCATCGCGTTTCTAATCATTTCGTTGACTGAAATGGAGTTTCAATCACTTCTGTACCTAAGCATAAAAACGTATATGAATATCGGTAGATATGGTGGAGCTTCCACGGAAATAAATCAAGGAAAACTATAATAGTTGTACCCAGTAGCGCACCCAGGGGGTGCAGAGGCCCTAACCCCCCCCCCCCCCCAAATAATTAGAAATTGCATTATGAATATTTATTTTGCATTATAAATATTTTTATCCGTTAATCTCGCCCCCCCCCCCAAGAAAAAATCCTGGGTGCGCCACTGGTCGTACCCATAAGTGAGACGACGAGGCGACCACCTCAGTCGCTGAATTCGAACGTAATTAAGTCTTTACAAGTGGAGTTCCTAAGTCTTCTCGACTTTATCTCCTGTAGCAAGGTATATATATCAAGGTACGTGTGCTCAGTAGTTAAAAATTTAAGTTAAGAAAATGTTAAAAAATAGAAATGGTGAAAATAAAAATTTAAAAAGTTAAAAAGTAATAACGGTGAGAAATTAATTGAGAGAATAAAATAAAGCTCCAAAATGAAACATAGGAAAAATACGAAATTTTTACGGTATCTAAAACGATAAGTTATAGCGAGGCAATCAAGCAATTTGTGGCAATATAGGGTCTAAGAATGATTTAGCAATTATTTTTATTACGCAACATATTATATTTATATTTTTTTACTTTCTCTGCTTTTTTTAAGTAATTTAAAAAAATTTGTTTTTTAATATATAAAACTTTTTATTTAATGCATATTTTTCCTAAAATGTCTGTTATTCTATTAAGTAGACTGATTCTAATAGTGATACGCTCATTACTTCTCGCCAAATTGCTAGTCTCTCCAAATATTTGAAAAGGCGTCGATTTTAAAACTCGCCTCTGGCGTTCGCTAGAGACCAGTAGCAAAACGTTAAACCCACAAACATGAAAATGGAATCGCCCCGATTTCAAGTGAGGATAGACGCTGCCTTTCAGACGGACATCTCTAGAAGTGTCAGGAGGCGAATTATGAGTCATGGAACAGAAAACGGGAATTGCAGGAGAACGGCGGTCCGTTCTCGAGAATTTTCGAAAAGTTATATTGTGTAAGCAAATATAATTGTAGTACATATATAGAAATCAATTTTCATTTCGACATAATATCGAAATTATCATGAATTTTTTTTAAGATCTGATGAGTGGTTGACCCAAGGGGCCTACACACGGCCTAGCATTAATACCAAAATCTATAAATGGAGCTGAAATTCCGACGGTTGTCCAGCCACCACATTCCCTTGACAGGAAACAAACTTTTTCCGGAAGCAAATAATTATAGAAGGATGTTTAATACATTCACGCACAGATTAAAAATTAGTAATAAAAAACAATTTCAAAATAAATTTTATCAATCCTCCCCAGCAACGAAATTCCAAATCTAAAGTGATCCTCTACCCTGTTTCCGGGGACGAAATTTTAGTTTTGCTACTGCAGAGACATAGCTAGATAAAAAAAATGTCAAGAGTGGTTCCACAGAATTATATACGATAAATATAATATGGATAACATATAAATAATTTGAATTTAGCCTGGCTGAGGTGTTTTGCCCCTGAGTCGTCCTTATTCACTAAGTCTGTGAGCTGTTAAATTCATGATAATTTACAATCATATATATATATATATATATATGTGTGTGTGTGTGTGTTTGTTTGTTTGTTTGTGCATTTTTTTCCTTTAGAGTTTCGATGCTTGATGTGAAATTTTCGATAGCATACGTTAGTGAAAAATATTAAACAAAGAAAAAAATTACCAACAGATGGCAGCATTTATCCACTATGGAAGCCTCCGCTTGCCAGAGACGCAATCTTCCGTTTATCGTCACATCACATGGTTTCCTGAATACGTCATATTCGGCGCTTCGTTATTGAGGATCAAATATATGTTTTTTTATTTAATGGAAAGAGGTTATCCCTAAGTAGATATGCTATCCCGACCTACGTTTCAATCTAAACAGTTTAAATATTTTTGTCATAATTTATCGGAAAATTCAAAAAGGGACAGCTGTAAAAATATCACGATGTTTCTAAAAAAAAATTAATGCGTAACAGGAGAGAAAATAAAGGAATTATTTATGCATTGCAAATGGAAAGGATAACTATGCTTAAACCGTGCGTAATATTCCCTGAAAAGTATAAGAATCTTATATAACGACTAAGAAGTTTTATTATATCGTATAATATGTGCACTAAAAACCAAATTTAAACGCTTTTTAGCAAACCACTGTTATATGTATTTTGAGCATAATCCGTTAAAATTAGTTAAGCTCTACCAATAAGATGACGTTAAGTCACGTATTTCACTTTATAAAATTAGGCAAAATCGTACATGTTGAAATCTAGACAATGCCTTTTCCTCAATTTTTAGAAAATCAATATTATCAAAGATAAAACACCGAAAAAGAAATATTTTTTTATAAATTCCACTTTAATCTCGGACACCCCTGAGACCTCTGAAACAAATAGGAAAAAAAACACGGAAACGTATTCTGGTATATTAATCTCATGAGCACTCAATACGCCGATCATGTAAAAGTTTTCATAAACTTATTTTTCTAATTTATAGATGAACGGATTGATCGATCATCACTGAAATGGGTAAATGTAAGTTTTGGAAAAGGGTTAAAGGCACTTCAAATAAATTTGTTGCTTGGAATTCTTTTGCACTTTAAATATATATATATATATATATATATATATATTTGTGCTAGGACGTCAGTATTATTAGGAAAAAATTTAAAAAAAATTATTTTATGAAATTTTTAAGATAATTTCAATTTATTCCTGTCATCCCTCAATTTTGATTCCTTGTAATTTTACAAGAGAAAATAAAATGTATAAACAGAAATGACGCTTTAAGTTAAGTACATAAAGACCTTTGTTGTGGAAAGGGAGAAAGTTAAGTCTCTCACAAAGAAGTCATTATAATGTTTTTTCTTTCTTTTTCACAAATTTAAAATGAAAAGAATTGCAACAAATTAAGATATAAATACTGGACCCACTCTATTCAAAGGAAAACATTTCTTGATGTACTGCAAAATATTTAAGAACCTTGAGCGAATTCTGAAATTTAAAGTTCAGAACACTTTAGTGTTTTTCACATCTGATGTAATCTTACTCTAAATATTAGTATGCAATCCTGTATGTTTCAGAGAACTTGGACCTAGAGTAAATTAAATAATTAAATGTAATAAAACTTCTCTATTAAAGACACCATAGAGTCAGTGTTATAGAAGAAACCTCTTTTCGACGGCCACCTCTCAAAACAGCCACTTTTTTTCGGAACCATGACTGGCGCCATAAAGTTGTTTCACTTTACTAGTTTGTTTGTTTTTAGTCTCATTCAAGTATCTAGGAAATTCTTTTCACTCCCCTCCCCTCTCTGTTTTTTTCATTTTACTTTTTTAAGGTTTGCAACCCTTCTCGCACAGTCTTAAAAACCTGCAGTTTAGAAGCAAACTTTCGCGTTTGACAGCAATTCACTGGACCGCCGTTCCAGATTTCGAAATTCATATCAAAATTCCAAAACAAAACATGTCAAACAAAGACCCAAAGTTTTGAGATTCCCTTGCCCACCGCAGACGCATCCGGGCAGCTAGAGAAAGATGAGTCATAATCTTTCGGAGAAAAAAAGCATTATTCGTTTCGCTTGCGGTATAACGACTCAGTGACGTAGATAAACACGCGATATCCTCACCTTCGCGTCCCACGGTCGAGAGTGAAACTCTGTTACCTGGATATGAGTAAAATGCATCATAACTTCATAAATTCTGTGTAGCTCTATGAGGGTGGCAATATGTCCCTGGATGCATGTTTGTGTACATAGTGAAACAACATGCACGTGTTTCATTGATGCCTATTAATGTATAGTTATTTTCACGTGTAGTCAAAAGATTTATAACAATAAATGATTTCCATCAATGAAGAGTTTAGAGATAATACTATTTGATGAGTTTTAAGCATCTTCATTAACTTTATAATCGCTGCAAAAGATCTGGAATAGTAAAGATATTACATAATTATATATATATATATATATATATATATATATATATATATATATATATATATACAGTAACCACCGCTTATAGTGATCAGTGGTTATAAGAATCAATATTGCAAAAACAAAAACAAATGTATTATTTCCATGTTAAAATTTCCGCTTTAAAGAATCAATCCACCGGTTATAAGAATCAGTCTGCAATCTTCGCCTTCCTTTCATTTTTCCAAAAAATGCCACTTGAACTCTCAAAAGGTACGAAATTCTTTCTTAAGTTTTTGAAAAGAAAGATTGATAAAACTTTGGGGTGGAAAACAGTCGTAAAATACATTCCTTTAAACATAACATAAGAGTTTCTCCTTATACGTTTTTGCTAAACACTGTCTTATTAGCTTTACCCAGAGACATTTAACTCGCCCGGGTCCGATTTCACTTTTCTCCAGACAGGCACTCCTTTTTTCCCACCACTTACTTCCTGGTTGCGGATTTCTGGACCCTGAAACACATAAATCTTCCGCGAAGTGTCCACCATCACTTACGCAAACGGGACAGTGGATTCAGCACTTCAAACCGTGAAACGTAAACGGATCCATTTTGCTGAATCAGATGAACCAGATGCTGAATCAAACGTTTCACGGTTTGATTCAGAATCAAACCGTGAAACGTAAGCTATAAAGTGAATCTTCGTCTGAGACTGTAATAAGCATACGTCGCTTGTATTCACTTTAGTTTTCTAACAAAATTGCCAGTTAGTGTTAGAACTTTTTGATAGTCGAATTCAAATTTGATAAAAACAAGGAAAACTCTTAGTTTTTCTGAAAAACAGAACTTGTTAATTAGATATGACGCTCTTCCAAAGTGTAGTCAAAGAGAAGCTGCCTCTTGTTGATTTTATAATCATGTGATGTTACTTATAGGTCTAGAAATTGAGTTATAGTATTTGTTTAGAAATTGAGTATTTTTAAAATTATAAAAAATAATTTTAATAAATGATAAATAACGTAAATTAAAGAGTATTTAATGGTAAATTATGTATATATGTGCCTGTGTGTTTATATATATGTACAAGTATATATTTGTGTATGTGTGCCTGTCCAAAGGGAAGTTTCGGTTATAAGAATCAACCGCTTATAACAATCAAAAACAGTAATAACAAACGTGATTCTTATAAGCGGAAATCACTGTGTATATATATATATATATATATACTAGCATTATTGCCCGGCGTTCCCCGGGTAAATATTTAGATATAAAATTTTTCATGCATTCCATCAAAAAAATACTGGGCTGCACCCCTCGCTCTTCATGTTCATCTGGCCAGACGCCTGAATGAGCTTAGCGCGTTTCTACTGAAATGATATACAAACAATAAGAAAGAAAAAACTTTGAACCTGCGGACCTTCGTCTGATTATAAGTCTGATTTTATTGAGAATTAATAACACAGTGTTGCGTGAATCGCACGTTTGGATTGAATAAGTTTACTGTTTAATTATATTTGTTAGATACTGTTTAATTAGATTTAATTAGATTTGTTTGATCCCCTGTTTAATTAGAAATAAGCTTTATAATTTACATTTGCCGTTATTATTTATTTTTCCGTTAAAAATGCAGTTTTTCCACATCACCCAAGAGGTAAAGTGCGTTATAACCTTTATTTCATCAAAGTAAGGTGGGATTCCGCATGAAGCCTGTTTTCCTTACTATAGTGATTCGGTTTTTATTGTCGACAGGCTAAAAACCGTAGGAGTGTGTATCTGGGGAGGCAGGGCCAAAGGTTATTACACCGTACCAACCCTCTTCTCCCCCTCCCACCGGAATTTTACTGATAACATGTTGTGATGAAGGGGCTGTATCCACGTTTAAATGGCACGCGCACCTCTAAGGGGCACAAAAAATCATTAAAAAATTAATTTAAAAAAACTAATTGAGCCCCAAATTTCGTTTTTGCTGCGTTAAATTTCTCGGGTCCTAAACATTAACTGTGCCGAATTTGGTCTCGGTGGGTGAAACAGTCTAGGATTCTATAGTGGACAAACAAACAAACAGACAAGCTCTTTTATATATATATATATATATTGGAATCTCGATCTATCGTTTTTCAAGAGACTGAACTGAACAATAAATATGGTATCATAACAAAGCAATATAATCATCGGGACTGGGTGAAATAAACGACACATACGGGAATACGATGATTCGAGGAACATTCGATGGAGATTCCACTGATATATAAATAAATATATATATATATATATATATATATATATATATATATATATATTATGAAATTGCTCTATGGCGGCCAGTAATAGTTCCGAAAATAAGTGGCCGTTTCGAGGGATGGCCGTCCAATAAGGGGGATCGGCCAGAGAAATTTCACTGTATATATATATATATATATATCTATATATATATATATATATATATATATATATATACAGTGCTAGATTTCTAGAAATAGAGGGGCCGGAACGGTAACCTTCCGGGGGGGGGGGTATGGGGGGGTATTCCAAATTATTGATAAAGAGAGGTACCTAAAGAGAGGTACCGGAACTCTGTTCCGGCGCGTTCCTCAAATCTAGCCCTGTATATATACATATATAAGTGTCTGTGTGGATATATTTACGAAACAAAGAAATCCAAGCAATAAAGGACGGTAACAACAACAAAGCGCGGGGGAAAATGTTCGCACAATTTTTTCTAATTCTTGCATGGGATTTGGGAAGGAAAGAAAAAATGTGGTAGAACTGACGCTTTTTTGTCTGTTTTTTAATAAATAAAATACTATCTTACTAGACCTTTCAAAATGGTAATTAGGGGGGGGGGATTATTATTATATCACAAAAAATACGACAAAATGTTTACATTTAGACGCTTGTAAATATTTCTGCCGGTTACATTTCATGAAATTTTATCTTTATGGTTGAAAACAATGAGAAATTCGGTTTCATGCCCCATCATTAGTGTATTTTTCCACTTCCGTTTATTAATAATAATTATTACCAAACAACTCGACATAGATCTAGACTTGTATAGACGTCACGTATACACATAAAATATGTGAAAAGATTAACAAAGACGAAAAAACCGAAGCAATAGATAATGGCAACGACCAACACCAAAAATAATTTTTAACAAAAACACGCCTGATTTGGATTTGGAAAGAGAAGTAAACGTGCCGAAGAACTGACGAGTTATTATCTACATTTTAGTGAAAATATATTATCTCGATAGCGCTCGCTAAATGATAACAATAACTTTTTTCATTACCACAGAAAATATGGCAAAAAAGGGTTTACATACACTTGCATGCAAACGTCTACCGGTTGCAGTACGAGAATTTTTATCTTTGCAGCTGAAAATATTGTCATGGTCTGAAAATATTGCCAATATCATGGTTGATCATTAGTGGTTGTTTTTTTCTGCTTTCGTCACCGTTAATGAGTAATTACGATAAAAAATCGATAAAGAATGCGCTTCGCATTCTTTTTTTCGTTCATTAATTGTTGCATTCATATTTTCTTAGAAAAGAAAAATATTTAAACTCAGTTACTAATACAATTTTATTTACTTCATACAACTTTTATTTGTTGGTATTTTAAACAGAAAAGTACCTAAATTCTTTTTTAAAAAAAAGAGGCAAGCAACCATAAGTAACCCTACGTTAATAACCAGTGGTAGTTTCGTTAGAAGGGACTACCTGAATTTTTAAATTTTTTTTTTTTGCTATTCCTTTATAACTTTATTATATGCATACTAGCTGTACCCGTCCCGGCGTTGCTCGGGTAATGTAATTACCAATTTTTTAGTAGCCTTAACCCTTTGTTAATAGGCGTCGCTGTCATCCTTTTCCTCACCACGATACATTATTTTACCCATATAAATTTAATCCTTTCTGGCACATTTTGGCAAAATTTTTGACATAGGATTACTAATCGAATATCACTGCAATAGTAATCGATTTCCTTGAAAGCGAATATATCACATCCTCCACATGCTGAAATTCTTTGAAATCTTCATAGATTTTTTCCACAAATACACCACAAATTATATGATATTAACTAAGTGCTGGCCAAAAAAATTACGGCATTACTAAATATGATTTTTTAATCGATTATCACTGCAATAGTAATCGATTTCCTTTAACCACCGAATCCCTCATAGAAAACAAACGCCCCAACACGTGCATGACGTCGAAAAACTGGTTTTTCTCCTATTTTACCTTCGTCCGGAAATGAAGAACGAAATCTCCAAAATGAGATTTCTCGCAAGAGTTTCCGAATCATAAAATAAATTATTAAAAAATAACTACAATTTGTAAATTAATTTTGGTTCTGGCTTTCGAAACTGTGATGTCTAGGGTCTCTGAGATAAAAATTTCGTAAAAATGTAACGACATTTACGTATCGATTCGACAATTTGGAAAAAAGGGTCACGGACAAAATCGCGTTTTTTTCCGAAAAACGGGTGCGTACAGGCGATCGAAAAAAAAATCACAATTAATCAATAAATTAAGACAGACAATTTTAATTGTGATTTCCGTATAGTGTCATCTTTCCCGTATAGGCTCGTCCGAAAAAAAAAATTCTTGGACGGATACGTTAGGATTTACGGGGCTTTTACTCGTCCGGGAGCTCCAAATCGCGACTAAATATTTAATTACGGAAAATCTAATTAAAAAATCGAAAAAAGGGCTTCGAGGTGCATAATGAGACCTCGGGAGGCATCTTCGTGTCGAATCTCAAGACTGTCCGACCTACCGTCTTTGCGCTGCGCTGCGAGCAGACAAAAACTCGGTCACACACACACAGACTTTGCCTTTTATATATAAAGATACAGTAAAACTTCCTTGGCCAGCCACCTCTCTAAACAGCCCTATTTTGTTCAGAACTGATTAAAGACACGCATACAGCCAATATTATGGAAGAAACCCCTTTCAACGGCCACCCCTCAAATCGGCCATTTTTTTCGGAAACATTAGTGACCTCCATAGAGAAGATTTACTGTATACCTCATATTGCTTAGCTGCTTAAATTAAAACATTTTGTTACACTTCAAAATATAAGTCGCCAAAAACTTCATAAAAAATTTCATGAGAATAGAAGAGTAAAACGGACAAAATTTGTATTCGTTAAATAATATCATCTTGCAATTGATGATAAAAACACGTCATTTACATTTTGCAGTAAATATTTGTTTTGTCACATTTCGGGAATATATCTGACAGGTATTCATCCAAGTCACTCTTTATGCCTCCACCGGAATATAAATAACATCTGTAAGTGCCGAACGATTAACTTCTCATTTTTCTATCATATACTCAATGTTCCACTTGATCAAACAGTTCCATTTATTTTGTGCCCATAAAAGTGAATGCAAAAGTAACATTTTCCCTTTAAAAAGATTGCTTTAGAATGGTTGTAGGCACGCAAAAGTAGCATCATAATGCAGATGTATTCACGACGCTTTTCCCTATATTATTTTCTCCCTTTCGACAAATAATCAAAACCATTTCGTTGAAGAAACGGAGAAAAGAAAGGCGTATAAATGATCCTCAGAATACAATAAGATTAATAATCATTGTCAAACACAGAGGAGAGAACATATGTTGTGAATTAATGATATTAAACACGTAAGTCTTAGCATCTACTTATATTATAGATATGGACCAGTTAGATTTTCGAATTTGATTGGTCGAAAATATGGCAAATGGTGTTGCACTATTCGTCACAATGTCATATATCATCAAAAAACGATACTACATTTTTGAAAAAAAATTGCAAATGAATGTGAGAAAGAAAGTGCATATCGTTATCATAGTTCCTTAGTTTAAAATCCACAACAAAATGTATGTTCACAGTTATAATGAATGATACAACTCAAATTATTTAAAAAAATTATTCCGAAAATATAAGACATTCAGATATAATTTTGTTGATAACTGACGAAAATAATAATTAAAATACGTTTGTAATATTGTCCTCTTTAACGACAATAGGAACTTCTCTCACAAACTTCGTGTTATTACGGGAAATATACCACAAATATCCAATTAAATTTTGTTATCATTAATTCTTTTAGAGTTATTCTACATTTTATTTATATCCTTAATGTTTTGATATATACACTCAAGAGCCAAAACATTATGACCACCCCTACATTTTGCAATGAATTCGCCTGGATGACGTGGAAGGCACGTGATCAGGTGGAAGTGGTATTTAACTGCTGCTGGAGAGTCTGAAGAATCATTCTTTCACTTACTTCTGTGTGGGATGGGAAAGGCTGCGTATCTAATCGACTTTGATAGAGGGCAGATTGTAATGGCTCGAAGGCTCGGAATAAGTATTTCCGAAACTGAACGACTCGTGGGTTGTTCGCAACCTACAGTTGTTAGTACTTATGCAAAGTGGATGAATGACGGTGAAACCAGCAGTAGACGACATGGAGTTGGACGTCCACACGCTATCAAAGAAAAAGGTCGTCGGAGACTGTCTCGCATGGTGAAGCAAAACCGGAGCCAGACAGTGGCTCAGCTGACAGCCCAATACAATGCAGGGCCAGCTAGAATAGTATCGCAGCACACTGTTCAGCGGACAATGTTGGATATGGGGCTACGCAACAAACGTCCCACTCGTGTGCCTTTGCTGACCAAGCGTCATCGCCAACTGCGCCTGCGCTGGGACCGGGAACATCGCGACTGGTCCATGGATCAGTGGGGGAGAGTTGCCTGGTCAGATGAATCACGGTTTGTCATTCATCACGCCGATGGCCGTGTCAAGATACGCCGTCTTCCAGGCGAACTGTTGCTCCCTCAATGTACAGTAGGTCATACACAGGCCGGTGGTGGCGGTATTATGCTTTGGGGGACGTTCTCTTGGGCGTCTCTGGAACCCGTGGTTGTGGTAGAGCAGACCATGAATGCTACAGGGTATCTGAACATCATTGCGGACCAGTTGCACCCTTACATAGCCTCTGTTTTTCCAGCAGGAAATGGAATGTTCCAACTGGACAACGCCCCGTGTCACAAGGCTAAAATTGTGTTGGAGTGGTTCCAGGAACATGATGCTGAATTCCAGTTAATGTCCTGGCCGCCTAACTCACCGGATCTCAATCCGATAGAACACATTTGGGATGTCATGGGACGGCAGCTCAGAGTTCAAAGACCACCAATTCGCAATATCTCGGATTTGCGTGACCGTTGCTTAAACATCTGGTACAATCTGTCTACGGCCATCTACCAAGGACTTGTGGCATCCATGCCAAGGCGGGTTGAAGCTGTGTTGCGCGCCAAAGGTGGGCCAACTCGTTATTGACAGGTGGTCATAATGTTTTGGCTCTTGAGTGTATATCTATAGCTATATATATATATATATATATATATATATATATATATATATATATATATATATATATACACTCATGGACAAAAAAATTAGCGCACCAAGAAGGAGTCGTCAAAATGAAACGAAATTTTACATACGTAATGACTGCTTTGATATAAGTAAATGATAAGAAAATCAAAGAAAAAGGATAATTTATTTCAGAGAAAAAGGCAAAAGAACGGAGGAGTTAATACTCCGTTGGACCCCCTCTAGCGCGAATGCGCGATGCGATACGATCGGGCATTGAGTCATACAAGTTCTGTGTGATGTCTTGAGACATTTCGTTCCATATTTGCTGTAACCTTGCCTCTAGTTCGTTCAAACTTGTGGGATGCCCAACTCGTCGTCCCAAATGATCCCAGATATGCTCGATTGGAGACAAATCTGGGGATCGGGCAGGCCAAGGAAGGGTAGTAACAGTGCGGAGACAGTCTTGTGACACCCTTGCCGTATGAGGCCGAGCATTGTCTTGTTGAAAAATGGCTCCTGGGAGCCGTTGCATGAGTGGCAACACATGTGGTTGCAGGATTTCATGAACATACCGCTGGGCTGTCATGGTGCCACGGAACAATACTAGGGGTGACCGTGTATTGTAGGCAATGGCACCCCATACCATCACACCAGCTGTGGGAGCGATGTGTCGCTGTACAGCAAAGGCAGGATTGAAGCGTTCACCACGGGCTTTCCATACACGAACACGATTGTCATCACTGCCGAGATTGAATCTGGATTCGTCGCTAAAGACGACCTGGTTCCATTCCGCTGCAGTCCAGTTTCCTCGTACGCGGCAAAACTCCAAACGGAGGCGTCGATGAGTGGGCGTCAAGGGCAGCACACGTAATGGGCACCGCGATACCAACTGTCCTTCAGCCAGGCGCCTTCGTATGGTTCGAGAAGACACAGAGGCCCCTAGTGAAAGTGCTACCTGTGCCTGGATGGCGGCCGATGAAGCAGTTGGCTGTAAGCGTGCATTTCTTACGATGTGGCGGTCTTCTCGACGATTGGTCTGTCGAGGGCGTCCTGAGCCTGGTCTTCGTGTACATGACATCTCTCGGGTCCACTGGTCCCAACACCTCCTCACAACACAATCAGAGCGGCCTAATTGACGAACTACTCGCCTATCTGACCACCCAGCTTCCATCATCCCGACGATTCTCCCCCTCTCAAACTGCGACAACTGCTTATATTGTCTTCGAACACGGCGAAATGGCATGTCTATCTCAGCTCTTCCTTTGTAAATGATTCAGCACACTCAAACAAGCTTTGGTTACCTGTTTTATACTCCACAGAGTACGATGTTCAACGCCCTCTACCGGCTATACGTAATGCGCAATCACGCTGCATTTCTAATCATTTGCATATCTCCCCGACATGTATCTTCATTGCAAGTTTCGTTACGATCCCGCAATTATTTCTTGGTGCGCTAATTTTTTTGTCAATGAGTGTATATATATATATATATATATATATATATATATATATATACCAATAAGTATTTGGACACCTGTGATAGAGAAGAAAAACAAGATTTATTTATATTCAATAGTTGGTACAGCCTCCACGAGAGGTAATTACAGTCTCAACCCTCCGGGGCATGCTTTCCACAATTCCATGTATGACGGCTAGTGGTATTTTCTTCCTCTCGGCTTGGAGAAGGCATGTTTGTAAGTTCCTTCCCCGATTTTGGACGGTTGTTGCACCCCTTAATTCGGCGATCCTTCTCGTCCCCAGAGGGTCTCGATAGGGTTCCGGTCTGGGCTCTGGGCAAGCCAGTCTATTCGGTTAATCCTATTGTCACCATACCAATTCATGGTGGACCTCGCAACATGACAGCTGGCGTTGTCCTGGAAGTAACATGGTACAACCCGTAAAACTGCCGCAACGTAAAAAGTGCACTGTCATCCAAAATAGTACAGTAGGCTTCGGCGTTCAGCTTACCGTGAATTGGGACCTAGGGTCTCAGTTCATACCAGGAGAAAAAATCCCAAACCATAATTCAACCTCCGCCGAACTTTACTGTGGGCGTTCTCCAGGCAGACGCCATACCCAGACCCTGTCATCCGAGCAGTAGAGGATGAACCTTGATTCGTCTCTCCGGAGAACTCGTTTCCACAGGCCTACAGTCCACTTTCGACGTGCTTTGCACCACTTAACCCTTCAGCGGGCGCGTCTATTTTTGGAACACCAGCAGACGGACGTGGCACAAAGTGCAAAGTATCTTTCAACCTTGATTATTCCTTTTGTAATAAACTTTTTTTTTCAAATTGAAAATAATAATTCTGCTTTTTATGACAAGATATAAAATGTTGATAATATTGAAATATATTTATAATTAAAGGCGAAAGAATGCAAATACAATCGCCTTATTTCAAAACTGTCCGGTTTATAGAATCTAAGGAAAACTTGGGAATGGATTCCTATTATGTCCAAAAACCTAAAAAACAATGAGATTGTCCATCTTCGTGATATGCGGGATACCGTGTAATAGCTGCACATTGGATCGACTACATCAGCTCCTGCTTTTGTCGTATTGTAATCCAGTATGATAGCTGGTTTACCACGATTAAACCACGACTACCAATAAATGGAAAGGAACACAAGGGTCAGAAAATGACACCTGCATAAGAAAGGGTGTAGCTATAAATAGAAACTGCTTAGAACATTTAAACCTAACATGTAAAAACACACCATTCAAAATTACGAAAATGTTGCACTCTGTACATGGGCACGCCCGCTGAAGGGTTAACCGAGTAGCGTGGTTGGACTTTTTAATCAAAGCACGACCATGAAAACCAAGCTGATGTGCTTCATTACGGATGGTATGAATCGAAACAACACTCTCTGAGGCTTTTTGAAACTCCTAGAGTACGTGGGCCATCGGTTGGGCGCGGTTCTTCCTAATTTCTCTGGACAGCACCCGTCCCGTTTCTCTGGACAGCACTCCCAGTTTCGTGGATCTGCCGACTCGGAGCACATTCCAACAATCACCGCTCACCTTCCACTTCTGAATCACATAGGCAACTGTCGATTTTGGGTAATTTAGCTAGCTAGATATGTCCCTTAACAGTTCCATTAATAGTTAGTTCTAGTCCCTTAAGGATCGGCCATTTCTGTGATACCCGACGATTACGCCTTTCTCGAAATCAGATAACTCTGTCCTTCGTGGCATCTTGCATGCGACTAATGCCAATGTTGTTTTCTACATGATGTTTAACCGTGGAGGGCGTGACGTATATCAGGACCGCAGATATCGTCATTTGCATAGGTGTCCAACTACTTATTAGTAGATAGTGCGTGTGTCTGTGCATTTTTTAGTACTGTTCGTTTATTAAGGCTGCTGCGTACTAATCCTACTGGATTCGCTCACCTCCGTGTTAACCTATAGAGAAAATATGTCTACTCTTGACAGCTGCATCCATGCTGATAATCCAATAAAAATGGTATTTCCAAATAGCCCGAACTTTTCTGCACCTTGCAACAGGATTCATTTTATAAATGTCGTCCACCAAAGGCATTTTGGAGCGTTTAAAACACACTATACCAGATCTCCCCCCCCCCGAATAGTTTAAAATTTAAAATATTATTTGCATTTTTAAAAAAAATGAAAAATGCCCAAGGTTTAAAATTTCTTTCTCTATAAAGGAGTACAGTTTTATTTTGAAAATCTTTCCATCCAAGTCTGCAATTCTTCGGCATATTTTCTCGGCATATAGGTTAACACTGAGGTTGGGCGAATCCAATAGGGTTAGTACCAGGCCCTGATTTTCCATTAGGCCCAGTAGGCCCAGGCCTAGGGGCCCCCAAAATTTTTATTTTAAAAGAAAGAAAAAAAGGAAAAAATTCCCAATTCAATTTTTTTAATTTTACCGTTTTTAATAGCAATTTAATTATATATCCTTTCAAATTTGATTGATTGGTTCATCATATGTATAGTTATATGTATAGTTCATCGTATGTTATAGTGTATATAAGGGATTAATAAGTTTTTCTGGTTGCATTGTATTGGTGTTATAATGATGAAGTTAATATGTTTTATTGCTTTTTGTTATTTGATAATGTTCTAGTCTTCTACTCTTCAAATAGCCAATTCTTGGTAAAATGGTCCTTTCACAATAATACATGATTAATTTTTTTGTGTGTCGATTTTAGAAATTTTACGCCAACATCAGTATTAGGGGGCCCCAATCCCAAGTTGTGCCTATAGTCAAGAATTTTCTAAATCAGGCCCTGGTTAGTACACAGCAGCCTTAACAAACGAACGGTACTAAAAAATGTCCGTACAAATATGTGCGCAGCAGAATAGCACTAGTAATAGTTTTAGTATTTATAGTGGCAGTGGAAAAGTGGCCAGCTGCGGGCGATATGTTCTAGAGTGTTTTCTCGGAACAGGGCGCATTCCACAAGAATACGTCAGTTTTTGACAGTTTTTATTTTTGGAAATCCGTTGACAGTTTTTATTTTTGGAAACATAGTATACGCGTAAACACAGTAAACGCGTAAAAGTGAAATCGTGTAAAAGAAAAGTACTGTGTAAATCGGGGGATAAGTATAATTTAACCCAAACTGGCAGCCTCCATTTCCGGGAACCTGTTATTTTGTACGAAAGTGATGATTGCGCAGCTATTTTTAAAGATTAGGATTAAAGCTTTCAAATCGATTTGGAACAGTGTAGCCGTTATTGGATAGAATATTAAAACTTTAATCATTACCAAAAAAAATGAAGAGTTGTCGTTTAATTTCAATACTTGCATAGTAAGGAGCAAATTGCAGCAACTCACCTATGTAAGAAGAAACATGCAAAAGGGTTTTTTTTTTTCTTCTCTGGGGGTACGCCGGGATACGACGTATTCCCAACTTTTTTTTAATGATTATTTTGGCTTAACTTAACCGAAATTTTGAAAATCTTACGAATAAATTGTTAATATATAACAAAAAGTATTTTTTTTAAATTGAGAGTTTTTTGTTTCCCTGTGTGAAAAACACGGTACTAAAAATTCGCACCTTTATTTGAGAAAACATAGTATACCCACCTATTTTTTTTAGAAAAAAAGCACTGTATATATATACACTGCTGGCCACCCAAATTGCAACAGCAAGAAAGACAAGAGATATCACAACAAAATTTATTTTGTAGATAACATGTTGACCAAGTATCAAATGATTAAATTTATAGACTTCTGTGAAGTGTGGTTTCTGCCAAAATCAGTAACCAGAGTAGCCGCCATTGTTGGAGATCACCGCTGCCACACGCCTCGGCATTGATTCAAAGAGACTTTGGATGAGTTTTTGGGGTACAGCAGACCAAGCAGCTTCCACACGTTGCCAAAGTTGATCTGCTGTGGCAGCTGGGGATGGAATCTGGGTCAATCGTAGAGCAACCATGGACCACATGTTTTCTATCGGCGAAAGATCCCGAGAGCGAGGCGGCCAGGGAAGCAATTCAATCTGGCGATTGACGAAGAACCGTTGGACAATGCGTGCCACGTGTGGTCGCGCATTATCCTGTTGAAATATGGCTGTGGGCAAGCCCTGAAGGTAAGGAAGGACAACTGGCTCCAACACCTCGGAGATGTAGCGCTGGCTGTTTAAAGTACCGGCAATGCGTACTAGAGGTGTGCGAGAGTGATATCCAATACCACCCCATACCATAATACCCGGTGCAGGACCAGTGTGGCGGTGCATAACGCAGCTGTTCAGCATCCTCTCTTCACGGTGTCTCCAGACTCGAATACGACCATCGTGGTGTTGCAGACAGAAGCGTGACTCGTCAGTAAAGACAATTTCATTCCATTCTGCCGTCCACATCCTTCTGTCATCGCACCATTGGCGGCGGAGACGTCTGTGGTTCTGCGTCAAGGGTAGGCAAAGCAATGGACGTCTTGCGGACGGACCACTCTGCTGTAAACGGCGTCGAATGGTACGCGCAGACACTGGATGATGCGTTACAGACTGCATGTGCTGTGCTATGGTTCGTGATGTGACTGGGCGATCCGTCACTGCCATGCGCACAATTTGCCTGTCATCACGTGAAGTGGTGCGCTGAGGTGGATGCGATCGAACACGCCGGTCCGTCGTACCCTCCTGCATCCAACGATCACATATCCGCATTACAGTTGTTTGGTTTCGTCCAACACGACTACCGATTTCCCTGAAAGATAATCCACAATCTCGGTAGGCCACTATCCTTCCTCTGTATATATATATATATATATATATATATATATATATATATATATATATATATATATATATATATATAGTGGTACCTCGACTTACGAGTTTAATTCGTTCCATGACGGAGCTCGTAACTCGAAATACTCGTACCTCGAATCAATTTTCCCCATTAAAATGAATGGAAATGCCATTAATTCTTTCCGGGCTCCCCCCAAACACAGCAATTTTTGGTTACATGTTTTTAAATAAGATAAATGTTCTTATAAAGGACGAACGTTGTACAAAAACGCAATACAATAGAATGTACGGCAATAAACTTGTTTTATTAAGTGCAATGTACAACATTTACCTTGGAGATCAGACTTGAAGATGCTGATGAAAAAGGAGGAGAAAAGCTGAACTGAAAAATTAAATCTTATTCGCTGATTTTTGATCTTTTCGCCACATTTTCCTCGCTTTCGCTTTTATTACGAGCTACCCTCTTAAAGTGAGACAGGGAAGCTGAGCGATTGTTGCATCGTTCACTGTGACTGTAATGTCCAAATTCCTCTTTCTGAGAATTCGAAGATCGTTTTCTCAGAATCCGTAGAAGGCGATCCTAGGACTAAGGTCATCCCATCCCCTAGAACCCATGGCGAGTACCAGTGTGGGGGAGGGAATTGAAGCTGCGAGAGAGGGAGGACGCTGTTCGATTTCGGAGGGCGACTCAAGTGTGGGTAGAGCGAGCTGCCCCGGGTGATAATTGTTGAGTGTTAATCTCTAGGTTTTAGACTGGATAGTAGTCTTAGAATAATATGTATACAACTGTATAATAATTGTACATAAAGGTTGTAAAGATTATATGCTTCTCGTGTTCTCATTTGATGAGCACAGCGCAAACTAGCTGTGAGGTATCTGAAGCTTGCTCGTAACCCGAATTTTTGCTCGTAACTCGATGCAAAAAATCTGCCGAGAGAATGCTCGTATCTCGAAAAACTCGTAAGTCGAGGTACCACTGTATATACATTGCGGTACAAAATTGTTCTCATACATTTTATACGTTTCAAGCAGTCAAAATTCGTGATTGACGGTAGTTCTAATTGTGGGACGTTTTTTTAATCGAATTTCAGCTCCTAAGTGGAAGAAAGTCTAATCCGCCGGGATTTTGCCATCGATGTACCTTTTATTGATACTTCACTGTCTTTTTCTTTTCTTTTCTTTCTTTTTTTTTTTTTTTTTTGATAAATCGGGTTCAAAGGCTTAGTAGCAATTGTGTCGTCATGTGAAATTTTCTTATGGTAAGACATCGCAGTAGATAAAATGAATACCCTGATAACACTTTTAGTATTAGTATGTGACCCATAAAGAGTAACAAATGAAAAACTCTCAGGAAGCAGGAATGGGACGGCAATGAACTGTTTTTGCTGCCGACTGATACATTTTATCGCTCCTTCCTTTATTTTCTATTTTATTTCGTCGGCGAACTCCTGTAGAATCACATTCGATTTCCGCTATTGGACGTAAATCTGTAAATGTCAAAGTATGCAAGAATGCCTCAGGCTAAATTAAGGACGCAAAAGAGGATTGAATGCGTAAGAAAGATTCTACGCTCAGATGGTGGGAAATTTTAAAGGATGTTGAGACAGCCTGAGTTCAGGTTCTATATTTTAGAAATGATTCCGGGTTCGGGACGGCTCGGGCCTAGCTTGATGCTCTGTTCCCATGTAGATGAGGTTAAAATGAAAAGAATAATTTACTTCAATCAACTTTTAACAATACCTACTTTCGTTTATCAAAACAGATATTACCTTTATCTAAAGGGCCAGTGACTAATTAAATATGTTTTCTTTTAAACGATTTAAGGAACTGACAATTATAAAAGGAACCCTTTTAAGAAGTTTAAGGTACTAAGAGTAATAAACTTTCATTTTTGAGCAGTTTAAAGGAATAATAAAGATTATGAATGATTGTTTTAAGATGAAGAGTACACAATTATGAAAAGGGACATCCTTGCATCCTAAGCCAAAAAAACCAGATCCTTTGTCCCCGCTTACGACTCGAATCTGCTGCGCCTTTTTCTTTTTTCTTTCAAATACAAAATGCGCATTGTGCACCAAGTAAAGACACATATCACCGTTCTGTCGATTTTTTCTGATTTTCACTCAATATTGAAACATGAACTATTTGTAATTATAGCATGGTGTTCCTCGAGATGCTTCGTGACTTACACTCATGTCTTGTTCACATTGATTTCGGAGTGTCGGCGATAAACATTTTAACCAATCATAGAGCTCAAAGCAAGGATCACGTGATAAGTCAAACCAATCACAAGTCGTGTCAACAATGTCGGCGCCAACGTTACGCTGCAGTGTGAACAGGCCTTAATCTAACACAGCGTTGCCGTAGGCTGTGGTATCATTACTGGCCAAACACCGGCCATTTATAGGTACAAATAGAGCACTGTGTCCAGTAAAAACTGCAAAATCGGGTGGATATAAATGCCTTATATTTACAAAAACACCTAATCAACTTTTTCATATTTTTGACTGAATATCCACATAATCAAAAAGAGTTTTTCAATATCTCAAATGAAATAAAAATTTCAGCCATGTTTGCATTCGTTACCCATTGTTGTTGGGAAGACAGGGAGAGAGGAGGGAGAGTTCAATAAATAGAACAGTCTGAAAATTCAAAAATATATTCATAAATGTAATTCTTTTTAAAACAAGCCATAGGATTTTTAGGAGTTTCTCAGTGATATTAATTATAGCTACTCACTGTTTTTTTTTTTTTTTTTCAATACGCAAACTACAAAAAACTCAGCTGCGGTCTCGGGCTTTCTGAGACTCAAAATCAGTCGCGATCAGGCGGGCTCGGATCTTCAAACCCAAGTCCAATTTCACTTCTAGTCTAGATGTCGTAAGACTCATCAAGTGAATGCATAGTATGATGATGTAAAGGGAAGTATATTGTAGTTACAAAACAAAAATAAAGATAACACGGGAAAGTTAACACGTGTTAGCTCGCTACAGCTGCAGCCGTTTGAATTTATCTTACGATTTATGCTGTCATAACGATCTGATTTCTAAATGACCGGAAATTGAAAAAAAAAAACGCTTTGAAATAATAGAGGTCTTTTATAAGGAGTTCTAGCCTAAATAAATATTTACAGGCAGGAATTATTGCAACGAAGATGGGATATTTTCCGCGAGGGTCAGTTGCAAAAAATAAGAAATAGTGTGAAATATTTAGTTATATTAACTCAAAATAAACCTCAATAATTTTGGTGCAATATCGAAATTCGAGCTTCTGTTCTACCTGATCATCTCTGAATTGACCCAATAGGTTACAGGTAATCTAGTACCAAATAGGTATAAAAAATTACAAATACGTAAACCTGAATACACAATGAGAATATGATGCCCCTGGAACATATAAAAAAAGGACAATTTTTGTTGAAATAGGGCCAAGATTAAGTTTATTTAAACAACATTTCATTGTGTATACATTAAATAAACTTAGACTCCCCCCCCCCAAAAAAAAAAAAAAGAAGAAAGGAAAGGTGGATTCTTTAAGATTTCGTCGCTACCATCTGCCGATTGAAAGCGGACCTTGTAAAGTTATTTTACTTTTAATTAAAAAAAAAAAAAACACGCTAACTCGCCAATGTAGGTGAAGGTAGCCTAAGTTGGGGAAAAGAATGAAAAATGTTCTGAGGTTTTTAAGAAGTAAAACAAAAATGTTGCCATCAAAAGCATATTTTCAGTATCATGAAGTCACTTCTCAACACAATGAAAAATATTTTTTCTGCGTCCTGATCAGTAAACAACACGAACGGATTGAAATGTTTGACTACTTGTTAATAAACCTTTTTTTCGTTGCAATTTTAAAATTTGCTTTGACTTCTTTATAACCTATGAACAGAAGGTGACACCTCAAATTTTACGGCTGGTCTTGCATTAACAGCAAAATTCATGAGTATGGCTGAAATTCTCTTTGTTTAATCAATTCAGACAGAACACAAATTCTGGGGGAAAGCAAATTATTAAGGTCCTTTCGAAGGATGCTTAAATGTTAGCACATAATATCCCCATGAAACACTAAAGCTGTAAGAATCAGTTTCCAGAACGAGCGGGCAGGAGAGAAATTTATGCGAAAAATTCCCTGGTCTGGGTCTAATTAGAGCAGTGGTCCGCGAGAACCTCGGGATTGGTCCGGCACCACATTTAAAAAAGTTGCCAAAAAATGGGGATTTTGAAAGTAATTTTCATGGAACTAGACGGGCCGAATATATCTGATGACTATCAGGTGATGAATTAAAATTTTTTAAAAGTTCAACATAATTATTTTATTTTTAGAATATGATACAAAATAAGTTTCCTAACCTCTATATGTTTAAATGTTAGGGTAACCTATGTATTTTTAAATGATTAAAAACAAGGTTGAAACAAAAAGGGAGTATTAATACGTTAATCCTGTATCCCTTTTTTTTTAGAGATATTCTATACCCCCAATACCCTCCTGAAGGTTCTCCCCCCTCAAGTCGGTGTGTGTGTGGCGGGGGTCAGCACATTGTTCAATTTCTGGCTTAGTGGTCCGCAGAATTCTACGGGTTGGGAACCACCGAATTAGAGGATCACGAGGTAAGATTTTTCCTAATAGCACAGACGGTCACAACGCTATGGAAGTGACTGCGCAGCGAGTCACTCTAGTCACAGTCGGAACTATAACCGAATTTCTACCTCTCAAGCTATTCTTTTAGTGACCTTCAAGAGAATTTTTCCCAAGCGACTTTACAACTGGGTCCACCACCAATTTACATCGCACGCAGGTTGATCTATGACTGACTGATTGTTTTCAACTACCTGTAAAATTACTCTGGAGTTTCTTTTTTTCTTTCCGATTTGTTTAAAACTTAAACTATAATGTCGTTGTTTCGTTTAAAAATTACCATTACGATCTTGCACCAGAATCGTAATGATCAAGAAACGTAGCAATCATACCAGAATTGTAGTGATCAAAAACGTTGTGATCACACCAGAATTGTAGTGATCAATTGCACTTTACTCAGTCTGAAGACAAATGATACTTGAATAAAAAAGGATATCGCCCATCAAAAAGCAACAAAACATTGACGTTTTTATTGTTTAACCGGTCGTGTATCCCAGATGTTCATTCCAATTAGATTTACCATCCATTCAACTGAAATGAGATGTGACACAAAAATTGCCATTTAATGACTTTCTGCCCCGTCATTTATATCGGTAGGCGGGTAAAGTAAATACCCAGCGGTCGAAAATTTTGTCCTGGAGTGCCCGAAAATCACGAAAGATCCCAGTCACGGCTCATCAGCCATTTTCAGGGGACGTTAGCGCTATTGTCCGTTATAGATTCATCTTTATCAACAGAATTTGTAATGGAGATGTTCATAAATAATTCAGGATAAAGTCGATTCTCATAGAATAGCGTCTCGAGTGACGATTCAACTATAAGATGTTTCAGAAATGAAGTGAATTACTTTTATTTCGCCAAACGATCGAATATTAATGACCGTGGAGAGATAAACGTGTCTGATAATTACTAGATGTAAAATATGAGGGAAAGGGAAAGTATGTAGAGTGAAAATATTGGGAAGGGGAAAAAAAAGAGTTCTAGGTAAGTTCAATATCCGACAGTTAAGAAAACAGTGAATTTCGCCTTCATTAAGTCAGCTGTCATGCCAACTGTCATGAGTCACGAGATGGCAGAATACGGCATGAAAATATTTTATACGACATGATAAAAATCTGTGCTGGAAAAATTGGCAATTTTTCTTCATCTTCTACTGCATGTTCGATTATAATATACTAGCTGAATACCCGTGCTTCGCTACGGAGTACATTCAAATTAAATGCAACGGTCAATGTATGCAATTAATGCCAAAAAAACAAAAAATATATTTATAAAAAAATTCGTACGGACAAAATAATGTAGAAGAAAATATTCAAATAAAATCTAATAGAACATACTAAAGAATATAGCACAGTACATATAGTACAGTTTGAGGAACATTTCTTTTACTGTATTTTTAATATTTTTTTGGATAATGTCCAATCGTCTGCCGCATTAGGAAGAAAAAAAAATTTTATGTCAATTTATTTCGTTGTTATGCAAGTCACGTAAAATTAATTTAATGTACCACAAAAAGAAAAGAAACCCCGTGATCAACATTTAATAAATTAAATTTTAAAAATTAATCTTAAAAAATTCATTAGAAAAACATTTCATTTTAAAGGAATTTTTATTATCTTTCTCGTGATAAAAATTTTATAACCGTCAGATTATTATTTTGTAACTTAAAAAAAGTTACAAAAACAGCTTAAAAATTTAATTTTAAAAAATCTAAGAAGAATTTTTCAAAAATCTTTCTGAGTGCACCCCTACACTATAAAAAGAATCGCCATGCAAAATTTTAGCTCTTTAGGTCCAGCGGTTTGGTCTGTGCGTTATCTGTCTGTCAGTCAATCAGTCGCTGAAACGTATCCGGGGCGCATATTTTGAAAGACTAGCGATCTCGGCACTCGCTTGCCGGTTTGACGAAAGCATCAGTTTTGCCATCTGTTGACTTATATAGGAATTTCTTTATTATAAGTTTTTTTTTTTTACTTCTACTTAATTTAGTATGTTTTAAAATCTGAATTACATATATAACACAGGATTTAAAGAGATTTTAACAAAATAAATAAATGAATAAATTGAAATAAGTATATTATTGAATTTTAAATTTACTTTCTTCAAATATCCACAATAATTTTGTGAAAGTGAATGAAAGTCTAGTACTGTATGTGCTGAAGTATATACAATCTGATAAAAATGGTTCTAAATCTTTTTCAAAACAAATATGATTACTTTCAATTATACAAAACAAGTACGATTACTTACACATCTTAAATTTTTTTTTCTAATTTTCTTGGCTTTAAAACATATTGTATTAAGTAATTTTGTGTTTTCAAATCAGGAATACTGTATTCAATGCAATATTTTAACATGAACCCATACAGATCCCACTTTCAAACTTATACAATCATTTCAGTACTATATAAAGTATTATTCAAAAAAATTTTAAAATCTTTCAAGCGGCGCATTTTGAAAAATTCAAATTTTAAATTCAAATAAAATAAATTTTTCTAAGCCCTAATTGTGTTATATATATCATTAAAAAAGGTCTTGAAAATTGCTTTAAAATGCCACCAATCTTAGCTCTCTAGCTCTTAATGTTGAAATTTTTTTGGATAATTGAATTAAAACACAAGGAGTGCGGTAACGAAGAAGTGAAAACATTCTTTCACTTCTGAATGCATTTGATTTCGTAATGTCTGAATGATTATATTTGGATGTAAATATATTTATGCATAGCATATTTATACGTGTATATAGCGTAATACATGAATATATAATATATTTATATTAAATTGAAATAAATTGAATTTGATTGTTAAATTTGAATTTATTCTTATTTATTGAAATAGACTGCAAAAAATTTTTGCACTTGAGTAATTTGTATGATTTTTTAATCTGATTTTCTTTAATTTTAGTGACGCTATCTACTGGAAAAATAAACTAACATAGGTTTATAATTGAATCATCTTTCCTTTTTTCGTTGGCTTTGCAAAATATGAAGTAACAAATTTAGCATTTTCAAATTATTAATTAATAAATAAATAAAAATTATTGTGGATATTTGAAGAAAGTAAATTTAAAATTCAATAATATACTTATTTCAATTTATTCATTTATTTATTTTGTTAAAATCTCTTTAAATCCTGTGTTATATATGTGATTCAGATTTTAAAACATACTAAATTACGTAGAAGTAAAAAAAAAAAACTTATAATAAAAAGAGTCCTATATAAGTCAACAGATGGCGAAACTGATGCTTTCGTCAAACCGGCAAGCGAGTGCCGAGATCGCTAGTCTTTCAAAATATGCGTCCGGGGCCACCCGCGTGCCGATTTTGGTACGATTCGGCCCCATAGTCTCGATGTCAGCGAGGACAGCCGCGGAAGCTATCGAAATAAGCAAATTTTAGGGGCAAAATCATTAAAACATTAATTAAAAAACTCTGGGGACTGATTTTCAAAAAATAATATGCCTATGTTTTAATCTGAACTATCAACTATATCTATACAAAATTTCAGCTCAATTGAAGCAATACTTTTTCACTTATAAAGGAACAAACATAGGCCTATTCGAAATAATCAATAAATTTCACAGTTTCAATAAAACACACGGATTTTTTAATAAAGTTCAATAATTCAAGTTCGATTTGCGCAAATTGGGCATAAAATTGTACACAAATTCAAAAACATGAAGTTTATAAGTTAAATAAAGTTCTGTAATATTATTCCAATAAATTTCCAGTTGATAGCCTATAAATTGTAAATCTTTTTTTACCTTAAATGTCCAATAAAAAGCGTAGTTCCAAATGTAATTTTCTTCAATAAACCCTTAAACGTTGCCAATTTCAAAAATCCTTTTTGTATTTATCAATACCTCCTCCACTTGAATCCTTAAAATATTAAATGTTTTACTGATAATAAATGAAAATGTAGTTTGATATGTTGCTATGGTTACTTGACTATGGCCGACAAAGAAAATTCAAATGTTAAATGTTTTACTGATAATACATGAAAATATCGTTTGATGGGTTGCTATGGTTACTTGACTATGGTTTACAAAGGAAAAGTTGTAAAAGTGAAGCATCAGCTCAACATTTAGGCCCCTAACTTTCTTTCTGCTGATCACATAATATATAGCCTATGTCCATCTGGAATAATGTACCTTTCAAATAGTGAAAGAATTTTTCAAATTGGTGCAGTGGTTCCAGAGATTACCCTCCACATACAAAATCTGCTCTCCCTCTTTATATATTAGTATAGATTAATACGTAAATTTAATTTTTAAGTCTTATAATGTTAACAGTAAAAAAATGACAGTGGCCGTTACTCGGTGGTTTAAGGCGGCAAATCTCTTCAACACGTAACGAACTGTTTATGAAACTGAAAAATGTTCCCCCCTTTTTTTTCATTTTTGGTAATCTCTCATTAGCGAATGCATATTTAACGTAGGATTACGTTCCTCCATGACGGTCCTCCGGAAAGCAAAATTTCAGACGCTAAAACCGTCCGCCGTCGCGAGTTGTAACTTTGGCAGCGCGCCAAACCTAGTCTGTATCGCTTGGGCAAGCAGAAACAGTTAAACAGAAAAGTACCAAAATGTGTCAAAATTTTGACATATATATATATATATATATATATATATATATATATATATATATATATATATATATATATATATATATATATATATATACATATATATATATATATATATATATATATATATATATATATACATATATATATATACATACATACATTATACATACATACATTATACATACAAAAGGGGTATTTTTTTTAAAACGCATTTTGGTACTTTTCTGTTTAACTGTTTACTGCTTGCCCAAGCCATGCAGACTGAATATGGCGCGCTGCCAAAATTATAACTCGCGACAACGGGCGGTTTTAGTGTCTGAAATTTTGCTTTCCGGAGGACCGTTATGGAGGAATGTAATCTACGTTAAAATAGAAAGATGAAATAAGCAAATTTTGAAAAACTATTTTGAAAATCGACGAATTGCATATTTTTTGTGTGTATACGAGTATATATTTACTTTGTATAAATACAGTGTCTTCCTTATCTTCTACCCTTGTTTTCGCCAAGTCTCGCGTGACTAAAACTTTATTTCATTTGAGTAAAATTTAACGAAAATTAAAATTCAAAAAGAGGTGGATTTCAAAACCTTAAACTTCATATTAAAAAGTTTATGGTTTTGAAGATTATAAACTTCATTTATTTTTATGAAAATAAAATAGAAAAAAAATGAATGAGAAAAGTGAGCCTCAACCTGGGATAATATTTGTTCAATATTTCGTGAAATATTTGAGTCCTTCTCTCTCAGTGGTTCTTAACCTTTTTAATAGTCAATGACCCCTTGAATCTAAAAATAAGCTCTCTCGCATCCCCTTGAAAAATGTGTTTCTATTTTTTATTTAGGAAAAGGCATTTAGTGCAAGATGATTTATTTATTGCATATAAAAATTAATACATTTACAATACATACTATATTAATACATATAAAACAATATCTACATTTTTAATGGCTACGTTGATGTTGTTAGTTCATAATTATCCTTTAAAAACGAGGCTCTTTTATTTGAAAGAGCCCCGCGTAAGTCATCAGATGTCTTTATGCGATTTCTGCCTTTTGTTTTGACGTGCAAAAGTGATGAACAACCCATTTCACAAAGGTAAGTGGTGGCAAATGGTAAAAGTGTCTCAAATGCTGCTCTTGCCATTTCTGGATAAATTTCTAACTGCGTACACCAGAACTGTTCCAAGTCCAGTTTTTCAAATGCCATTTCAATACATGCATTAGCTCGTATTGCGATAAGATCGTCTTCTAATAAAACATTGTCGTCCGTTGAACTTAGGTGAAACAAAAATGGAATCAGTATCCATCTATGTATTAATTTTGCGTATATTTCCCGTGGAATAGTATCTATCAAATGATTCACTCAATAGCACACAACACACTCAAGTACAGGTAACCCTCCTATAACACGGCAGATAGGTTCCTAGAAAATGCCGTTTTGTGTGAAACCGTATTATATGAGACCCAGAGACAGTTCAAAAAAGGGGATTACGTGCTGAAAACTTATTAAAAACAAATATTTTTTTTAAATTCCATAAAAGCAACTTAATTTTTATTAAAAATATAAATGTATGTATAACACAAAACGAAAAGAAACAAAAAAATATTATTTTTATTTAATGCGACCTTAATTTAATAAATTTCTTCCACATCACTGTTCAGTACAATCAAACGAGAACGTTTTTTTTCGATTGAATGATATCACCTTCACTTTCAGAACCTTTTACTTCATTTAGATTTTCTGCACCTTCTATCCTCTTTAAAAAATCTGTAATTTTGTTTTATTTGCTGCTTCTTACAAGGTCATTGTAGATTCACGGTATGGAGATAGACATTTTTGCAATTCCCTCTTGAATTTTCGGCTTCTTTCAGCGGAAGGGTCTGCATATTCAGGAAAAATGATTCAAGATTTTTAGCTAAGCTTAGGCCTTCTTGTAATTTTATACAGTTATAAATGAATAAATTATAATTTGTTTATACATTTTCATGTAAAGCCAATATAGTTCATTATTCCTTCCCGTCATTATTTAAAGATAATTTAGTTTTTAAATGTGTTAAATAAAAATCATGTTATCTAGTGCTATAGAAGTACAGTGTTGTACAAAGGTTTTCGCAATTTTTTTATCGTGTTAGAGCGAAACCGTGTTACAGGTTTCAGTGTTATACGAGGGTTCCCGCAATTTATCTTATCGTGTTAGAGCGAAACCGTGTAAGATGCCGTGCTGTAGGAGGGCTACCTGTACACTGACGCATGCGATTAAAAGTACAAATATTTCTGTCTTACAACACGGTAACGAGAAAGTAGAGGTATTTATAGTGTGGCAATTTCCCCCCCTCGAGGCGAGTAGGAAAACCATTAAAATCGTCGCTAGCCGTGAACCGATGCTAAAGAATGGCAGAACCCCCCGAGCGAAAGAAGACCACAATGGACACCCCTTACAGGACTCTGGAAAGCTGTTCAGGAGGAATGGGATAGAATACCTCTTCTGACACTTCAAAAGGCATTATTATCCTGGAAATTGCGGTGTCGAAAGATAGTTCAGAATAAGGGATGTCAAATAGAACACTTAAAACACAAGAATTTTATGTAATTTAGTTTTGTGAATACAATATACATCGTCTAAAAAATGTGTGAACAGCCTCTGTATATATATATTCTTTAGCTTCATGGTATGAACGAATATGTTCGGGAGAAATACCTGCCCCGTGGGAAGCGACGAACTTTCAATTTTCCTTTCTTATAGTCCCTCCCCTCCTCTCAATCTTCCTTTCTTATAGTCCTAATCCCTCCCCTCCTCTTTTTTTAACATTTTCATTCTAGTTTTATTTTTAAAAACAAGACTTGTTTGTAAAAACGCCGAACGGTAGCATGCGGCTAGGTCTATTTTTGTGCTAGTAGTCGATATTTCCTTGAAAATTCACCGAAAATTTCCGGCTAGCCTGTCATGTCTTATACAGTCGAACCCTGTTATAGCGAACCCGGTATATAACGAACGAAAATTTTGGTCCCGCCGTTTTTCTATTGTACGTAATTTAATTAGTATTATGTCAGTTTAATGTAATCGATTTTAGTCGATTTAATTCATTAATGATCATTTTTAATAGATTTTATCATTTTTTTTAAATACATCATTATTGAATACACATTGCAACTAATGAGTTATACATTTTGTGAACTATAGCATTTTTCTTAACGGTTCGGATATAGCGAGCCACCGGATAAAGCGAACAAAACCCAACCGTTGTGCCGTGAGATCGGCCAGGTCTGATTTTGGGGGGATCCACGAGATATTTTAGGTGAAAAAAAATATTAGTAGGGCCCACTTAAAATAATTATTAAGTTGAATTAATCTCTCTCACGCCCGATAGATTATGACACAGATCAATTAACTCGTCCCTGAGAATGTATTAACTAGCCTCACGCCCACAACTATTAGGCCTGATATCAAACACTTGTGCGCTAAGTATTCATCACAAGTCTCATATTCATAAAGCAAAACTCTTTTGAGCGATTTCCACTGTAAGTCTCTAGTGCAGTGGTGCGCAAACTGTAGGTCGCGACCCAAAGTGGGGTCGCGAAAAAAATGGGAGAGGTCGCGGATAGTTTTAAGTAAATTTATATAATATGAATTATTTAATTAGAAAATGTGTTTTAATTTTCTATAATCACATATTTACAATATTTTTATTTATATTTTTTAATATGTTTAAAAATATATCACAAGCTTTAACGACTCCCGTACAGTAGCGAATTTTTGCGCGTGGGAAATTTTCCGGGAAGGCCTGTCAACGCGGTTTGTGCACATAATTGATTTAGACGGCTGCAGACAAACAGTCGCCTGGCGACAAAAAGACCGGAAGTGCCACCGACAGCTCGCGGAACATTTCGCCAGCTAAAAAAAAGAAAGTTGCCGACCGGATGAGCCTAGTCGTCTGGGAACGTAACTGAATAAAGAAAAACGGCGTTTCCCAGACCTTTCGAGAACGTCCTGCGAAGGTATATAAAGTCGCCGGACTCGAGTTAAAAAGAAGTCAGTGATTCAGAGATTAAGTTATTCAGAGTGACGCTGGAGCTGGAGACAAGGAGATACTGTCTGGCCTAGATAGACTTGAATGAGCGCAGCGACAACTGAAGTCTGGCCTTCCTTGTCGATGCCGTGAAACCACGAATTTAACTTTTTTTATAATATTGTAAATAGCCCGTATTTAGTCGAGAAATGCAATTAAAGTATTAAATACAAAAAGGCTCGCAGTCTTTTATTAAAGGCAAAATCCTTAGAAAGCTATTGTTAAATAAAGTGTCAGTCTTATAAGGCGATACTTACATTGCTTCTACCTATTACTTCTATTTATCTGCGTGAGACTGGGTTTTCAAAATTAGCAGCTATAAAAACCAAACAGCGATCAAGTCTTAACACGGAAGGATGATACGAGAGAACAGTGGTTTTTAACCGGGGGTGCAAGAGAGCATTTCTAGGGGTGCGAGAGAAGGTTCTAAATTTTTAATGAAAATTACTGCCTAACCGCTTATGAGAAACATGCCTTATTCTCTTCTCTTCTCCGCCACTACTATGGCAGAAACCAGACAAACGCAATTGTAACGTATTCCTGCGATTTGTGTCAAAAGCAAACACTTAGGTAGCGTCACAGGTTACGTGTAAGGTAGACAGCTTACTAAAATAGAGACTTTCAAGATAATGAGAATTTCAGATTTATTTAATATACGCGGTTAGGCCGCGATCTCGAATGATAGATATACAAAGCAGTCCGTAGAAGTTGGAGTAGAAAACGTGGATTGTCTCTCAAGGATGGAGCACACTGTCGCTAAAACGAGGCGACGAACCGCTGGTCAGGTCACAGAAAAAAAGGGCCCGCACTCGTCCACTGGAAGCTAGCAGCTTCTCTGAAATAACACAATTGGGGAGATCAAGTTCCGATCGGTTTCCCCGACCTTTCTCGGTGAAAAAGGGTCTTCTCACGTAGAGGGCAGAGCCTCACAAAAAACAAGTCACTTAAAAGTGCGTGGAGCTAGGAGATCAGGTATCACTCCTAAACTCTCTAAGAAAAAACTCTCCGCACAAAAAAACTGGTCTTCAAGCCCTCGTCGGCTTATTTAAAAACTTGATACCTGGCGGAATTCTTTCTAGCCTCCTGTCTATAGCTCGCTCCGGATAGGCTGAGCGTCTAGCCGTGCGCAAAAAACGATGCCGATTATTTCATCTTCATCACCCGCTTCCTCATTAGCGATCTCGTTTCAGGGCGTAAACTGTCATTGTCGGCTACTGTCAAAATATGGCGCCAGACTGTCTCCTCTTTTCATCCCAGGAATGCGTCCCAAAGAGGTGTCCATTGTGGTCTTCTTTCGCTCGGGGGGTTCTGCCATTCTTTAGCATCGGTTCACGGCTAGCGACGATTTTAATGGTTTTCCTACTCGCCTCGAGGGGGGGGAAATTGCCACAGCCCCTCCCCCCTTTGAAGAGATTTTGCGGTTCTGCAAAATCTGAAAATCAAGGGTTAGGTACAGGTATCTTACTTGTATTCCATCTCCAGAGGCATTCCTAACAATTTTAATTTATGCATCAACTTCTAGGTTAAGTTTACTATTCATGTTACACTTAATTTACAATAAAAAAAAAATTTTACACTAACACAATACCTCAATTAAAACATTAAATGTCATTTATATTTACAGAAACACAAAAAAAACATTCATATTTACAACACTATCTTAGGTTTAGAGGGTCAACTAAAAAGAAAACTTTATCTTATCACAATTTCTTAATTTAAAAACAATACAATTAATTCCAATTACAATACGAAAAAAAAATGAAAAATGTTTCAATTCAATTTATTTTTAAATCAGTCTGCTCTACTGAGACAGTCTGCGTGTTTATTTCGTGACCCTGGCCTATGAACAATCTTATAATTAAATGGTTGCATAGCTAGAGACCACCTCATAAGTCTATGGTTATTTCCGGCATTATTCTTTAGGAAAACCAGTGGGTTGTGATCGGTTTCGATCGTAAATGGCTGTCCATCTAAATAATGTCGCAACTTTTTTAAGACAAAGATAATTGCGGCGCATTCTTTTTCGGTCGCACAATATTTCTGCTCACTCTCAGTGAACTTCCTGCTTAAAAACAAAACGGGATGTTCCGAATTATTTGGTCCCTTTTGTGCCAATATTACCCCTATTCCTTTGTCGGACGCGTCGGTTTGTATCACGAAATCCTTAGAGAAATCGGGAGCGTATAGTACTGGTTTCTCCGTTAGTTTTGTTTTTAGTTCTTGGAAGGCGCTTTCACACTCCTCTGTCCACTCAATACTTTCCTTCCGGTTTCGACCCTTTAAAGAGCGTGTCAATGGTTCCGCTATAAGCGCGTATCCCATTATATACCGGGAGTAGTACCCGCTAAGTCCTAAGAATTGGCGCACCTGCGTCTTCGTTTTCGGGGGAGGAAAATTTAACACCGCTTCGACCTTTGCTTGAGAAGGTGTTCTGCTTCCCCCTCCTACAATATGCCCTAAGTACTTCACTTGGTTCTGTGCGAATTGGCATTTGGCAGGTTTTATCGTTAGTTTAGCTTGCGCGATCTTTTTTAACACAATATCAATATGGTTCAAATGCTCTTCCCAGCTTTCCGAGAAAATAGCCACATCGTCTAGATAGGGAACCCCGAACTCTTCGCAACCTTGTAAGAGTCGAGACATAAACATCGAGAAACTATACGGGGCATTTACTAAACCAAATGGCATTACCAAGGGTCGATACGTCCCAAAAGTTGTCACGAACGCAGCGAGTCTCTGCGCCCGGGGACTCAGGGGTATCTGCGAGTAACCTTTTGTCAAATCTATGACCGTGATGTACTTCGCGGCACTGACCTTTTCAACCCTTTCCTCTATATTTGGTAGCGGAAAATATTCTACCCTGATCATTGAATTCAGTTTCTGGTAATCAATACATGGTCGGGGGTCTCGACCCGGAGTTTCTACCAAAATCATAGGAGACGTATAGTCTGATTCGCCTATCTCTATGATATTGAGATCTAGCATGCGCTTTATTTCGGTTTTTAATATTTCGTTTTGTCGGGGAGAAGTTCTGTATGGCTTTGATCGAACAGGTTTATCGCTTATCAGCTGGATGTCATGCTCGATGAAGTTAGTGCGACCGGGTTCATTAGAAAATATTTTAGCGTGGGATCCTAGTAGTTTTCCCAGCTGATTTATTTGGTCGGGCGTACACCTATTTCCTAAGTCGTTCTCTTTAACGATTTCGTCGAAATCGAAAAGAGTCGGGTTCGCGACAGGATACGGTATTTCTAAGTCCGAATCGGATTTTTCCTGACCTACCTCTTCATTCAACAGAAAATTTACATTTTCCACCCTCTGATGATATGGTTTTAACAAATTTATGTGATAAATTTGCGACTTCGCAGATCTACCTGGCACCTGCACAATATAGTTAGTGTCAGACAACTGACTCTCGATTGTCGCGGGCCCTACCCATTGTACAGCAAGTCGATTTGGTCTAGAAGCTGCTAAAACCAAAACCTTATCCCCTGGTCTGAACCTTCTCTGAACTGCGTCTCGGTCGTAATAATTTTTCCTCTTCCCTTGTTGTTCTATAACTCGTTCTGAAGCGAGTTCCTGACATCTTTTTAGGCGGTTTAACAACCCGAACACATACTCTGTAACAGCGCTTTCTTCATCTTCCGCATTGGTCCAATGCTCGTAGAGCAAAGTCTCGGGGGTTCTCAGATTTTTCCCGTGGACCAGTTCTGCCGGACTAAAATTTGTTGACTCGTGGGTCACAGTCCGTAATGCAAGTAAAGCGGCGGGGAGAATGCTCTCCCAATCTTGCCAGGAGTGTGAAAGCGCCTTCCAAGAACTAAAAACAAAACTAACGGAGAAACCAGTACTATACGCTCCCGATTTCTCTAAGGATTTCGTGATACAAACCGACGCGTCCGACAAAGGAATAGGGGTAATATTGGCACAAAAGGGACCAAATAATTCGGAACATCCCGTTTTGTTTTTAAGCAGGAAGTTCACTGAGAGTGAGCAGAAATATTGTGCGACCGAAAAAGAATGCGCCGCAATTATCTTTGTCTTAAAAAAGTTGCGACATTATTTAGATGGACAGCCATTTACGATCGAAACCGATCACAACCCACTGGTTTTCCTAAAGAATAATGCCGGAAATAACCATAGACTTATGAGGTGGTCTCTAGCTATGCAACCATTTAATTATAAGATTGTTCATAGGCCAGGGTCACGAAATAAACACGCAGACTGTCTCAGTAGAGCAGACTGATTTAAAAATAAATTGAATTGAAACATTTTTCATTTTTTTTTCGTATTGTAATTGGAATTAATTGTATTGTTTTTAAATTAAGAAATTGTGATAAGATAAAGTTTTCTTTTTAGTTGACCCTCTAAACCTAAGATAGTGTTGTAAATATGAATGTTTTTTTTGTGTTTCTGTAAATATAAATGACATTTAATGTTTTAATTGAGGTATTGTGTTAGTGTAAAATTTTTTTTTATTGTAAATTAAGTGTAACATGAATAGTAAACTTAACCTAGAAGTTGATGCATAATCTAAAGCACCACAGCCCCCTCCGCTTTCGCGTATCGGCAAAAATTGATGACCAACCGCGCAATAGAAGTCCCTCCGGCCCACCGGGTCCGCAGGATGCGCGAAGACAAACCCCCTTTAAGTCGAAATAAACTAGCAAATTTAGAAACTACTTAGAGTAGTTGACAACGGGTAGTACATATTTTTTTTTTAACCAAACTTACTAAATTTACTTGAATTAATTTAATTTCATTTTAGGTCCTAGAATAAACTCAATCCATTTAATTCCTAAATTCCAAATCCCAGTATCATTTAGCTTAATGTCACAAGCGGGATCGAACCCGAAACTGAGCCAGCAAGATTCCAGCGACAACGTGTCTAAACCACTAGACCACATTCCACATGCTTATCCAAACCCATTTTCTCAAATCACTCAAATTAAAATCCAACTAATAATTTCTAAATATTATTCATGAAACTACTTATTACAATTCACCCCCATAAAGTGGGACAAATCACCAGAATCCCAAATTTAATTTTGTGCTTATTAATTTTATCGTTTAAGAGCCAAAATAAGTTAATGAGTTGCTTATAATAGCTTATTTTACCTTTTCCCACAATAGCCAAAACAACGCAGCACCAATAACGGGCAGCTCGATTGGTCCAAAAATTCCACACTATAGCATAACACTGAACACATTGAGCACTAATTTCAGATCAACCCCCCGTAGCCAACAGCGAAGTAAGCCGCCGTCCACTTCAAAAGTAAGTACCCTATAAATTAATGTTTATATATTGTACTCCTAATATTGTGGTAATTAGCTGTATAACTACTACAGTCAAGTGAAATTAATTCTATAAAGCCGAAAAGGTTAAATTTTGCAGACCGAGAAGTTAACATACGAGTATTTATTGAATTCGCTTTGCCAAAGCAAATATTTTCCAACATACCAGCACCATAACACATGTTGTCATTTTTTTAATTAGCCCTAGTCCAGTGTTAATAACCACATAGCCTGATTTCAAATTACACTATACAATAATTCGAGTAAAACTATTCTTAAATTGAATTATAGGTAACCATTACTGATATTATATATGCCTAACCATTAAGCATAACTGAAAATTATCACCTCCCCTAAATACAAGATGGTGAAACCACACTGAAGAAAGTATATACCAGAAGAGTATACAGCCCAATTGATTAAGTTTTATTTTATTATTTTATTTATTTATTTATTTATTATTATTTTTTTTTCTAAAATTGAAACCAATTCAATTAATGTTTTAGACTTAATGAAGAACAGTGACACCCCTATAATTATTGTAATTAATTAATTATCTATTTAATTAGATAATCATAAGTTTATACACTTAATTGTACTAGCAATAGACTATTTAAATACTTTTAATTACTTGTTTACATAATTTTCCTTCCTACCAACACCATAGAGTGAGTTAATATTTATAATTGAAATACTAGTCCATAGACTCCAAAAGCAGTACTGACTTTAACAATTTTTTTTTTTTTTTTTTTTTTTTTTTTTTTTTTTTTAAATATTATTATTTTATTAAATCACAAGCAAGTAAGTAACTCTCCTTTCTATAGGAAGCCATAATTAGCCACAGGAAGTCATCTTTCAGCATACTCCGGTAGAGACACTGACGGGGCCCGAACTCATGAACTCTCCGACTCCAGTCTTCTGTAGAAGGTCCATATCTCTTCATCACAGTTCTCTTGCCACAAGATAGCTTATAAATCCCCATAAAGGTGCGTAATAGGAGAATCGGATATGCCACGATGAAGAATAATTCCAGTCAATATAATTTTCCCACATAAGCAAATAAAAACAATAGCAACACTCGAGTTGTATCAATTTCTTTTTGCAAAGCACAGCAGAAGCAACAAAACAAAAAGAAGAACAAGAAGATTAAGCCAGCAGCTAGTCAAGCGGGCAGTGTTGTTCCATTAGAGAAGTTGATGCATAAATTAAAATTGTTAGGAATGCCTCTGGAGATGGAATACAAGTAAGATACCTGTACCTAACCCTTGATTTTCAGATTTTGCAGAACCGCAAAATCTCTTCAAAGGGGGGAGGGGCTGTGGCAATTTCCCCCCCTCGAGGCGAGTAGGAAAACCATTAAAATCGTCGCTAGCCGTGAACCGATGCTAAAGAATGGCAGAACCCCCCGAGCGAAAGAAGACCACAATGGACACCTCTTTGGGACGCATTCCTGGGATGAAAAGAGGAGACAGTCTGGCGCCATATTTTGACAGTAGCCGACAATGACAGTTTACGCCCTGAAACGAGATCGCTAATGAGGAAGCGGGTGATGAAGATGAAATAATCGGCATCGTTTTTTGCGCACGGCTAGACGCTCAGCCTATCCGGAGCGAGCTATAGACAGGAGGCTAGAAAGAATTCCGCCAGGTATCAAGTTTTTAAATAAGCCGACGAGGGCTTGAAGACCAGTTTTTTTGTGCGGAGAGTTTTTTCTTAGAGAGTTTAGGAGTGATACCTGATCTCCTAGCTCCACGCACTTTTAAGTGACTTGTTTTTTGTGAGGCTCTGCCCTCTACGTGAGAAGACCCTTTTTCACCGAGAAAGGTCGGGGAAACCGATCGGAACTTGATCTCCCCAATTGTGTTATTTCAGAGAAGCTGCTAGCTTCCAGTGGACGAGTGCGGGCCCTTTTTTTCTGTGACCTGACCAGCGGTTCGTCGCCTCGTTTTAGCGACAGTGTGCTCCATCCTTGAGAGACAATCCACGTTTTCTACTCCAACTTCTACGGACTGCTTTGTATATCTATCATTCGAGATCGCGGCCTAACCGCGTATATTAAATAAATCTGAAATTCTCATTATCTTGAAAGTCTCTATTTTAGTAAGCTGTCTACCTTACACGTAACCTGTGACGCTACCTAAGTGTTTGCTTTTGACACAAATCGCAGGAATACGTTACAATTGCGTTTGTCTGGTTTCTGCCATAGTAGTGGCGGAGAAGAGAAGAGAATAAGGCATGTTTCTCATAAGCGGTTAGGCAGTAATTTTCATTAAAAATTTAGAACCTTCTCTCGCACCCCTAGAAATGCTCTCTTGCACCCCCGGTTAAAAACCACTGTTCTCTCGTATCATCCTTCCGTGTTAAGACTTGATCGCTGTTTGGTTTTTATAGCTGCTAATTTTGAAAACCCAGTCTCACGCAGATAAATAGAAGTAATAGGTAGAAGCAATGTAAGTATCGCCTTATAAGACTGACACTTTATTTAACAATAGCTTTCTAAGGATTTTGCCTTTAATAAAAGACTGCGAGCCTTTTTGTATTTAATACTTTAATTGCATTTCTCGACTAAATACGGGCTATTTACAATATTATAAAAAAAGTTAAATTCGTGGTTTCACGGCATCGACAAGGAAGGCCAGACTTCAGTTGTCGCTGCGCTCATTCAAGTCTATCTAGGCCAGACAGTATCTCCTTGTCTCCAGCTCCAGCGTCACTCTGAATAACTTAATCTCTGAATCACTGACTTCTTTTTAACTCGAGTCCGGCGACTTTATATACCTTCGCAGGACGTTCTCGAAAGGTCTGGGAAACGCCGTTTTTCTTTATTCAGTTACGTTCCCAGACGACTAGGCTCATCCGGTCGGCAACTTTCTTTTTTTTAGCTGGCGAAATGTTCCGCGAGCTGTCGGTGGCACTTCCGGTCTTTTTGTCGCCAGGCGACTGTTTGTCTGCAGCCGTCTAAATCAATTATGTGCACAAACCGCGTTGACAGGCCTTCCCGGAAAATTTCCCACGCGCAAAAATTCGCTACTGTACGGGAGTCGTTAAAGCTTGTGATATATTTTTAAACATATTAAAAAATATAAATAAAAATATTGTAAATATGTGATTATAGAAAATTAAAACACATTTTCTAATTAAATAATTCATATTATATAAATTTACTTAAAACTATCCGCGACCTCTCCCATTTTTTTTCGCGACCCCACTTTGGGTCGCGACCTACAGTTTGCGCACCACTGCACTAGAGACTTACAGTGGAAATCGCTCAAAAGAGTTTTGCTTTATGAATATGAGACTTGTGATGAATACTTAGCGCACAAGTGTTTGATATCAGGCCTAATAGTTGTGGGCGTGAGGCTAGTTAATACATTCTCAGGGACGAGTTAATTGATCTGTGTCATAATCTATCGGGCGTGAGAGAGATTAATTCAACTTAATAATTATTTTAAGTGGGCCCTACTAATATTTTTTTTCACCTAAAATATCTCGTGGATCCCCCCAAAATCAGACCTGGCCGATCTCACGGCACAACGGTTGGGTTTTGTTCGCTTTATCCGGTGGCTCGCTATATCCGAACCGTTAAGAAAAATGCTATAGTTCACAAAATGTATAACTCATTAGTTGCAATGTGTATTCAATAATGATGTATTTAAAAAAAATGATAAAATCTATTAAAAATGATCATTAATGAATTAAATCGACTAAAATCGATTACATTAAACTGACATAATACTAATTAAATTACGTACAATAGAAAAACGGCGGGACCAAAATTTTCGTTCGTTATATACCGGGTTCGCTATAACAGGGTTCGACTGTATAAGACATGACAGGCTAGCCGGAAATTTTCGGTGAATTTTCAAGGAAATATCGACTACTAGCACAAAAATAGACCTAGCCGCATGCTACCGTTCGGCGTTTTTACAAACAAGTCTTGTTTTTAAAAATAAAACTAGAATGAAAATGTTAAAAAAAGAGGAGGGGAGGGATTAGGACTATAAGAAAGGAAGATTGAGAGGAGGGGAGGGACTATAAGAAAGGAAAATTGAAAGTTCGTCGCTTCCCACGGGGCAGGTATTTCTCCCGAACATATTCGTTCATACCATGAAGCTAAAGAATATATATATACAGAGGCTGTTCACACATTTTTTAGACGATGTATATTGTATTCACAAAACTAAATTACATAAAATTCTTGTGTTTTAAGTGTTCTATTTGACATCCCTTATTCTGAACTATCTTTCGACACCGCAATTTCCAGGATAATAATGCCTTTTGAAGTGTCAGAAGAGGTATTCTATCCCATTCCTCCTGAACAGCTTTCCAGAGTCCTGTAAGGGGTGTCCATTGTGGTCTTCTTTCGCTCGGGGGGTTCTGCCATTCTTTAGCATCGGTTCACGGCTAGCGACGATTTTAATGGTTTTCCTACTCGCCTCGAGGGGGGGAAATTGCCACACTATAAATACCTCTACTTTCTCGTTACCGTGTTGTAAGACAGAAATATTTGTACTTTTAATCGCATGCGTCAGTGTACAGGTAGCCCTCCTACAGCACGGCATCTTACACGGTTTCGCTCTAACACGATAAGATAAATTGCGGGAACCCTCGTATAACACTGAAACCTGTAACACGGTTTCGCTCTAACACGATAAAAAAATTGCGAAAACCTTTGTACAACACTGTACTTCTATAGCACTAGATAACATGATTTTTATTTAACACATTTAAAAACTAAATTATCTTTAAATAATGACGGGAAGGAATAATGAACTATATTGGCTTTACATGAAAATGTATAAACAAATTATAATTTATTCATTTATAACTGTATAAAATTACAAGAAGGCCTAAGCTTAGCTAAAAATCTTGAATCATTTTTCCTGAATATGCAGACCCTTCCGCTGAAAGAAGCCGAAAATTCAAGAGGGAATTGCAAAAATGTCTATCTCCATACCGTGAATCTACAATGACCTTGTAAGAAGCAGCAAATAAAACAAAATTACAGATTTTTTAAAGAGGATAGAAGGTGCAGAAAATCTAAATGAAGTAAAAGGTTCTGAAAGTGAAGGTGATATCATTCAATCGAAAAAAACGTTCTCGTTTGATTGTACTGAACAGTGATGTGGAAGAAATTTATTAAATTAAGGTCGCATTAAATAAAAATAATATTTTTTTGTTTCTTTTCGTTTTGTGTTATACATACATTTATATTTTTAATAAAAATTAAGTTGCTTTTATGGAATTTAAAAAAAATATTTGTTTTTAATAAGTTTTCAGCACGTAATCCCCTTTTTTGAACTGTCTCTGGGTCTCATATAATACGGTTTCACACAAAACGGCATTTTCTAGGAACCTATCTGCCGTGTTATAGGAGGGTTACCTGTACTTGAGTGTGTTGTGTGCTATTGAGTGAATCATTTGATAGATACTATTCCACGGGAAATATACGCAAAATTAATACATAGATGGATACTGATTCCATTTTTGTTTCACCTAAGTTCAACGGACGACAATGTTTTATTAGAAGACGATCTTATCGCAATACGAGCTAATGCATGTATTGAAATGGCATTTGAAAAACTGGACTTGGAACAGTTCTGGTGTACGCAGTTAGAAATTTATCCAGAAATGGCAAGAGCAGCATTTGAGACACTTTTACCATTTGCCACCACTTACCTTTGTGAAATGGGTTGTTCATCACTTTTGCACGTCAAAACAAAAGGCAGAAATCGCATAAAGACATCTGATGACTTACGCGGGGCTCTTTCAAATAAAAGAGCCTCGTTTTTAAAGGATAATTATGAACTAACAACATCAACGTAGCCATTAAAAATGTAGATATTGTTTTATATGTATTAATATAGTATGTATTGTAAATGTATTAATTTTTATATGCAATAAATAAATCATCTTGCACTAAATGCCTTTTCCTAAATAAAAAATAGAAACACATTTTTCAAGGGGATGCGAGAGAGCTTATTTTTAGATTCAAGGGGTCATTGACTATTAAAAAGGTTAAGAACCACTGAGAGAGAAGGACTCAAATATTTCACGAAATATTGAACAAATATTATCCCAGGTTGAGGCTCACTTTTCTCATTCATTTTTTTTCTATTTTATTTTCATAAAAATAAATGAAGTTTATAATCTTCAAAACCATAAACTTTTTAATATGAAGTTTAAGGTTTTGAAATCCACCTCTTTTTGAATTTTAATTTTCGTTAAATTTTACTCAAATGAAATAAAGTTTTAGTCACGCGAGACTTGGCGAAAACAAGGGTAGAAGATAAGGAAGACACTGTATTTATACAAAGTAAATATATACTCGTATACACACAAAAAATATGCAATTCGTCGATTTTCAAAATAGTTTTTCAAAATTTGCTTATTTCATCTTTCTATTTTAACGTAGATTACATTCCTCCATAACGGTCCTCCGGAAAGCAAAATTTCAGACACTAAAACCGCCCGTTGTCGCGAGTTATAATTTTGGCAGCGCGCCATATTCAGTCTGCATGGCTTGGGCAAGCAGTAAACAGTTAAACAGAAAAGTACCAAAATGCGTTTTAAAAAAAATACCCCTTTTGTATGTATAATGTATGTATGTATAATGTATGTATGTATATATATATATGTATATATATATATATATATATGTATATATATATGTATATATATATATATATATATATATATATATATATATATATATATATATATATATATATATATATATATATATATATATATATATGTCAAAATTTTGACACATTTTGGTACTTTTCTGTTTAACTGTTTCTGCTTGCCCAAGCGATACAGACTAGGTTTGGCGCGCTGCCAAAGTTACAACTCGCGACGGCGGACGGTTTTAGCGTCTGAAATTTTGCTTTCCGGAGGACCGTCATGGAGGAACGTAATCCTACGTTAAATATGCATTCGCTAATGAGAGATTACCAAAAATGAAAAAAAAGGGGGGAACATTTTTCAGTTTCATAAACAGTTCGTTACGTGTTGAAGAGATTTGCCGCCTTAAACCACCGAGTAACGGCCACTGTCATTTTTTTACTGTTAACATTATAAGACTTAAAAATTAAATTTACGTATTAATCTATACTAATATATAAAGAGGGAGAGCAGATTTTGTATGTGGAGGGTAATCTCTGGAACCACTGCACCAATTTGAAAAATTCTTTCACTATTTGAAAGGTACATTATTCCAGATGGACATAGGCTATATATTATGTGATCAGCAGAAAGAAAGTTAGGGGCCTAAATGTTGAGCTGATGCTTCACTTTTACAACTTTTCCTTTGTAAACCATAGTCAAGTAACCATAGCAACCCATCAAACGATATTTTCATGTATTATCAGTAAAACATTTAACATTTGAATTTTCTTTGTCGGCCATAGTCAAGTAACCATAGCAACATATCAAACTACATTTTCATTTATTATCAGTAAAACATTTAATATTTTAAGGATTCAAGTGGAGGAGGTATTGATAAATACAAAAAGGATTTTTGAAATTGGCAACGTTTAAGGGTTTATTGAAGAAAATTACATTTGGAACTACGCTTTTTATTGGACATTTAAGGTAAAAAAAGATTTACAATTTATAGGCTATCAACTGGAAATTTATTGGAATAATATTACAGAACTTTATTTAACTTATAAACTTCATGTTTTTGAATTTGTGTACAATTTTATGCCCAATTTGCGCAAATCGAACTTGAATTATTGAACTTTATTAAAAAATCCGTGTGTTTTATTGAAACTGTGAAATTTATTGATTATTTCGAATAGGCCTATGTTTGTTCCTTTATAAGTGAAAAAGTATTGCTTCAATTGAGCTGAAATTTTGTATAGATATAGTTGATAGTTCAGATTAAAACATAGGCATATTATTTTTTGAAAATCAGTCCCCAGAGTTTTTTAATTAATGTTTTAATGATTTTGCCCCTAAAATTTGCTTATTTCGATAGCTTCCGCGGCTGTCCTCGCTGACATCGAGACTATGGGGCCGAATCGTACCAAAATCGGCACGCGGGTGGCCCCGGACGCATATTTTGAAAGACTAGCGATCTCGGCACTCGCTTGCCGGTTTGACGAAAGCATCAGTTTCGCCATCTGTTGACTTATATAGGACTCTTTTTATTATAAGTTTTTTTTTTTTACTTCTACGTAATTTAGTATGTTTTAAAATCTGAATCACATATATAACACAGGATTTAAAGAGATTTTAACAAAATAAATAAATGAATAAATTGAAATAAGTATATTATTGAATTTTAAATTTACTTTCTTCAAATATCCACAATAATTTTTATTTATTTATTAATTAATAATTTGAAAATGCTAAATTTGTTACTTCATATTTTGCAAAGCCAACGAAAAAAGGAAAGATGATTCAATTATAAACCTATGTTAGTTTATTTTTCCAGTAGATAGCGTCACTAAAATTAAAGAAAATCAGATTAAAATATCATACAAATTACTCACGTGCAAAAATTTTTTGGGAGTCTATTTCAATAAATACGAATAAATTCAAATTTAACAATCTAATTCAATTTATTTCAATTTAATATAAATATATTATATATTCATGTATTACGCTATATACACGTATAAATATGCTATGCATAAATATATTTACATCCAAATATAATCATTCAGACATTACGAAATCAAATGCATTCAGAAGTGAAAGAATGTTTTCACTTCTTCGTTACCGCACTCCTTGTGTTTTAATTCAATTATCCAAAAAAATTTCAACATTAAGAGCTAGAGAGCTAAGATTGGTGGCATTTTAAAGCAATTTTCAAGACCTTTTTTAATGATATATATAACACAATTAGGGCTTAGAAAAATTTATTTTATTTGAATTTAAAATTTGAATTTTTCAAAATGCGCCGCTTGAAAGATTTTAAAATTTTTTTGAATAATACTTTATATAGTACTGAAATGATTGTATAAGTTTGAAAGTGGGATCTGTATGGGTTCATGTTAAAATATTGCATTGAATACAGTATTCCTGATTTGAAAACACAAAATTACTTAATACAATATGTTTTAAAGCCAAGAAAATTAGAAAAAAAAATTTAAGATGTGTAAGTAATCGTACTTGTTTTGTATAATTGAAAGTAATCATATTTGTTTTGAAAAAGATTTAGAACCATTTTTATCAGATTGTATATACTTCAGCACATACAGTACTAGACTTTCATTCACTTTCACAAAATTATTGTGGATATTTGAAGAAAGTAAATTTAAAATTCAATAATATACTTATTTCAATTTATTCATTTATTTATTTTGTTAAAATCTCTTTAAATCCTGTGTTATATATGTAATTCAGATTTTAAAACATACTAAATTAAGTAGAAGTAAAAAAAAAAACTTATAATAAAGAAATTCCTATATAAGTCAACAGATGGAAGATGTTTAAGAAAATAAGCACAGTGGGCTGTGAATAATATAACATAAATTTAATAGCGAGACATTGTTTTCATAGTAAACTCCGCTTGTTGCAGGAGCTCCGTGCTAGACAGATACAAAGTGCGTTCTGATGCATTCTTGCCACTAGAGGGCGTACTTAGACAAATGGGTTGAGACGTTACGACATACATTACGTAACAGACCCTGCAGTGGAACGTCGAAAATTATGCTGCACATTCTCTGACCACTGACCTTGATGACCCGAGCGGGCGAGTCCACTCTGTGAAGTTCATTAGCCTTCCCCTCCCCCTCTACGTATTTTCTCGACCTGCCAGTGGTCTCAGTGGTCAGTAAGCGTGCTTATTGATCAGTCGTGTTTTATGTTTCTTTATAAGTTTCTTTGTAAGTTTCTTTATAAGCTTAGTGTTTAGTTAGTTCCTGAAATTGTGTAATACATAATGGCTGAAAAACGAAAGAAGGTTGTGTTAACGATTGCACAAAAACTTGAAATTATTTCTAAAATAGAAAATGGCGCTTCAAGGAAGCAGATGTGTTTGGATTACGGGATTGGGGAAACAACCGTGCGAGACGTTTTAAAGCAAAAAGACAAACTGTTGACTTTTGCATCAGTGTCTGAAAGTGCTTCTGGGATGAAAAAACGAAAAACAATGAAGAAATCCACCTATAATGAACCTGACTCGGCATTAAAGATCTCGGTTTTAAGAAACGTCATGGAATTAGAGAGATTGGTTTACACGGAGAGAAGCTGAGCGGTGATCAACAAGCAGCTGAGGATTTTCAACGTGTTTTTGAAGATTTTGTGTTGTCTGAGGATCTTTCATATGAACAAATTTATAACGCTGATGAATCGGGGCTTTTTTGGAAGTGTCTTCTCACTCGTACTTTAGCATTTGAAAGTGAACATCAAGTAGCAGGTCACAAAAGTAGCAAGGAAAGAATTGCAATCTTGCCATGCAGCAACGCTGCGGGTAGTCACAAACTTAGGCTTCTTGTAATCGGTAAATCTAAGAAACCGGTAAGAAATCGGTAAATCTAAGAAAGGTCTTTTAAGGGGCCAAAAGTAGAAAATTTACCAGTTGATTATTTCAACCAAAAAAAAAGGTTGGATGAACCAGCAGATATTTCAAGAATGGTTTGAAAAGATTTTTGTACCTCAAGTACGTAAACATATTGACTCAAAAAATTTGCCAAAGAAGGTTGTTTTGTTAATTGACAACGCGCCTTCACATCCAGCTGCAAATGTGCTTAAATCTTCTGACGGACAAATATTAGCAAAGTTTTTGCCCCCAAATGTTACTGCGCTGATACAACCTATGGACCAGGGAGTCATTGCAACCATGAAGAGAACATACAGGACAAAGTTGTTACTGTCAAAAATCGAGGAAGGCTGCGATCTCAAAGACTTTTGGCGGAATTATACAATTTTGGATAGCATTTACGATATTGCGTCTGCATGGGATTACATCAAACCCTCAACCTTTGTTAAATCATGGAGGAAACTCTTTACGAGTATCGAAACAAATGTCAACCAAAACATTTGTGAAGAAGAGAATGAAGTCATGCCTAACGCTACACTTGTTGACCTAGTGACATCCGTTCCGGGAGGTGAGAATGTCGACGAAGAGAACATTGAAGAGTGGCTGGAATGCAACGCAAGTGAGTCGGGGTTTGAACGACTGACTGACATAGAGATAACGAACAAAGCAATTGGAGTGAACGAGAATGAAGACCAAAATGAAAGTGAAGACGAGGCGCCTACGCGGATGACACACGAAACTGCTTTGCAGCACGTAGACGGATTGCTTCAATATTTAGAGGAACAAGCATGGCCCGATTATGAACACTGGGGACCCCTCGGCAGATGCTATTTGGGGGCTCCCCCTTACGAACATTTATAAAAATAAGAACTATCCATGGGCTATACTTACTATTAGAAGTACTAGGTGCATATACCAAGGGGGTTTGGGGGCCCCCTAGCATCAAGGGGCCCTGGGCAAAGTCCCGATTTGCTCATGCTATAAAAAGGCCCTGGGAACAAGACGACGATGCACATCTGGCAGAAAAATTATGTTAAGGAAAGTACAATTTAGAATAAAGAAAAGGTTGTTCAAAGCAAGAAGCAAAAACGAGTGACTGATTTTTTAAGAAAGGTGTAACTGAACACTTTTTGTACATACAGTATGTATGTGGGATGCCATCCATACAGCCCCATGCATGCCACTCTCATATGGAGTGCGCCCCTGTAACCCCAGCGAGCGCCACCTAGCGGGCGCCGCGAAGAACTGAAGAGACAGACGATGTTTTGCTTCGGACGAGCGTGCACGTGTGTGTGCCGCGTTGCTTGTTTTCCCCCCCTTTTAGACGTTAGTTCCCCCTGTACATAATGCCCCTCTTTAAATAAATGTTACTTATGTTAACACTGTTTGTGATTATTCCCCCCAAAACCCCACAGATGGGGGCTCTGGCCTCCTTTTACCCTTTAATCCCCTAGATCACCCATGCCTGCCGTATCAACTCTCCATTTGACGTGATAGTTTCAAAGACGTTTACAGCTGATATTTACCGACTTTACCTCAGAGTATAATTCGAGACGGTTTGAACGAAGTATTTTGCTGATGTGACTTTTCCACGGATTAGTTATCAATTTTTCATGACGTGCCGAGGACTGAGTTGAGTGAGATATACAAATTGTTGGATTATTCTGTTTAGAAGTCTGCATTCAGTGAGTACCATTTTTTTTTGTTGTGTCAATATGTGTTCAGTTTCACTAAACGATATTGTGCCAATCGCACAAGCACTCAGCTGTGCACCAACTAAAAGTATTAAATTATTGTTTTCGATTTGTTTCGATGATACATTTGATCGCTCATCCCGATCTAAATTACGCAGTTTTCAGAATTTCCCTGTTACTTTCGATTTGAATTCGCGAAAGAAATTCATCCTTAAAACATATTCATTAAATGATTTTATCTGTGTTGCTAATATTTTGCATATTGATTCCGACTGTTCTAAAGACAAACTATGTGATTCCATTTTTGACGCACTTTCGAATTTAACTTCTTTTCAACCGATAATTGGCTTCGATGAGAATGACGAAGTAGCGCAAAGTTCTTTCGCGCAGACACAACAATCAGAGACGGCTGATGCTCTTGCCACAGTCGAAAACGCTTATACGAATTCTTTTTCGCCTAAACAACAATCCGAAATTGACACTCCCGTTCCTTATTCTAATTTATGGCTTGTTTTGAGAGATGTTTCCTGTTCTATGCGAAAATTTACTGGTAGCAATGCGTATACTATTCAAAGTTTTTTGCGCGACGTAGAGGATAATTTATCTCTTTTACCAGAATTAACAGATCAACATAAAGTCATTTTTGTCAAAACTAATCTTTCTGGATCCGCTAAATTATTTATTCAAAGCCAACGTAATCTAAACACTTTGAGTTCTTTAAAAGAAGCTTTAATTGAGGAGTTTGGCTCGAAAATTACGAGCGCTGACTTACATCGACAGTTGCGAAATCGAAAGTTAAAACCAAATGAATCTCTTGCAGAATATTTAATTGCTCTTCGCGAGTTAGCTTCGCAAGCCCTTGACTTTGCCGTGGACGACGCTAGTATAATTGAGTATTGCATAAATAATATTCCAGACGCTCCGTGTAATAAATTAGTTTTGTATGGTTGTACTAACTTTACGGAATTCAAACAGAAACTCAAAATTTATGAAAAGATTTTTGACAGAAATAGATGTAAATCCTCAACAGACCATTTCGGTTCTAACTACATTCGTAAACGTGATGACGTGTATCATAAAATTTCAAACCCAAGACGTGAGATGAAACCAGAAGCATTTCGTCCTCATGCTCAAAGTAAACAAATGTGCTATAATTGTTTTAATTTTAACCATATATCTAAATTTTGTCCAGACAAACATCGCGGTCCAAAATGTATTTCTTGTGGAAATTTTGGCCACATCGCTGCAAATTGTTCAAAATCAACTGATTTACACACACAGAGAGAAACTAATGTTAATACGCTGAATTCAACTGCTTCAAATTTAATGTACAAGGATGTTACACTCAACCATGTCTCTTTCAACGCGTTAATCGACACAGGTTCGATGGCTACGATTATGTTAAAGCGAGCGTATACTAAAATTGGGTCCCCTGTTCTTAATAACTCTAGTACATTGCTTACGGCTTTTGGCAATGGAAAAATTAAGCCGCTTGGTTCTTTCAAATCTCAAATTGTTATTGATGGTCAATTGTTTACCGCTGATATTTGTGTTGTTGACGATAATACTATGCCAGTAGATTTGATAATTGGTATGAATGTACTTGCACAGGCTGAATTCACTATCACTAAAGACGGACTTTCGATTCATAAACCTTTAGATTTTGACGCTATAGACGAAGACGTTACTCTTATTAGTAATATATTGGTAATAGATGATTCTAGCCCTGACATAGGCCCTAGTGCTACTAAACAACAGAGAAATACCATTCAACACCTCGTGACCAATTATAAACCCCATAAAATCAAAACTACTAATATCGAAATGCATATACAAGTTGATACTTCGACTCCCATCTGCTACAGACCACGACGTTTACCATTTACAGAGAGAGATATTGTAGATAAACAAGTTAATACTTGGATTCAGGACGGCATAATAGAACCCTGTTCATCAGACTACTCGAGTCAGGTTGTTCTTGTTAAAAAGAAAGACGGAACCCCACGACTTTGCATCGACTATAGACAATTAAATAAACATATAGTTAAGGATAGATACCCTTTACCTCTCATTGACGACTTACTCGATAAACTTCAGAATGCTCGTGTTTTCAGTACTCTAGACCTTAAAAATGGATTTTTCCATGTTAATGTTCATAAAGACAGTCGACGTTATACTTCCTTCGTGACACATTCAGGTCAGTTTCAGTTTCTTAAAGTTCCCTTTGGTCTTTGTACATCACCTTCCGTATTTCAGCGATTTGTTAATACAGTCTTTAAAGATCTCATTTTATCAGGTCAGATATTTTTGTATATGGATGACTTAATCATTCCTGCTAAAGATGAAGAGGAAAATATTGAAAAAATAAAATCAGCCTTTTCTGTCGCTTCTGACTACGGTCTTGAGATAAACTTTCGAAAATGTAAATTCCTTCATACACAAATTGAGTTCCTTGGCCATATTATTCAAAACGGACAGTTATTTCCCTCCCCTCTTAAAACAGCCGCCGTTCTAAATTATCCGGAACCAAAAAATCAAAAAGACGTCCAATGTTTCCTTGGTTTGGCTGGTTATTTCCGTAAATTTATCCAAAACTTTTCAGTTATCGCTAATCCTCTATCTAACCTTCTAAAAAAATATACTATTTTCCATTTTGGTGTAAACGAGAAAAATGCTTTTTATCAATTGAAGCAATGTTTGGCTAATAAACCCGTTCTTAATATTTATAATCAGAAAAGCGAAACTGAATTACATACTGACGCTTCTATCCATGGTTTTGGATGCATTCTTCTTCAGAAATCCACTGAAGATAACTGTTTTCACCCTGTATATTTTGCAAGCAAATCTACCTCCGACGCTGAGAAAAATTATTCAAGTTATGAACTCGAGATGTTAGCCGTAATTCATGGATTGCAAAAATTTAGAGTGTATCTACTTGGTAAAAAATTTACCATAGTAACAGACTGTAACGCCTTCAAACTCACTATGAGCAAGCGCGATCTCAGTGCTAAAATTGCTCGATGGGCACTATTATTAGAAGATTACAATTATACAATTCAACATCGAACTGGAGCGAAGATGGCTCATGTTGATGCGCTAAGCCGCTATCCGACGATGCTCATTACCGCCGATTCACCGACTTTCAAAATACAAAATGCTCAGTCACACGACCCTAACATTCAAGCAATTAAAGAAATTCTTCAAACTAAACATTATAACGATTATTTTATCAAAGCAAATGTTCTCTACAAGTTAGTTGACGGTTACGAAGTTCTAGTCGTTCCAGACTCTATGCAAGACGGCATTATCAGAGACGCACACGAGAATGGACATTTTGCTACTAAGAAAATTGAGGAGCAACTCAAACAACAGTTTTACATACCTAATTTAAAAGATAAAATTGCCAGGTGTATTGCCAACTGTGTTCCATGCATCTTGACGAACCGCAAGTGTGGTAAACAAGAAGGACTCCTACACCCTTTACCAAAAGAGGACACCTCACTCCATACATATCATGTCGATCACTTAGGTCCTCTCGCTACTACTTCTAAACGCTATAAATATATATTCGCCGTTATCGATAGTTTCACCAAATTTGTATGGCTTTACCCGACGAAATCAACTGACGCTGCAGAAGTACTCTCTAAATTAGAAATACAGAAACAAGTGTTTGGAAATCCCGTCCGTATTATTTCCGATCGAGGATCTGCCTTTTTATCTAATGCCTTTAAAGACTTTTGCGACCATGAGAACATCCAACATTTGACTATAACCACTGGTCTTCCTCGCGCAAATGGACAGATTAAACGTCTCAATTCTATAATCATTTCTGTTTTATCCAAATTGTCCATCCAAGATCCTACGAAGTGGTATACTCATGTGGCTGACGTCCAGCAAATTATTAACTCAACTTTCCAACGCAGCATTAAGACGACTCCTTTTGAACTGCTTTTCGGTACAAAAATGCGTGTCCGCAACAATCTCCAAATCACAGACCTGTTGAATGCCGAAATACAAACTGAGTTTATAAATTCACGCGACGACCTCCGCAAAGACGCCAAACAACGGATTTTAAGAGTGCAAGACGAAAACCGTAAAACCTACAATCTACAACGAAAGTTACCTCCGAAGTTCAAGTTGCACGATCTTGTCGCCATAAAACGCACCCAATTCGGACCTCGTTTAAAACTCCATCCAAAGTTCCTCGGACCTTACAAGATCATCAAACTTAAGCCCAACGACACCTACGATGTTCAAAAGTGTGGACATTTCGACGGACCCATGCATACCAGTACATGCATCGAGTTCATGAAACCGTGGACTCATAACTTTACATAGCCCGTTTGGACTAAACATACTTTGACTTTTGAACTATATTTTCATTATTTTTTTTCTTTTTCAGGAATACTTCATTAGCCAGGATTGTTTTGCTGTTTAGATGTTACTACAATTAGTGTTATATTTTTCATTTTCTTTTCCAGCTCATTTTGCTAGTATTATAACCTATGTGTATTTCTTATAACTTTTATACCTTTTTTTTTTCATTTCGTCATAATAAATTGTCACCTGTATTTGTTTGTGCCCCTACCAGCATCTGGGGGCAGATGCTTTTTGTCGGATGGCCGATGTGGGATGCCATCCATACAGCCCCATGCATGCCACTCTCATATGGAGTGCGCCCCTGTAACCCCAGCGAGCGCCACCTAGCGGGCGCCGCGAAGAACTGAAGAGACAGACGATGTTTTGCTTCGGACGAGCGTGCACGTGTGTGTGCCGCGTTGCTTGTTTTTCCCCCCTTTTAGACGTTAGTTCCCCCTGTACATAATGCCCCTCTTTAAATAAATGTTACTTATGTTAACACTGTTTGTGATTATTCCCCCCAAAACCCCACATGTATGCATTGTTTTTTGTTTACCGTTCTTTATATTAGTGATTTAGACATAGAGCAAATGTGTCTGCTGTACTGTACATATGTAAGTATTTTGAAAGTTTTATTATGTTTTTGTACAATAAAACATAATGTTGAAATATTTTTTTTCGTGTTTGCACCTCATTTTTAGACATTTTCGGATTATCCGCGATTTTTGTTATCCGCGGTGCCCTTGACACCCAATTCCGCGGATAATTGGGACTCTACTGTATATATATATATATATATATATATATATATATATATATATATATATATATTGTTAAGTTGAATAAAAGAATTCATATGAAATACGCACTTAAAAAAAACATGTTTTCTCTTGAAAAGTACGAAAAATCCATACTATGGTTTCCGTGTCAAAACCCCAAGCTCTGCGCGCGCGCCATCTATTGGCGGCGACGAAATGTGAGACACATTTTTAACACTGAGCTGCTCCTCCTTCTGTAGCTTCATGGTTTATACCATGAAGCTAAAGCGTAAGCTTCAATGGGGAATTCTTCGAAAAATGGACCGATTATGGTCGCTTACCGGCAGATGGCGCGACATGTTCCACTTCAGCCGATTTTTCATTGAGTTATATGGACACGTATTTTAGAGAATTGTTTTACAAATTTTTAAATTTATTCTGTGCACAGATAGGCCAACATGTTTTGCACCTGGTTGTTCCACTGGCTATCGATCAGCCATAAAAAGAAACAAAGAAACTGGACAGAGAAATCCTAGTTTGTTTTCTGCTCCTAAGGTAAGAGCATTATTAATGTTTTGTTTTAATATAAGCTGTATAATAGTGAGAGAAAAATACAGCTGCTGTGTTTTAAGCGAACACAAAGTTAAGACAGCTTAAATTCTGCCGGAAATAAGCATGTTTTATTTTTCAATCATCCCTATATTTCAGAAATAAAAGGTGTTCACAAAGCTTTGTTGTGCTTAAAAGAATGTAAATAATTGCTGAAATTATTGCTCTAAAGCAGAGGTTCCCAAACTTTTTTTTCTCGTGGACCACTTTCAAAGTTTTACTATTTTCGGTAGACCCCCTGCTGCTACATTTCTACTGTATTCCCAAAACTCCTAAAAAATATCACCCTAAATTGGGGGTGTTAAGAAGAAAAAAAAAAGTAGCACATTTTCTTGTGTCCTATTTATTAAAATAATACTTGTGGTTATACAAAATTATAAACATTTATTATTACAAACAATCAACAATTGACAAAAAATCAACAATGAACTCAATATTTGGCTTCAGTTTTGTAAAAAGTAATCTCAAATCTCCCCGTTCTGTGATGTTCAATCTGCTCCTTTTTTTGTTAACAGGTTGGTAACGGCACTAAAACTTCTTTCGACAAGATATGACGAGGGAAACGCTATCAAAAATTTTCTCGCAATTTCCCACAACCCAGGATATTTTTCGGGGATTTCTGCCAGCAGCCAAAATGTTTGATAGCCTTTTTTAAATTTCACCTTCAGTTCCTCGTTGGTGCTGAGCTCAAGTAGCTCCTCTTGTAATACCATATTCGCCTCTTCCGTTTCATCAAATGGGGTTATGATCCATGGTGGTATTTCCATCGTCAGAATATCTTCAAATCTATTTTTGAAGTCATCATGCAGGGTATTTAAATGTTGAGCGTATGTCTGAATATCCTCCTCAAGACATTCTATCTGTGACAAGTGCGGAAACTGGGAGAATTCGCGCCGACTAATATTTTGCTTCATTAATTTCAATTTACCAAGAAAAGCTGAAATTACACCCTTTGTTTTTATTAAATTAAGGCTGTCCCCCTTGTAACTGCAAGTTAACGTCATTGAATTTTATGAACAAATCTGTTAAGTACGCAATGTCCTCTTTATATTTGATCAGATTTTCTTTTAAATCTGGTGCTTTAGTTTCCAGAAACTCTATCACTGATTCGAAAAGTGAGTAAAATCTCGATAAGCATGCACCTTTCGACAACCAGCGTACTTCAGTATGTAAGAGCAGTCGTTGGAAATCTTCATCATTTTCATCGCACAATAGTGCAAATAAACGGGTATTCAAAGCATTGCTTCTTATTTTATTAACTGCGTTAATCACAAATTGAAGCGATTGGTGCAATCTATCACTCAAATTTTTCGCTACAAGGTGTTGTCGGTGGATGACACAGTGAATTGCAATTTGTTCTGGTATTATTCTTTTAAGATGGCTTATAAACCAATGATATCGCCCGAACATGGCAGGAGATCCATCTGCTGCCACCGAAATAATGTTTGTAAATGGAATAGATTTTTCTGTAAAAAAAATCACTCAGGACATTAAATATCGATTCGCCTTTAGTGTCCAACTTCAAAGTTTTTGCGAATAGCAGCTCTTCATGGATTTCTTCGTCCATAACAAATCGAACATATGCCAATAATAATTCTTCATTACCAGGCAAAGTAGACACGTCCAATAGAATAGAAAAATGAGTGGTTTGCAGATAATTACACAAGAAGCTTTCTAAATCAGAGCTCATTTCATCAATACGTCTTTGTACAGTGTTGTTACTTAAAGGAATTCTTTTGAGTACGTCAAATGGAGGTTTGTGCAGAACAGTTTTTAAAACTTCTTCAATAGCGGGTAAAATTAACTCTTCTCCGATGGTGTGCGGTTTTCCAGATTTCGCTATATGCAACGAAATATTGTAAGATGCCCGCAAGCCATCATCGTTACTTTGAGACGTTGAAGCAAACATACTATTTACGGTAGGTCTCTTTTCATATTTTTCCTTCAATGTTTGAAAGTATTTTAGATCTTTACCTATTTTTTCAGGATGACACCTTCTTAGATGGTCTTCGAGCTTCGATGGTTTCATAGAGTCATTGCTCAGAACTTTGTTGCATAAAAGACACATGGGCAATCGTTTGTCTGCCGTTGATGGAAGAAAACCAAATTTCAAATAATCAACACTGTACTGTCGACATTTCTTCTTAGATTCAGCCATTTTACGTATCAGTTGTGACCTGTAAAAAAATGTTTGTTTTTGAGGCGATTTTACCAGAATAGGGCTATTATAACACAACAGAATAGAATTATTGCAATAAAAAAAAAACATGCCCACGGAAACACCACTCTTTTAATTAATCGCCGTCGTCGCGTAAATAAATATTTTTAAACAAAAAAGTACCTAGGTACCTAAAGTTTATTCTCCCCTGGCTTTTTGTTCTTTTATAGAAGTTTTGAATAATCTCTAGTATTTAATTTTTACTACATAACTACCTACTACACTCAAATAGTAAAACAAATATAATATGATTGATAAATTACAATATACAATAAAAATATGTATAACAAATAGGCAGATACTTACTTTTTCCGGCACTGCAAACACTGACATCGATTCACTCACAGTCACACTTTTATGTTCAAAATCCCGGAAACAAATGAGTAACGTTTTGTTCTTGGCATTCGTATTTATACTAATGTAGATTGCAAGCACAGCGCAAGTCGCATTTCATCCCTTTGCAGGTCTAAACAAGCATCCCGGACGAGCGGGCGCACGGGCGGCACTTTGCAAGTCTCGACATGTGGTGTACACTTGTACTATTATCTATTGTTCTATTCAATTCTGTGTTTGAACTGAGTCTCGAATATTTTTGAGCACCTACCTAGTGAATGATGCTACCTGCCTACGTTGATAGGTAAATCCAAGCCAAAATTTTTGTTCTTTATTATGTAAACCAGAAAAATTTTTTTAGACCCCCCACTTACAACTTGTGAACCCCTGTTTTCTTTTCACGTCTACGTGGACCCCCGTGTGGTCTCCTATGGACCCCTGGGGGTCCACCTGGACCACTTTGGAAACCTATACTCTAAAGGAAATCATTTAATCAACAAAAGATGTGCGATACTTACATATATATATAGGATGGCAAGATGTCTAGGGGAATGATGATGCAACTTTTGCACAAACGAACATTATTTATTATTCTTGGGACATGACAATTACACGGGACATTTACTAGACAGTTATAGGGACATTCAGAATTAAAATAACCGCTCTCTTCACCATTTAACACAATCAATTCGATGCGTGGGCAGTCTCGCGGAGATGACCTAACTCGTCACTCCCTTGCGATCGCTCTCCTGTTTTTTCTCTTCACGCACGTTTTACCTTGCCGCGCAAACCTCAGCGACATCTAGTAGCCATTCTGCACAACGTAGCTATTCCGCAATCTTCTGGTACGGTCTGCCTCATTCCCATAGCGCTCGTCTATCCTGACTAGCAGTGTCCTCACTGCTGCAACAGCCTAGGATCTAAAATACACGAACTAAAAAAACAAAAACACATAGATTAGTATACAGTTTACAAACATTAAATTCTGGCCAAAACATTTATATAAGTCAACATTTGGTCCAGGGCTTCATTTGGTCCGCTGATGAAGATGTAACATTTGGTCCTTCATGATCTCCAATTTTGGCGACATCGTAGCGATCATGGTATTTAACTTTAGTAACACGGTAGGGTCCAAAATATTTCGGGCGGAGTTTCAGCTTGCTTCCAAACTGAGTTCTCATAATTGCCACCAGTTCTCCTTGCTTGTACTGATAAGTTTCCTTGCGTTTTCTGTTGTAAGTCTTACGATTCTCCTCTTGAATTTTTAAAATATTCTGCTTAGCGTCTTTCCTAATGCTATCACGATGTTGATTAAATTGGTTTTGACTTTCTTCCACAAGCAAATTTCTTATAAGGGCATCCTCGGGATTTTTCATTCTGGTTCCTATGAGTAATTCAAACGGTGAGTACTTAGTACTACGTGACGTACTGCAGTTTAACACTCTTTGCAATGAGTCAACATGTTTAAACCACTTCGCGGGATCATTTAAGGACATCTTTGTTAATACCGGGATAAGGGTTCTATGTATTCTTTCCACTTGACCATTTGCTCTTGGTACTCCCGCAGTTATTTGTACATGATGTATATTCTCTTTAGTGCAGTATTCTTCGAATTCGTTGGATCTGAAAGCTCCTCCTCGATCACTGATTATGGTCGAAGGATTCCCGAAGGTTTTCTTCTGTAGCTTTAGTCTTTCGATGGCTTCTTGCGCTGTGGTACTTTTAGTTGGATAAAGCCATGTGAATTTTGTAAATGCATCTACGACCGTGAAAATGTGATTGTAATTTTTATTGGTTGTTGGCAGTGGTCCAATAAAATCCACATGATATGTTGATAATGGCGAATCTTCCTTAGGAATAGGATGTAACAGTCCTTCTCCTTTCCCAGTCTTCTTATTTACCACTATGCATTCAACACAGTTTCTTATCACATTCTCAACACACTTTCTCATGTTTGGGAAATAAAAATTGCGTTACACCAAGTCTTCAGTTTTTACAGCAGCAAAATGTCCAAACGAATGGGCATGCTTCACAACGTCTACTTGCATCATTTCAGGTACTACCAGTAACTCTTCATCATTATCAATCTTATACAAGACATTATTATTCAAGATAAATTCGGAGGTTTTGCCTGCCTGTAACAGTTTCTTGATGGTTTTGATATATTCGTCACTTTCTTGAGCATTAACAATTTTGTAAGTCAACTCATCACTATTCACAAGCATAACGGGGAATCTGCTCAATGCATCAACGTGTTGCATTTGTTTTCCAGGGCGATGTACTACTTCATATTGGAACTCTTGCATGAATAATGACCATCTGGCAACTTTTGGTGTAAGTTCCTTTTTATCTAGGGTTTTTGCAAATGCCGCACAATCAGTGAAAATTTTGAATTTGGTTCCCAATAAATAATTCCGAAATCTTTTTAAAGCCTGGATAATCGCAAGCACTTCAAGTTCGTAGCTACACAATTTTTCTTCCTGGATGGAGGTTTTTTTACTCATATACTGAATTGGATAATAGCGCCCATCATCACTCTGCTGGAAAAGTATTGCCCCTAATCCAAGTTTACTTGCGTCCGTGTGTAATTCCAATTTCTGCCCTTCTCTGTAAAGGTGTAACAGGGGTTCATTAGACAGCGCGTCTTTAAGTTTTTGAAAGGCTATTTTCTGTTCAAAGCCGAATTCGAAAGGTTTTGAGGCTCGTAATAAATCACTAAGTGGTCTTGCTATAATGGCATATGAAGGTATGTATTTTCTAAAATATCCTGTCAACCCTAGGAAACTCTGTACTTCTTTGGCATTTTTGGGTTCAGCAAAACAACGAACTGCTGCAGTCTTCTCTAACGGCGGTCGAATAGTACCATTTTCAATGATGTGGCCTAAAAAATTGATTTTCCTCTGCAAAAATCGGCACTTCTTAAGGTTCAACTCAAGACCATACTTGGAAGCTGTTTCTAACACCCGACTTAATTTTTTATGCGCTTCTTTTTCATTGATAGCTAGGATTATGATATCATCTAAATAAATAACTAAAGTCCCGTCTCTCAATAGGTCTCTGAACACGTAATTGATGTATCTTTGAAAGTAATTGCTGCTAATGGACAAACCAAACGGTACTCTTAGGAATTCATACTGGCCTGACTCTGTTACAAACGCAGTGTATTTTCTACTTGCTTCATCCACTTCTACATGGAAGAAAGCATTTTTCAAATCGAGAGTGGTAAACACCCTTCCACTTTCTAGCTTATCTAATACTTCCTCAATAACAGGTAGCGGATATCTGTCTCTAACTATTCGCTTATTCAAAGCTCTGTAGTCAATGCACAAACGCATCGTATCATCCTTCTTTCTACACACCACAACAGGCGAAGCAAAATCAGAGCAACTCTCCCTAATTATCCCTTGTTCTAACCAATCATTTATTTGTTTTTCGACTTCTCTCTTTTCAGGAAGCGACAACCTGCGTGATCTTTGACAAATGGGTTTTTCATCGGTTAGAATTATTTTCATTTTCAAAGCAGTAGTTTCTGTTTTGTTTGGCTCATAATTTTGAACAAGCGCGTGAATTTCGTTTCTCAATTTACAGTCAGTAATGTGTGACAGGTCAAAAGGGCAATCATCATACGATTCGGATACTCTCACTAAGAACGAAGCTGATGAATCGTTGTTTATATTCGCGCTCTCTAAATGTTTTCCCGTTTCCAAGCATGTACCGCTCGTAGGCGCCACCGCCTCCTCTGGTTTCAATAACATGTCGTAAATTTTCGCTGGCAAAATAACTTCCGCAACAATCTCAGAGCTCGCAGCCAAGACCTCTCGCGCTTTCCCGCCTTCGCGTAGCGAAATGCGAAACTTGTAAACCTTCTCCAGTCGGCGCTCACCGAACACACTTGTCAAAACAATCTGAGAATGAATTGGCTTTGCAGCCGAAACAAAATTCTTGTTTACGATTATCGAACTCGCACCACTGTCTACCGTGGCGACTAAGGGTTTTCCGTCTATAAACACATCGACGTACTGTAGCTCACTGAATAAATAGTCATTTTGAGTTGGGATAGAAGTTGAAACGTGATTGATTCCGTATTTTTGGTCACTCTTGTTTTCTGCATTCGACAATTTCTTTGTACAGTTTCTAGCAAAATGCGGTCCCCCACAAACATAACAAGATATAGGTTCTCTACTAGAAAATTTTTGATTCTGTCTCTGAAACTGCCTCGGGGAATGGTTTCCATATTCAAATTTTGTACGATCTTTGATAGCGTCACTTTCATTCCTAAAACGAACACTCGAATAGTTCCGCGTTTCATGCAAAGTTTTATTCTTAGAAACAAAAAAAACGTCACAAGTCTTTCCAAGCTGTTCAGGCGTCAGCCACGAGTCAGCCTGTGTGATTTTAATGTGAGAAGCTGTTTCTTGATCTAGTGTGTCTAAAAATTTATCGCTCACCATTAGGTCAAAAAGTTGTTTAAAATCAGAAACATTACGGATTTTGAGATAATATTGGAACATTGCACTTAAGCGTGTTGCAAACTGAACATGCGTCTCATTCACCTGCCTTCTAGCTCTTCTAAAATTAAGTAGACACTCTTGAGCCGTGGGTTGGAATTCTTTCATGATTAAAGATTTAACTAACTCATAGTTATTCATTTCATCATCTTTAACGTACAGTAAAATGCTATGGGCCTTCTCTCCGAGAATATTTATAAGAATTTCGGATTTCAATTTCTCTGGGACATCCTTAACTTTAAACGCTCGTTCCAATGATTGGAAAAAAAGGCTAAAATTTTCCGCTTTTGTCGGCAACTATATTGTTAGAGTTTTTACACTTTTAATCAAATTTTCAAGATCACAAACCTCAGTATTTGATACATCTTGAGCTACTTCTGCTTTCGATTTGCAAAGTTCTACCTCTCGTTCTATACGTTGGAGCTTTAATTTTTCTAATTCTAGTTTTGAGTTTGTTAGCTGCAGTTCAAGCTCAGCTTTTGGCTGCCGATCCTCAATTATTCGGTTAAGAAGATTCATTACAAATTCTGGGTCATCTTGGAATGCTTTAGATCTCTCAAGTTTATTTTTTAACTCTATAATCGTTTCTTTTGCGGTGCACTGCTCATCAATCTCAGTAAGAACATTCACTATGTCCTCTTTGCGCGTATTCTTGTTATAATTAATAGTAGTAGACATTTTTCATAAATCTTTTTCTCAGCAATAGAGTTATAAAAAGAAGGTATCCTACCTTTTCTCGCAGGACTCTTGCATCAGTAGTTGCTTTCGCATCAGTAGTGGAATTCACCGTGTATCCAAAATATCAAGAGTAACACAATAAATCCAAAAAGTATATCACTATAATCCACGGATTGTTCTTTCATATCACAGTCACTTTTTAAATAAAACACAGTCACTAATTGTCCTCAAAGTCCATCCCGGCCGAGCCCCCAAGTTTATAGGATGGCAAGATGTCTAGGGGAATGATGATGCAACTTTTGCACAAACGAACATTATTTATTATTCTTGGGACATGACAATTACACGGGACATTTACTAGACAGTTATAGGGACATTCAGAATTAAAATAACCGCTCTCTTCACCATTTAACACAATCAATTCGATGCGTGGGCAGTCTCGCGGAGATGACCTAACTCGTCACTCCCTTGCGATCGCTCTCCTGTTTTTTCTCTTCACGCACGTTTTACCTTGCCGCGCAAACCTCAGCGACATCTAGTAGCCATTCTGCACAACGTAGCTATTCCGCAATCTTCTGGTACGGTCTGCCTCATTCCAATATATATTAAAGTATTAGTTTTTGATGTTTTCATATTTTTAAGTAAAAATTTACCTTCATTGACTATTGTAATTCATTTGATATGTTTGTGGAATGTAACAAGTTATCTGAGAGTGAATTTTATACCTAGCATACAGTTTTAATTTTATAAATATATATTTTGTTTGTTGTTCATTTCAATTACTTATTACAGGATAGTGTACTTTTGGAGAAATGGCGAAAATCCATCCCCAGAAGAGACAAAGTTTTCAGTGTTGGTAACCATCTCTGTGAGTTGCATTTTGAAGAAGAGTGTGTAGAAATGTTATATTCAACTTCACTCACTGGTGGAACAATATTTACTCTTGAGAGAAGGAGATTACGTTTAAAAGCAGGTTCTATACCAACATTATTCCCTAATTTACCAAAATATCTGTCTGTTAGACCATGCAAGAGAAAACCTCCAGCTTCTCGTTATTCTTCATTTGAAAAAAACAAAAGACCTAATATAAGTAAAGATGTTGAATCTCATATAGAAGCTGAACAACAGCAAAATTATTATTCTACGTGTTTGGTTAATTTAGAAAATATACAAAAACCTGATTCATGGTGGACAGCAGCATCTACTCAAGAGTATTTGATATGTTCAAAATCGAATTCTAAATATTCTTGTGAGCGACGAGTTCTTATTTGTCAGAATTTATCTGTAAAAGTATGTACAGAATATTATTGTTTAAAAAGGTTTAAATTGTAAAATGGTTAATGATTAATTTTAAAGTGTTAAATGATGTAAAATAATGTACTAAGTATAATAGTAAAAGTGTATGTAATAGATATAAAAGTAATGAACACTTGTCTCCAATTGTTGTATTGATAATGTAATCATAAGTACTTTTTAAATAGATGTCTTTACTTTAAGAATTCATGACATAATGAATTAATGTATATTGAGTTTACTTGTTAATGCATATTAATTTTAATCGTTAAATATTACTAATAATAGAAATTAAAGTACACTGCTTTTCAAATTTCAGATTTTTTGGGGAAATATAGAAATATCACTGGATGTTGATGTGCATAATGTTGAAAGCCTATCATTTTTACTACAGCGTGTTAATCATTTAGTTATTTGCAAAAATGCTGAATCAGGGTAAGACTAATTTTAATCTGTTTCAGTGGGTGGTAACATTTGTTCTTGAACTTTACTTATTGTTTCATTTTATTTTAGGGTGTCTATTAGTTGTCTTGGGTATCTCTCTGAGAAAAATAAGCAAACACTGTGTAGTGCGTGCCGTCGATCTATGAAGAGAAAAAATGACTTGAAAAGAAAAAAAGAATTGCGGCTTGCAGCCAAGAAAAAATTTAAAATTGCATTACGGATGAAAAATATTACAAAAATGAATTCTCGTTTGAAAAAGAAGGTTAACCTTAAAGGAAAAATTTTAAATATTTGTTATATTTGTGATCCCGAGAGAAGATTGTGGTTCATTTCTGACTTCCCGCATCTTGTTAAGAACATGCGAAATTTCATATCATCTAATAAACAAATAATGGCATATTATTAATTTTTTCTTTATGTCGGCATTAGATTTTCTGTATTTAAATGGTGAGACTTCTATATTCTGCAATTCTTTCAGACTCATGAAGAAGTAAAGTATTAGAAAAGTCTCTAGAAAAGTATTTCAGATTATGAAATACTTTTCTTCTATTCAACATATTTTATGGTTATGGCAAATTAAGATACACGTCTGAGCTAAAGCCATCATTATTTTTTAAATTGTTCACAGAAATAAAATATTTCCACTATGAAAACTTCATAAAACTGGTGAATATGCTGAAACCTTAATATAGAATTTAATTACGGTTAAGTTAGTTTCGATAAGTAAATAAGTTTTCATTGTATGATAAACAATGTTGTCACTATAAATGCTTATGCAAAATCTGTTGTGTATAATTTTTTTAAAAAAATTAATATTTTCCGATCTTTTTACTGTGAGTACAATGAAACCCATACTTTGTAAAAATGCAAAAAATAGCTGATTGGTCCTTGTCAATGTTATTTGGGTTTTTTTTTCTTTTTAATTCCCCGAAAAAAATTTGTATTCAGTAATTTATCAACTTGACAGTTATACCTCCAGTTTTAAAAAGTGTAATATGAGATGCTTTGATTGATTTTTTTCCAAAGGAAGATAATTAAAAGTGTTGTGTGATTAAATACAGAATTCCTATTTTCTTAGTCCTGATTAGAATTCATTTGTGATTATTGATAGAAAATGTTGCTTTTCTTTTTAAAGGCTGTTATGTATGATGTATGATTCATAGTCATTCTGTAGCTAATTCATAGTCATTCTGTAGCTTGGTTCATACATACGCTGTACGCTCCTTGGGCTTTGTAACTCCAGGTGAACCAACATTGCACCGCACGACAGGACATCACGGGAACGCCATTGTCTTAGGCTGGATTTGAACCCGAGTCCACGGTGTTCAAGTTCGCTAACGAACGTACGTTGCGTGCGGTTAAAAGGTACTTTTGTGAATAATGTATGCTAGTCTTGCTTAGATAAGCGATTATTAGTATTAAACAGACCTCTTATCCCCTAGTGTAGTAAGAAGGTGCACCTGTGTTTAATGAAAAAAGTCATAGATACAATTGGGAATCACTTTTATTACGAAAATTGATGCCTATTTAAGAAGCCCCAAAGAATTATTCCAACATTTGAGATTGAAATTTTTTTTTAATTATACATTTTCCGCAGCGATCGAACCGTCATTTTATGTCATGAATATTATATTCATGTGTCATGGCCCGAGCCCAAACATTTCGCCTTCTTCGCGCTTCTGGTATAATGACAATTTTGGATCAATAACAGGTAAAAATTGGCCTCGTTAGGGTTGCAAAACGTATATCGGAGTCTCTTTTCTCATGCAACCCCCCTCCCCCCATAATGAGTAATCTATAAGGACTCGTTTGGATACACACCCGCCCACCTCGTTCAAACAAGAAAATGGGGAAACGAGTCGTAAAAACCATTTCAATTCATTTAGAATTCTAATTTAAACAGCTCTAGGAACGGTGGCTTTTAAATGAATTATCTTACACCACTTCCAATTTTATTAGTAGGCAGGAGATTATCAACAATATGATCACTACAAAGAAAAAGCATTTAAATAGAAACTTATTTCGAAACTAGCGGCCCGTCCCGACTTTGTCCGGGTTGAACAAAATATTATACCAATAAATTTCCAGTTGATAGCCAATAAATTGTAAATCTTTTTTTACCTTAATAATAACCTAAATAATACCTTAAATAAATTTTATGTTAGTTAATAATTAAAATAAATTTTTTAAAAGAAAAAGGCGTGCTGGAGAACGGCTAGGTTCGAACCGCTAGCGTCAGAACAGAAGCCCACCGCGATAGCACCACGATAAGGATCGTTGAAATCTTCGGAACAAAAAGCGGTAGAATACAGTAGCGGAAACAATGGAGATTGTTAGGATTAAGCCCCTAACTTTAGTTCTACTGATCAGATATACATAATATATAACCTATGTCCATCTGGAATAATGTACCTTTCAAACAGTGAAAGAATTTTTCAAATAGGTACAGTGGTTCTGAAGATTACCCTCCACGTACAAAATTGCTCTCTCTTTATATATAAGTATAGATAGCACCACTCTAAGGATCGTTGAAGACTTCGGCACAAAAAGCGGTAGAGGACAGTAGCGGTAACAATGGAGATTGTTAGGATTAAGCCCCTAACTTTATTTTTACTGATTAGATATACATAATATATAGCCTATGTCCATCTGGATTACTGTACCTTTCAAACAGTGAAAGAATTTTTCAAATAGGTACAGTGGTTCTGAAGATTACCCTCCACGTACAAAATCGCTCTCTCTTTATATATAAGTATAGATAGATATGAAAGATGCATCATTGGAGAAGGGATATATTTGAGAGTATTCGGGAAGCATTAATAATTAGTAAATCATCAAAAGTATTCTGAAAATACTGATAATTAGTAGAGCCTTAAAGTTTAACTGGACGACTTAATATTACAGCCTCATTCACTAGACCAGGTGTGACCAACTCAAAACAATCCGGGGACCACTTGAGAAAAATATAAATGACTGCAGGCCAACTGTCATTTCGGAGAGAATTTCGATGTCTGCTGTACTGAAGGCGAAATTGCCTTCAGTAATATCAGGTTTTAACTTTAAAGTAATTTTAAATATTTAAATTTAAATTATTTAAAATACATGTAAATAAATGCGGAATCCTCTAGAAAGACCGCATTACAAATACAGGAAAAATTGCATTATTAATTTTTCAGAAAATTGTATGTTTGATATAAATGTCTGCTTGGTGAAAAATAATTTTTGGCTGCAATATTTTGGGTGTTTTGAAAAAAACAAAAAATTGGACAAAATGTGCATACGTATAGCAAAAAAATGTGAAAATTACAAAACGCAACTTTGTGGATATCAAACTAAAACATTCCACAATAAACTAAAAGTGTTTTCAAAAAGATTTACTTCCCCGCAGGAATTTAATTACATTGAGATCCGAAATGTCGTATACAATTGTCCATTTCAGTCGAAAACAAATGTTTAACCTTGAATCGATAGTGGGATGATTATCCGTTAGATTTTCCACTGGAATACGCAGAAAAAAGAGAATAATAAAAATTTTGTGATTGATAACAGAGCTTGCAGAAATACGCATTTTCGCACGGCCCTAAATATTATAAAATTAGCGTTCATTTCCGAGAGGGGGTAGGCGGGAATAGTTCGAATATTTTAAAACTAACGAGTAAATTCCTCCAACGCTCTACCGGGAGTAATATTTAGAAATCATTTAAAGGCATGAACCTAATTTATTTGTAAAGCTGAATGCTGACTTCCTTCGGAAACAAAAAAATTGCAAGCCGGATAAATAAGATAAAATTCGGAAGCAAACCCGCCATTTAAGCTATAATATGTTTTTGTTGCGTTTTAAATTTATTGACAGCTGGTGTTAAGAGGTTAAAGAGAAAAAAAATTTTCTGTATTTCTCGAAATGTCTCGTAAGGAAATCGGAAAGATTTTCGAATCTGAAGAAAGAAGAAAAAAAATGATAATCATCGTGTGGCGTACTGGCTTAGATTATTTCCGGTGTATTGGTTGGAATCATTTCATCGGAATTAAGGGGACGATACAAAAATAGATGTACCGGGAATATCAGAAACGTCACAGACAGCTTTATCTGTAGGTGATTCCATTTGAGGATTTTTTTTTTTTTTTTCAAGTCAACGAGGTACTCGGTTTATGGCCTTAAAACTAACATGCAAAATCACTTCTAAACTTTTATTCGCTTTGGAATATCATTATTTGTCTTAAATTAGAGATATGGAATGGAAGCGACTCCTGCATTCTTTTGAAGAGATGCATGAGACGCATGGGGTACAGTTATAATATTTTACTTAACTTTATATCAGTTTCGATACAAAATTTAATAAAAGTTTATAATCTCAAAACTAAGATTTTTTTTAAGAACTCAAACTCAATAAAAAGGAAATCCAGTTTTAATTATCACAAAGGTATTGCATTTTAATAATACCATTTAAAAAAATAATTATTTGAGTTTAATAATAATGGCAATGCCATTATTATTAAACTAATACAGCAAATCTAATATGGGATTTAAATGTTTTTATTTTCATTTAATTATATAGGTATAAAGAAATGTGAATAACGATATGAAATAATGGTGGATTCAATTAGGTCCTCTTTTGACGAATTTCTAGAGAAAGCATTTTTCAAATAGGTAGTCAAAAGGTTTTGAATTACAAAATAAACATTCTTATCTTTTAAAATTACTTAGTTTCATTTTCCTTTTTTACTACTTTTGTTTGCTCTTCTGTTTTTCTCCCTTTTTTTAGTTCTTCTTGTTGATATTTTTAATTCATCATTCAGCTGTCTTAAAAAACTGACGGCACAAGCCAACTTTGTGAGATTCAACAGGGTTGCTCATATAATTCGCTTGCAATCGGTGCGTTTCGAATTTCTCATGCTTTCACTGCGTCACATATTGTACGCAAAACAATTAAAGTTGAAAAATGAACGACGCAATTTTTTCCAACTACTTCGCCTTAATTTATACCCTACTGATGTTTTCTGCCAATAAAAGATTATCAGAAAAATCAGACGTTATATGCATCTGGGGATACTTATATTATGAGGATATTTAGAAAGATAATGGCATGGCTTGGCCTTGTAATGGTAAGGCCCGGTTCGGATTCACGGCCCCTTTACAAGTGTGAAATAAAAATGTTTACAAGTATTTGGGAGAATAATCCATCGTTTTGCAGATTTTCCCTCACTTTACTAAGCTTTTTTTCTTTTTCACTAGATTTCATTTTACCTAACAATACAGTCGAACCCCGTTATAACGAACTTCAAGGGACTAAAGGTTTTGTTCACTTTATCCGGTGGTTCGCTATATCCGAACCGTTTAGAAAAATGCTAGTTCATTAAATGTATAACTCATTAGTTGCAATGTGTATTCAATAATAATGTATTTTAAAAAATGATAAAATCTATTAAAAATGATCATTAATGAATTAAATCGACTAAAACAGATTACATTAAACTGACACACTACTAATTAAATTACGTACAACAGGAAAAGGCGGGACCAAAATTTTCGTTCGATATATACCGGGTTCGACTGTACTCCATTTTTCCAAGTACTCCAAACCGGAACGATTTGCACTATTAGAACGTCATGTGGGAATCCAGTGGGAGACATTTTACTAAAAGTGTGACGAATATTGGAAATCACAAAGGGAAAATTCCCAGAAAATCTCGCTGGGTCACGGTGTCCCGTGTTTTTTTATATTCTTCAATGATATACACAAGCGATTTCAACTCGCTACCCCATCCATCACATTATGTCTAACACAGCTGTTTACAGTATCGATAAGCATACCACTTACAGAGGCGAAAACAGATACACCCGTCATGTGTGAATAATACATTTCCGATCAAATCACAATCATTAAATTCCTTTTCAAATATTGGATTTTAGAAAACCAATTTCTTTCGTTTTGCTATTGACTGATCGAGCTAAACATGTATCTAGGCGACCACCTTCGAGTTACGGTCAATTCTACGCCATTTCTGGGTGTTCTTGCATCCAGAGGCCCAACAACTATCCACAACGGCAGAAGATTCTGTTTAGTTACCTCAGCACCTCGTAATCTGCCCATGTGTTTTGTAGTTTTGCGTTTGATTATCATCAATAAGACGCGTCTGTTGGTCAGCAAGTATATTTCTTGTCGGATGCGAGATTCGTTTATCGTGTTTCATTACTCAATGAATCAAATCACCAAAGCTGAAAATTTAAATTGAAACCGTGAAATATTTGTAAAGCAATCAGACAACATAACTAGAATGGTATAAAAGCGCAACATTCGAAGAGACTGCAAATTTCAAATAGCATATTCAACAAATCCGATAAAAACAATTACAAAACGCAGATAAAGATTTTATATGCAATAAAAATCCTCTTCCCGTTCCCCAACCGAATTATTTAAAAAAAATGACAACTCTGATATTAATAAATATAAAATTAGCAGACGCATAAATATTCAAGACGGGACCCATAACGCTTTCCCATGTTCACTTTTGAATTCGGCTCCGCGCCTAACAGTGCTGAACTATAAAAAGATGTAAAACATTTCCTGTCACTTTAAGTTCCGGTTAAAAGGATGGTAACAAACACGAGAGAAGAGGAATTAGACACTAAGCATCCGATGCTTTCATCTAATCGGAACAAATATTGGTTTTTACAAAGACTTCATGTTAAAATCTTTCACCACACTAAACTGTTCTTCCATAGTACGAGTTCAAAATATGCATTGACTCTATCGATACAAAAAGAATGCCTTGTTTCCTCTAAAAGAACAAGATTTTAAAGCCGGAACTTTTTAATAAGAAAAAAAAAATCAGGTAGTCTCCTCTAACGAAACTACTGCGGATTATTAACGTAGGATTACCTATCGTTTGCTTAGTACCTCTTTCCTCCCTCCCCCCTTTACGCATTTTAGTACTTTTCTGTTGAACTGTTTACTGCTACTGGGTTTGGCGCTCTGCCAAAATTATAATTCGCGACGCAGGACAATTTTTTTCTTTCTGAAGGACCGTTATTGAGGAACGTAATCCTACGTTAAAAGGGACAAAAATATATTGCATAGATGCAAATGGCTCTCTCTACTTGAAGAATATTTGAAGAACGCCAAAAGCTATGATCAGGATAACACTACTTGATAAGTAGAAAATCAAGACCCTGCAAGATAACAGAAATTAAAGTGCATCACTACCTGAAAATATAAAATTTGCTTTTCAGAGAAAAGGTTTCAGATTCAACTAATCTTTAAAAACGATTCCTTTTTAACAAAAACGAGTTGTTAAAGTCGTTAAATCCAAAAAATAGTGGCAATAAAGTATTCTTTAAGTTACCACATTAGCTTTGTAAAAGGAATCGAACATAAACATAACTCAAATGATGCACAAATTAGTCAATAAATCTCTCACCTAAAATTGACCACAGCATTCAATATTTACATAAAAATTGAGCAATATTGTTTAAGTATAAAAAGTGGACCTAAATACTGATAATAATGTTAAAATAGTATGTGACTTGTAGAATGAGGATGGTGATGTATTCATAAAAATTACAACGGGAAACATATATGGTGCTATGGAACGAAATGTTAAATGAGCATATGAACATACTCATTACTAAAAAAAAAAGTTACTAAATATGCACTAATATTGCGTGTTTCTATTACCACTGGAAAAAAAATAAGTTTTTATCTTTGCATATGCAATAGAAAAATAAAAATAAAATAAAATAAAGAGTGAGAATAATATCTGAAGTGCTTTCTTTCTGATCCTCCTATCTAAAGGTAATAATATCTGAAGTGCTTTCTTTCTGATCCTCCTATCTAAAGGTAATAATATCTGAAACTACTAAATCAGTATAACTTATATTAAAATTAGCAATATGCTTGGACGCCTACCCAAAGGAAAACTGAATAATCATATGAGGCGGTGAAAGGCAAAGTGGTGTAAGTCAGGAAGTCAAGTGGTGTAAGTCAAAAGCGTTTTATTGCAAAAACTACAAAAAATTCCACTATAAATTGAACAAATTATAATTCATAATAATTATTATAATATTGCAAACAATAATTATTTGTGATTCCACTATAAATTGAACATGGAGATTACATTTTTGCCCTCAAATAAAAAAAGTTGAAAATGTGACTTACACCACTTTGCCTTTCACCGCCTCATATTTGTATATCATACAATATCACACAATATATACAAGATCCTTTATTTCTAAAATACAAAAATTTTAGGAATTTTAAATTCTTAAAAGAAAAAATATTGGCCTGTATTTTTGCTTTTCAGTTAGTTTGATAAATTGTGGTGGTCTCCCTTAGTCCTTTTCACAGAACCTAATAAATACACAGACAGTTCAGAACCTCTGAATTCCAAGTTTGTCTTGTTGCTTTCATCAAAACAACTCAAAAAGCAATTAATGCCACACAGACAAAGTTCTAATTGAAAGAGATTTCTTTTCAAACAGATTTTAGAAAGAACTGATAAAACACCAAGGACCAGATATTGAGGTTGGTAAGAAGAGTAAGAAATTAATATTAAAACTATCAAGTTTCCTTAGCATCCATGGTGATCCACACTATGAAGATGATTTCGAAGACTTTAAATTACCTACATTATTGTCATAAAAACAACTAAAATGGATAGTGAAATCAACCAAATAGGAGATTCAAGTACATTTTTGGTTATTTAGGCAGTTATCTAGTCACAATTGCTTTGCTCCTATAACACAGGTTGATAATTACTTTTTTTACACAATTAATAAAGAATAACTTCTGTTCCAAGTTTTTAAGATGATTTTGCACAAATTTCTTTATGTTATGAGTCAAGAAACCTTACAGATTAATTAAATAGCCAACCGTTAAAAATTTCTCAATTTAGAATATAATTTCATTTCCTTTTTCCTGAATAAGATCATATAAACAGAAATTTGTGTTGCAAACCAGAGGTGTAGTAACTGAGGGAGGGTAGCATTTGCTCCAGAGATAAATCGGATTTAGACATGAGGAAAACTCTAAAACATTACCAGAAAGGCTTCAGATCTATTCTTTGTCAAATTAGAGTGGAGAAGAGGGGGGGATACTTTAGGGATTTTCCTTAGGTTCTGTTTACCCATACTAAACCCCTTTTGCAATCAGGCAAAGAAAAGAACAAAAAACATACACTGGAAGGAGAAATAATCCCCCTATAATAAAATTTATGAAGCTTTGAAAAGGAGTACAAAATTTATTCACAAAGTTTATTCACAAAATTGTACTTCATGTACTTACAAATCTATACTTACTAATACTTTTGCATCACAAGTCTAAAATGTTAATACACTTCGGTAAGAACAAACAGTATGACAATATACAAAACTGCAGTCTTATCATTGAGATAATGGAAATCCTTTTATTCTTACGAAATTTAACAGTCTTAAAAATTATGATGCAGTGATATACAGTGTTTCATTGGCAGTGAGTGATGAACAATGTAACATTTGTTTTGCAATGTTTAAAAGGCACTATTGCTGAGACAGTTGAAAATTCATAATAAACACAACTAATGTCTAAAAAAAATGAAAGAAAACTAAAAATAGTTATGCTATATACATGATTCAGTCATATAAAATGATTATAGTGATATAAATATAATATACACATGAATATGTGCGAGTATATAAGCCTGCAGTCAATTACAAGTCAGCCTGAATTGCAAGTTGAAATTTTTTTTGTTATAATACAACTATTTCTAAAATAATAGCATCTTTCCCCCGAAGATGATTAAATAAAATTTTTAATTACAAGGAATTTTACATGTAAGTTATGTTTAAATACTTAAAACGTCTAAATTTAACAGTATGACACAAAACAAGGGACAATTAGAGGTTTAAGTAAATTCTGCATCTTAAGTCTTACGATATTTTTTCTTTTAAATCAGTAAATCTAAATATTATATGCATACAATGGAAGCCAAATACAAAAATTGAGACAAACAGCTAGAATGAACAATTATAACCAATCAATGATATTAAATAGTCGATTAATTTTCAAACTTAATTAGGTATTATTACAGGAGGACAGCATCATCTTCTGTTACTTTCTAAAGAGATTTCCAACTAACTTTCAAAAAGGTGATAATGCAACAAGTAAATTTTCACTTTAAAAGAGAATTAAAAAATTTGCATGAGGCAATTTTCCCATTTAACACTAATAAATTAAAGTTATGTGGCTGAAAATAAATTTTAAAGATAAGAAAAGCATACTCCAGTTTTGCAAAAAATGGATCTAACTAACCCTTTAAAAAACAATGAGACAAGAGTTTCCTTTCTTCTGGACTTATATTTCATTCTGGAGCTTGTTTTTAATGACATGAGATTTATTATGCTGTTTGGCCCCAATTTATGCAGAAAAAAGTAAATTGCTATGCTTGGTGATTAAATCCCAACCTCCAACCCCTTTGATTTATACTTTCTATGATGCATGAACAAATAAAAATTCAACTAATTTCATCAGTCAATGGGCTAATAACACCTTTTTATATTCAATGATCTGCCAAAACACAGATCAAGATATTAAAGAAGGGTTAATTTGTATTTTGACCGTAAAACTTAACAAAACAAACAACATAAAGTTCCAAAACAGTTTTGACCTTTTGGTTAATAATTATTAAATAGACAGCAATCAAGTTAAGGCTCTCCCTTGTATCTTACATTCTAAGAGTATTTTTATATGAGTATAGTGAGATATTAAGAATGAACTTCAGATTATTATCTATGGGCTTTTTGTTTGTTTTTCATGCAGCTCCCATTTAAAATTTTAACTGAAGCTATTAATTGTTAATTATGCTTTCAAGCATACAAAATAAATGTTTGTGAATACATACACATAAATATTTCAGTCATGACTTACAAATTTTGCATTTTGTATACCATTTAGAAGAAAAAATACAGACTATAAATATGATAAAACAATAAAATACATTATAGCACACATAGACTTAAAAACATATATATACATACAAAAGCAAATAACTTTAAGGAACTATATCACACAGAAAAATTTCAGTTTATATGTAATCAATACAACACAAAGCACACAACAAACTGAAATATCAAGTTCTTTAAATTAGATCAATGAAGGAAACAATGAAATTTTTGAAAGAAAAAATTTTCATATATAAACAATATTAAAGAATTTATATAATTTTAGATTGCTTTCAGTCAAACACTGCATAAATATAAAATTTACAATTTTTTAAAACAGTATTTCTTTATTTTGTTTGCTAGAAAAATAAAATCTATTGAATTATACTAGTAAATCTTCAAAGTTATCTTTCTTGAAAAACTTGTGATAGACTAATTTAAGTAAAATTATTGTCAAGAGGGGGGGGGGGGGGGGGAACTTTGGCACATAAATTAAAGAGCTATGAATTGCCTAAACTTTTGGCACAGATATAAAATCTTTAGCCCTCCTATTACTTGTATAAACAAGTAACATTAATGGTGAAATATCATACAATTATAACCAATAATTAAATTTGCTTAAAATTTTAAAATTCAGGGTTCTAAATTACTGAAACTTTAAAGAATACTAAGCAAGCATAAGAACTACTTAAAACATGAAAGCAATGCCTTGATTCTATAATATGCACTGCAATCTAAAAATATATTACTTAGCCATATTTGAATATTTTTTACCCTTCAATAATATCTATTGCTATTAGAATTTTTATTTTTAACACACTCACCCTAAAAAAATATTTTTGATAAAAATGTTCAGGCTAGAAAATTGTAAATATTTTTTTTTTTTCAAAGATAAATAGCTTCTTAAAGAACTAAATACTTGTTAAAAGAAATGTTAAAAAATATGGTTCTTCTCTGTATATATAAATACAGACATACATAGTGTAAAGTGACATAAAAATATGAAATGATGGATTTCATTTTTACATACAAAAAATATCAGAAAATATTGTAATCATCATAAAACTTCATATATGTCTGAAGTAATAAAAAAAGAAATTTCTTTAAGCAACAGTTTTATTAACAAATAAGAGCAAGGAATTTAACAGCTGAGCTTCAAGCTGTTTCAAACAAAGATAAACAAATTTTCAGCTTATATCAGTTTAGTACCTCAAGATGAGTTTTAGGATAAGTCAAATGGTAATTTACAAATCCCTATCTCTTAACATTAATTAGACTGCATTTAACAAAATATACTTAAAGATAAGTTTAAAAAATGAAATTTATGAAAAATGTTCTGCAGATGTTAATTTATCTGCATTACAGAGTGCATAGTTTTAATTACATATTATTTTTCATCCAAACAAAACCACAGCAGATAACAACACCTAAAGCAGCAAGCAATGACACATTATAAGCCACTGTATATATGCCGGAAAAAACTCGTTCCTAGAACCAAAAAATAAAGAAAATCAGAGGTTAAACAACAAAATTATCATACACTGTACATGCAAAACAGAGGCAAAACTACAAGCAAACAAAAAAATATTTTATTTCCTGTCTGCCTGCTTCTAGAGGTTCAGCTTACTCTTTCACTCACAGCGAGAGTTCACCTACAGAGGCTACAGGTACCTCTGCCTTGAGTGGCTAAAAACTCATATAGGTGTGCACAGTAGTACGATCAAATGAGGATTCATAACAACATGAAAACTTATTCATTGAAAAAAAAAAGTGTCACACAGGCATGCAGTCAATAAATTAAAGGATTTTCCCTCTAAAACAGTGATTCTCAACTTTTTATATTTTGTATACCACCTGGAAATGTGTATGCAACTGGTGTACCCATTGTAGAGATAAATATATTGATAGCTATAGTATAACAATGCGAATAAAATTAAACATATATACCGTAAATTGTTTTAATAAATTGCATATATAAAGTTAAAAAATGGCATATAAAATACCAATGAAATTAATATTGTAATCAGCTATATGGTTAAACTTGTGCACTGTTGCACAGTTCATCAATGACTAGTGTGCAAGTTTAAGAAGTGGAGGAGAAGGGAGATCAATCAACTCAAACACTATGCAGTTGCTCAAAATTTATCTTGCTTTGATTATAGAATGTTCTTGACTGGAGTCTAATGATAATTCCAGGGGGAAAAAAATTCAGAATACTTTTATAATTTTTTATTACAAGAAGCTGGTTTTTCCATCATCATTAAAAATTTTCCTGAACAGTCGAGCACATACCCCAAGGAGTATACATACCACAGAATGAGAACTGCTGCTTTAAAATGTTGTTTTGTGTTAAAAGAAATGAATGTAAAGGAACAAGGGACATTGTATATTGTCTAACAGAGGCATGTAATTGTCCAATTATGAATAAAAGAATTTGCATTATCGGACAGAACAAAATCAATATAATCACTATCAATAATTTACCACTGTAGGTAGAGCTTTGATCACACAAACATATTAGTTACAATTTGATGGATTTTATCATCCACTCACAGACATACTCTCACAATTAAACATTCATTCCCAATTTTTAAGACCAAGTCAAAAACCTGAAACAACTCTCTTCTAATACTTAACAGGTGGCTAAATTTCATCAGCCATTAAGGAATGTTTTACATTTTGACCTTTCTTTAAACTGAATTTCACATTCTTTATTGTGAATTTCATATGATTATCACATTATTACATATATCATTTAATTATTTATAGATAAAATGCATTGTGCATAAAAATATTACAGTGAAGAATATTTTAAACAATTTTTGGTTAAAAGCATTAAAATATTAATCAGTAATTCAACAGAAATTTATATTGTATAATATCTACTACAATAACAAAACTACAATAGCTGATAGAGGAGAATTAGAAGACTTGTTTCCAATCTTTTAATATAAAATATATAATATTTAGAAAAGAAAAAGGTTCACGTGAAAGCATAAAACTGAATTAGCAAATTTTAACATTTATTAATCACATCCAATGCTTGAAAAGTTTAATAATTTACACAAACTCTTGTAAGATTGATAAAATTTCTAACAGCATTTTAAATGATCATGCGTTAGAAAAAGAATATCAGTCAAAAACCCAGCCATTAACCCAAAATGATTTTTTCTTTTTTAATAAGTGATAAAAATAAATATGTTGTGAAACATTACTTACCCAGCCACCATGATCATGTACCCAACTGCATATATTTTTCAAAAGAAACTCTAATGCCCAGAAAAATAATTTGCTGCCTAATCTATGAAGCTCTTTTTTGACACAACGAATTAAGACATCAGAGCAGAAGTAGAACAGAGATACTATACGATACTTATTAATACCATCTTTGAATAATTCTTGTAGCATATTTAGAAAAGTAGAGTAATTAATATGGCTCAAATCAACCTAAAAATAAAAAAGAAATATGAAGAATTAAACTAGGATATTTCAAATTTAATAGCATCCTTAATAGCATTACATTATTCTTAACAAATGAAGACTTTTAATAATGCTGAGAAACTAGTAGAATAAAGATGCAAGAACAATAAATAAAGAAATACACACACATATATATATATATACACCAGGTGGTTATAATTAAACTTCCCTTATATACGGCATCCTACAGCACAAACGGGTGAATGGAATGCAATGAAATTTTGTATATAGGCTATACACGAGATGCACTCACGGAATTTCGAAAAAAAAAAAATTAGTTCCAAAATGTCCACAAGAGGGCGCCTTTTCGGGAAAAACATGAAATTTAACATAATAAATTACCAAAACGGAATACAGAAACAATATTAACATTTATTGACTAGTTTCTGACCACCTTGTCATCGAACCACATTAAGTAAGGGTAAGGGAAAAACAAAAACAGTTCAGTTTGCAGAAACAAGAACAGATTAGGATGAAATGGCACAAGAGGAGCAGTTGTTAATTGTGTCCAGGACGATGTAGGGAAAGCTGCTTCACGTGACCACCTTCATTCACCTGCAAAATTTCAAGTCGATGGATTGTGCGTCAACAGCTGTCTTGATGGCATCAACAAGTACCGGTGTGACACGTTTACGGCCTCTTCCAGGTTGAACTCCTAATTTCCCCGTCTCTTCAAATCTCTTAATCATGGCCCGGATACCTTTAGTAGACATTGGTCCATGCCGTAAGTTCTTTCTACGACAAAATTCACGAAATGCAGCAGAAGCATTCCCCTTGTTTTCGTAAAATAGCTTCACCAATAACACATGTTCAACTAAAGAGACCGTCATTAGTACAGCCGGAACATCGACTTAAACATGACAATGTCTGCAAACGTTTTATACCCTGACGTGTTTTGCATAAAGCTTCCTCTTCTTCTCAAGCATGCAATTCTCGACATTTTTCTCCTACAACTGACAGATTTTCCCGGTTTTACATTTTATTACTCATAATTCTTGATCTGGATTGTTAATATTGTTTCTGTATTCCGTTTTGGTCGTTTATTGTGTTAAATTTCACATTTTTCCCAAAAAGACGCCCTCTAGTGGACATTTTGGGACTAGAATTTTTTTTTCGAAATTCCGTGAGCACATCTCATGTATAGCCCATATACGAAATTTCGTTGCATTCCGTTCACCTGTTTGCACTGTAGGATGTCGTTTATTGGGGAAGTTTAATTATAACCACCCAGTATATACATATATATATATATATATATATATATACATATATATACATACATATATACATACATACATACATATATATATACACACACTGTATTTTTTTCATATATCTTGCTTCATTTGCATCAAGTTTGGTTGGCAATTATAATTCTAATCTCAAGAAAATGCGAAATTAAATTTAAAAACTTTTGACTTTCATCATCATATTTTTTTAAATATTTGATATTGTAGTTTCTTTAGCCTGATTAAGGTATATTTTTAACTTTGGAATGCTAATTAAAAAAATTTTTAAAAAAACCTTTAGTATGTGTACCTGCTATGGTAACTTGTCTCATTAAGTCAGCAATGCTTCAAAATAAAAAAATTCTCAGATGAGAATAACTTACAACAGTTTTAAAATTTCAGACTCTTTAATGACACTCAAATATAAAAATTTGACAATTTATACACTAGATTGATTTAATAGTCTATTTTGAGAAGATCGTATAAAATTATCTCTAAACAAAATAGTCTGTGTGATTGCTAGGCATAAGTGAAAAATATTTATCCAGAAATATCAATAAAAGTGATAAAGTTCTTGAGCTTCTTTTTGCCCAACTCATTTCAATGAGTTAGGTAACTTCACGCTGCTAGTTGATAAAATAAGCAACAAAACCAACTGAATGTTGAACATGATTCAAGAATGAACATTAAATCAGTTAGGCATTTCTTTTCCTTATTGGAGCACTCACTAAGTTAGCAAATGTTACTCCCTAAAAGGGTATATTACAGGCACATTAATGTGTTAGCTGGTAGTTGATCCCAAGCCCACCACATTGAAGCTTGAGAAGTTAGATACTTAAACAGAGCAGTTAGTGACCTCAAAATTAGAATACTCTTTATAACCCCCCCCCCCCCTCTTAGTTATACATATATTTCTAAATGCCTAAAACCCCTCTATTAAAATTTATGCACTAGAATTAATTTATTTTAAATTCTTATATGCTTTAAAAGGAAAATAATTTTTTTTTCATACAATACAGCTGAGATAATTAAGATTTTAAAAATGAGAGAATTAAATACAATGTACTTCATCAGTGGTATGTAGCTCTGCAATTAATTTAATTTTTTTTTGTATGCTGCTATATGATATTATTTATAACATGATTTTTTGTAGGTCTTAATTCTCATTCACAAATCATTTATAGCTATTCTTTTTATTTTTGTACCCAAAGAAAAACACATAAATGAGACTTCACAATAGATTTAAATATTGCAAAACATACACTTATAAAGCAATTTTAAGTACCTAAGGAAAAACTATAAAAAGATAACTTATTTAAGATAGCCATAAGATCTTGAAAAGAAAAACATTAAAGACAATTTGAAAATCTTACTTCATCAGCTTGTTCTTGAATAAGTAACCTCTCATGACTTTGAGCAAATGTATCGGCAATATTTCGAATATTTGCCCCAATTGCAATAAAACTTGCAGTTTTATAGCCCTCTGGAGTGCTGAAAGGATATTTTTTAATCATATCAAAATACCTCAGATAAAAAATAAAAAAATTTATCTTATCCTTATAATTTCTGTTTTCTCAATTTTCTAAAAGAGTAAATTACAATTTTATAGAAAATCCAGTTTTATTGCAAAGAAGTCAGTATAACAGATCTATTTCTAGATCTCTTATTACATAAAAAATTACATTTATTTGGAAATGTAACGCCCATTAATATAGAGTAGAAATTTCAAGGCAATTTTCAAAAGTTAGTGAGCAATTAGACTACAAACAGATTATACATGTATTACATCTTTCAGATGGAAGTCATATTTTAAATTGCAATTCTAGTTTCAAGTTCCCAAATTTACTATCAATTAATTTTTAATGATTTCACCAGAATTTACATTTATATATAGATTTTCACTCAGACCTTACACAAAAAAATTAAGCATTTTTAAGGCTATGTCAAACTTTTTTAGGCTACACCATTAATAATACTATACCCAACTCTTATCTTCTCTTTAAAACATATTTTTTCAATGTTTTTCATATGAATAACCAATTTTAATAACAATTAGCACTCATTTTAATAATTAAATATCAAAAATATTAAACTATTAAAAATACATATAGTGAGACTCTCAGAATTTACTGAATGATTAAGAATTAGTTACTGTACTGTACAATAAAATTTAATGTGTTAATGCTTAATATTAAATTCAGACACTTTATGTCATGAATTAGTATTCCAAATACATTTCCAGACAATAATAAAAATGGAAGTAAAATCAGACCCTTCCATTTAATTTCATGTACAATATTTTACAGATTCTAACTTATTTTTATCTGCTTTCATTGCTGAAGATTTACTTATTAAATCTGAGATAAATACTCTCTCTTCAGCAATTTAATGTGGCTATTATGCATCCTATGGTTAAACAATTAGGATTAAAAAAAAGCTCGCTGTGATGAATAGGGGAAACTAAAAATGTTGTTTATAATCAAGTTTTGAGTTAAATTAATATTATAGTGAATATGTAATTTTACTTTATAATTTATATACTGTACATATGCTTTTTAAACACCTGTAAATAAAATTACTTAGATTTTACATTATAGGTAGGATTCATTCCTTTTCCAGTCTAATAAAAAATTGGGATAAATAAATACTCGGGCAACACCGGTAGAACAGCTAGTATGAATATATATGTGCATAAATATGTGTGTGGGTGAGTTAGAATTTCTTCATCTAATTTTCTCTCTCAATATATATATATAGATGCAGTATGGGGAAAAGAACATTCATTTAAGGAATTTATCAACTTACCCAACAAAAGCAGGTGATTGAGCTCGGCCAATAACATCTTCATCCCCAAGCATCACTTCAGGGCCAACATCACCAAATGCATCTGGGGGAGGATTCTCAATTTCTAAAATTTCATCTGGAATTCCTTGATGCACCAACTCCTCTTGAATAAAATGTTGAAACAATACACGACCACCAACTTCAACATCTTGTCTTGAAGGAGGAGGAGCAGAATAGATTGGAATGGCCATTTGATTAAGGGGTAAAGTCAGTCCTCTCCGTAAAGAACTCATACTAACTCTAGTACTAGATGGTGCACTATAAGAATTATTGTTTCTTTCTGAGAAATTTCTCTCTAGTACAGGATCAGATGACCTTCTTCTTATAGGATGATAACCTTTAGCCATGAAGTATAAATAACAAACACCTGTAAAATTGAAAGTTTTATGTCCTAAATAGATTCTAAAAAAAGTTATTCAATGCACTTAAAATACAAGAAAAGGATATTTTTATTGAGACACGTTAAATATTTTTCAAGCATTTAACTTATCATATTATACATATCATTATGGAAATTTATGATCCTTTATTCCACTAGCAAACTGTAGGAAATGCCTCAAAAATGTTTACATTTACATTTGTACAAATAAAAATAAAAGTCCCCTGAGATCATAATGTTATGACTCTCCTAAAAAAGAATGCTAAATTCCTTGTTTTATCATAGAAGTCCATTGACCTTATGAAAATAAATTCAGCCTGCTAAAATGGTACATAAATATGCAATTTTGAAACAAAGACACTGGTCATAACACACACACACACCCAAAAAATAATAAATATATATATATATATATATATATATAAATAAGAATAAGATGAAAGAGAAAACCAGTAATAGCTCTAAAGCTACTTGAAGCAAGGAACATCCAACATGTAAAGAAAAGTATGAAATATATATATATATATATATATATATATATATATATGTGTGTGTGTGTGTGTGTGTGTGTGTGTATACATGCACTGGAAATGTACTAAGACCTAAGTTTCAATATTCTGAGATCATATATGAAATTTTGCCCATAACAAGATTTTTTTTTTTTTTTTTAAGTAGGGGGGAAAAAAATAGGAATTTTTGTGCTTGGCATGCCCCATGTTAACCCATACAGTTTGTTAAAGGAAAAATAGGATTCTTAAAAAGAATGAATGGTGTTTCAAAATGTAGGAAAAGAAGTAAAATATAGAAAAGTACAGACCTTGAATACTTTATTTAAAATCACAAACTACTAGCATCATTTGCACTGTTATAGGCAAATTAAAATTAAAATCAGCATCTAAAAAATATTCAACCATATTAATAAAGGGGAAAATTTATCACAGTGAATATTTTAAGCTCACCATAATGACAATGATTTGTACAATATTCTGCTGCTTTTTATATTCTAACTGAATGACTGATAAATACTTTATAAAGAGTGTATGTTAAACATGCATGCATATGTGTGTGTAAAAGAACAATTCATAATGTAATGCATAATAATTTAATTTTAAATTCTTATGATTTAGAAAACAAGTTTGGTTAAACCTGAGACAAAGGTAATTTTATATCATGCAATAGTCTTAAATCTACCAGAAAATAATTTTGATGAACTCAAAATTCCAGCAGATACAGCATAAGTATGATAAATACCCTCATCAGAAGTGTCTCTAAATAAAAGAGGCATGCACCCCCAGTATATTTAAAAACAACTATGAATCTAGATTTCCTACTAATGCTAAGAATGAAAAATGTATAATAAGAATGAAACTTTAATCAAAACCTATGCTATATCAGATATCTATATTACAAGTTTTTAATGTCTGAAACTCAAAATCACTCATATGAGGTACATGTAGCCCTCTAATCCTATATATTGTTCCTTCAAGGCTGCTTTAGCAGAGCAATGTAGTACAGTTCCCTGTACGTGTTAGCAGTGACGTAGCAAGCATAACTGGCACCCGGGGCACGATACCTTTTTGGCACCCCCCTTTCCGAAAAACATATAGTAATATAATATATAGAATTAGTGAAAAGGACCATTTGGCGCCCCTGTGCAAGAGGCACCCGGGGCATGATAGACCCCTTGCCCACCCCTTGCTATGCCACTGCGTATTAGTACCCCTAAACACAGGTTTTAGTCTATTTTAATTTAGTATTCTTTTAAAGTACCCTGTAGAAGCTTATTATGATTTTTTTTCTTATTATTCTCCTTAAAAATCATAATTAATCTCAAAAAGAAGTTTGGTGTTCATTTCTATGTTAAGGATTTTAATGCATCAGAAAACTTCTGGAGAGAAAATATAACTATGTCCAAGAAACAGTGATAAGCTCATTTTTATTTTTTTTAAAAATTTGAAAGTCTTAAGGATTTTCTGAAAAGATTAATGAGTTGCTAAGTCTTGATGATTTTTGGTTTCATTACTTTTGAATCAACAAACATTCACTGTGGATAAATGCTTACTATTATTTCTAGAAAATGTATAATAAAAAATGTTTAAAACTATTCTAATTTTTAATAAATTTCTATACCATTTTATAAACATGAAGAAAGGTAAAAAATAATTAAATCTTTATCCCTCTAATTACACCTTTTAATTTATCTTAAAATATTTTGAAAAATTTACTATCAAATAAACCTTTTATGAATCATAAAACTTTAATGCACAACAAAATCAACTATATAATAGAGCAAAATTTATTTTATAAATTTTTAATTAATTTACTAATGCATTAAAAAATTACCATCACAATTAAACATGCCAAATTACAAATCACCATAACTAATATTGAATTCTTCAGAATATTTATTACTGAGTTTGGAGACTTTCAAATCTTATTAAAAGTAAATGACAAGAAATACTTTTTCATTCACATTTTTGAAAAATTTCCACCCATTACAATACTCTCCTAAGCAATTTTTAAAATACTGCAACTCATGCAAGTTCATTTTCTTTAAAATTTTAGTTCTTTCATATGAATAAAGCAAATTTTTACTGTTTCCAATCATTTTTCCTACTTTTTTCTCGACCTTTTTTTTTAAATCAATAGTACATCATTAAAGTTTCCAGTAAATCAAAAAACAAAATAGCTCCATGTTATTCAATTAACTTTTTAAAATGTATTGAAAGAGGAAAATCGTTATTTTATCGAAGAAGACACAGGTGAAAATTTCTACTTAGTTTTTCATACAACAGATGATTTAAAGAATAGATATTGTAAATTGGTAGAGTGATAGTTTTAAAAAAATTTACTTTAGTATTTTTTCATTATGATATTATAAAAGAAGTTAAATTTAAAACAGAATTCATAGAAGTATAAAATTTAAGAAATAAAAGTAAAGTAGGTAATTTCGAAGTCATCCTACACTGCATATTGTTTTTTTTTCCTTTTTTAAGATTGCTTCCAATATTACCCTAACCTGCTATTATAAGCCAAAGTAAAATTTGAGAATCAATTTTGGTTAACACCCAGCACAGAATTTCATCTACCTACCCCTGTTAGGAGTCATCTACACCTATTAAAATGGATCCATTTTGAGTATATATAATCATTCTATATTAAGGATCTCCAAACTTTTAAGCCTAAGGGCCATACTGACTCCCACACTATGTCCCAAGATCTAACTAGCTCACCATACCAACATACTGTAGTTTTGGCTCTTGCTCATCATATAAACATACTGTACCAACATACTGTAGTTTGTACATTTTTGTTTTGAGACTAGCCAGCAAGTGAGATATCTATGGTGCAGGGTGAAGAGTAGAGAAGTTAAGTGCAGGATGTGGCAAAGCTACAGTAGTAAATAATTACAGATCCAAATTAACTGATGAGCATTTCAAGTCGCTGCTGATAATTTCCACTAGTAAACTTGATCCACAACTGCAAACAATTGTCAGTAGAAAGTTACAGATACAGAAATCCCATTAATCATAATTATAATGTTTAATGTTAATGTATGTCACTTATTATAGGTTTTTAGGATAAATCTCATATCATTAATTACGGTTAAAATGTTCAATTTCATCATGCATGTCAGTTACTGTATTTCTTAATTGGTCATAAAATAAAAACATCTGATTATTATTTTGTACGATTTACTTACATTGTAAATTTTATTATGTAATCAAAATAAACTATGAAGAGCCGGTTACTTGGCATGTCGGGCCTTCTACCATGGGCTGTATTTTGGAGACCCCTGTTCTATATAATATAGTCTAAATATGGACAATTTTAGAGTTTTATTTCTTGTATTTTTCTTGTTTTTATTCCTCTAAGCAATCTTTAACTTTACCAAACAAACAAACACACACACACACCAAAAAATTAACAACAACAAAAAAAAATTTAATTTATTTGTTTAATTTTTAAAATCCAATTTAGTGTTAGGAAATGCTTGATCTTTTGGACCTCAATACTTTTGCATTGTGCAATACAACTAAAACCTCTATGTGCATTGCATGCAACTAAATGTTCAATCATTTTTTGTACTATTTACATACAATGCAGTTTAATGGATTAACCAGACATGTACAAATACATTAATTTATGATACCTAAGATTTAAGATGGACTGCATTTTGTATCTTATTTTTACATCTCCTAATGTTTTTAATTTTACAAATAAAAATATCTCAATCTAATTAATCTTAAAATCAAACACAATTTCATTAATTTTTTTTTTTTTTTTGGCAAAAATTATGAAAATCTGGGTTGCATTTTTATTCAAACACTATTTTCTTCCTTTTTAACTTAGCTACTTTTTTTTTCCTTTCCTATTTTCCAAGCATCTTTTACAAACATTTTGATACAAACAACATTGGAAATTTAAAATAGTGTCATGTTTGTTAAGACAAATATCATTAGTGCATGCTGACCATAACTGTTTTTACATACAACAAGAACCCAATAATCATTTAAATATAAACTAGCAATACAATAACCATTTCAATAAAAACCATAAGTACAATAAGCATTTTTTATTTAACAGTAAAAAGGGTATATATACATAGTTACACTAGAAACAAACCTTGTGAAATAAGAAAATTATGCTTCTTAAATGCTCAGTTTTTTTCAGCACATCTTAGATAAATACAATAAAAATATAAGCCTATTAATGGCACAAATACATTACGCTATACAGGAATTATCCAGGGAAAATATTTTATAGTAGATCTAAACTTGTTCAGTTTGTTTAAACAAGAAATCTTCACATTACAGTCATCTCTCATGATTCCAGGGATAAGTAGGAATCCTAATCCAAAACCTACAGTTTAAAAGCCAAGCCAATGCTGAACAGCTACAAACATTCATGTGAACCAAGGGACCTAAACACACACAAACTTGTACCAAACCAACACTCTAGCCATTTGACGAATGAATTAGGATATGAATGTTAAGCATGATTTGAGTTAAACAATGTATATATTATCAATATTCAAATAGAGATGATAATCATACTTTTTACAAGAGAATAAATCCCTCCCTTTTTGTGATGTAAATTTTACTGCTTTATATCAGTAAGAGATTTATGTCATTGGGTTATATTTCCATCCAGCTATCTATTTATAGCAATACAATCAATTTATTATGAAAATAATTGCTCAGGGTAGTATGGTATAAGTGTTATATTATAAATACATAATGCAATAATAAAATTCAAGTTATTTCTCATAGTGATACTTCAGAAAATGATGGAGTTAAAACTTTTATTTATTGCTACCATGTGCTCATATGCTAATGCAATCAAAGGGGTCATTTAGAATTTAAAAAATAGCAGTTTAAAAACAGTATGATCATTAACACATGCAATGGTTTCTTTAATATGCAAACAAAAATGTGCATTTATATTACAAAATTTTAGACACATATTGATGGAAACAAACATGAAAGAGATGTCAGGGAAATTAAGAAAACATAAATAACTTACGATACACACTGCTATCATCTATTTCAAATATCTCCTGCAGCACCTCACAATGCATGAATTGTTAAAACAAACATGAAATGAATTGTTTACAAATAAAATGTTCAGTGAATTTTACGTTATTATCATCCAATTAAAAAAAAAAACTTAAAAGGCATTGCAACTGATTGCGCAATATTTTATGAACACAACAAAAAACTTTGCGTATAGTTAAAATATTAGTTTGCAAGATATGACATTTTTTTCTGAATAAAAACGTCTTTTACACGATGACAATCTTGCGTAAGCAATCCATAAAAATAAAACATCGGTACGTAACTGAATAACATGACGAAATTAATAAAACCGCTAAACCTCAACCGAGAGGAAAGAAGAAAAACTTACTTCTTTTTCTATGATGCAAACAAATCTTAAATAAATAATCCAAAAAATAAACCAAACTGACAGTGCAATATTATGCGCGATTAAACACAAAGAAACTAATACTACATTCTTTTTCAAATGTGATGCTTCTTTCTAGCTTTGTTTAACTATTCCACAGATTTCGCGTCAAGACATGTCACAAAGTAGTTACATGGCCAAGACTTTCTTCTAGCTTGCTACAGAATACTGGACATCTGAGCAATACCCAGGCAACTAAATGTTTATAACTAGCGTCTCGATGTAGCTCGAAAAGGGTTTACTCCCATTGGCCGCTTTTTAACATGGGATTTAGGAACGATAGCGCGCCAGTGTCGAACCATAAGAACTAAATTGCAGGTTAAAAGAGAGTAATTGCTTTTAGCACTTTTGTTTTTGTTTTTTTTAAAAGAGAAGGTGGAAATTATGCATAACTTGTACCAATGAAAGTATGACCAATGAATAACATCACCAATGAATAACATAACACATTTAACACCCATTCGCACTGAACTCTTTGTCAGGCATAACGTCACATATCCTTTACTAGCCGCATGTTGTGGGAAATATTCTGCTCAACCAGTCTCGCGTCTCAGAAATTTCTCGTAATCTCCAGTGAACATTGTAACTCCTACTAAGAGTCCAATTTTATACTTAAAACATCTTTTTTAATATATCTTTTTAGAACTTATGACAAGAATTTCTATCAAAAAATTTTCATAAAGATACAGCTTTTTTTTTCTAACCCCCGCCCTCCCCGCACTTTTTCTTACAAAAATTTAAGCTAAAATAAAAATGAACTCAAATGAGGTGGAAATTGTTCCTTAACATAGTTTTACCAGCTCAAAAATTACATGATGTGAACATACGAATTTCATCAACATTTGAAAACGGCTGTTTGAGCCGTCTTCAAAATGGCAGTCGTTTTGAACTTTTTAAGGGCTTATGGGAACTATTATTCCCATATTGTGGACATCAGAAGGTATAAGCAGCAATTAGAACTTATTAACATGTTCTTTTATTTAAAACTTGACACATAACATAAATTTACAGTAATCGTTACGAAACCCGGCTCGTCATCGCAGTGAATTCGGAGCAGTGAGTTCATCGCAGTGAATTCGGAGCGGAGAAACATGCGTACCACACTAGTACGGAAAGTGAAGTGAAGTTCGGTGTTCCAATGTCCGCGGCAATCCCCAATCCGGCGCGAACCAGATGCGCAGAACGCGACGTCGGAGCTGGCTGCGAGTTGGGTTGCCACAGGCCGATCAAAGGGATGTAAGTGAGTGGACTATATACTGTAGGAGGGGTTAGATTGTTTTAAAGAGGTCAGATAGAAATTCTTATACAAGTTTGGTTAAACTGAATATTTCACAAAACCGGGGATCAATAAACGATAAATGACTTCATTGCTTCAAAAAAAAAGATATAAGCACATTGCAATCCAACTACTACCTAATATACATTTCATAGACCTATCCACAAACTGGATACACACAGAGATGGTGAATTTACAGAGATGGTAAAAAGTTTTGGCTTAGATTTTTCATTTAGCTTCTATTGCAGAACCTCCCCCCCCCCCCAAAAAAAAAAAAAAAACTGCCCTAGGAAAAGAAAGGTAATTTACACTTAGTGTTATCGTTACCATTAAATTTTATTGTTGAAAGAACAATAGGTGGCATGTTTAATAGCTCTTTTCACCCTAAAATTTTAGAAAGATATGATGGATTCGCATTTTTTATTTGCTAAAACAAAACAAAAAAATGTACATGATAATGTTAAGGGTAAATCTACATCTTTTATTACAATAATATTCTCATTGTATTAGCTTTATAACCACGCACAGGCTAAGTGTTTTGTTCTGTTAATCATTCAGCCAGATGTAGTCTCAACATTAATTTTTCCTTTAACACATAAAAATTAATGATATTTCTACAAACATTTAATAACTGTAAGATGTAACCCTATAAAAAATTTTGTATTTGAAAAGGGGTTACATAAATAATAGTTTGTAAGGAATGCACAGATGTCGAAAATGAAAAAACAGTGCACAAGTCAAGTTCATTGTTTTAAATTAAACAGATATAAGAAAACATTAAAAATTCGAATAATGAGAAAAATAAATGTAGTACTTACAAATTTACGTTTTCTTTCCATAAAATGTTTAAAATAATCTTAGTACACAAAATCAGTAAAAGCAGAAAAGAAAATTGAAGACTTGTTTCCTTATAAAGATAGTCAAAATAGCACACTTAACATTTTAACTTCAAGTTTGTTTAGTATGAAGAAAAAAATAAGATAATCTGCACTCTATAACAAAAAAATTGACGCACCAAGAAGGAGTTGTCCGATTGCAATGAAATTTTGTATGCAAAGATGTTTCGACCGAACATATGATAAAAATGTGGTGTACAACGAATAAATACCGGGAGCTGCAGCGTATCAGAAGTGCACATCCATCAGGTGTATATAACGAGCTATTCTCGATCTGATGGTCAAAATTTCTGTTGTATTTCGACTGCGAATTACTTACGTCGACAGTATCGACACATCGCCGAAGGATTCATGCTCATTATGAGCATATTTCAAAGTTTGAAAGATGTCGGGTCATCGGAATGAAAGAAGCTGGTTGGGCAAATCGAAGAATTGCACGACATTTCGGTCGAAGCATGCAGCGATTACACGATCCTGGCAAAGAGTGGGTCAACAACGGCAGATTTAAGCGTCAGGACGACGGCGGTCGACTTAGGACCACAACAGAATGGGAAGACAGCTAGTGTCAGATCAGCTGTCAAAGCAAAGGATTCGTCGTTATCAACCGTGTGACGTGTGACCCGCGCACAAGTGTCCAACATGACCATTGACAGACGACTGAAAGAGCGGAATATGCGTTACGCCGCTTACCCCCTCACGCTTGTACACCTTCAAGTCCAATTACAGTGGTACTTAACTCGATCAACTTGGAACTGCGCTGACTAGGGACGTATAGACTTTAGTAACGAGTCCTGTTTCTAACTGTGTCCTGACGACCACCGAAGATGTGTCTAGAGACGTCCAGGGCAGCGTGGAGATCCCGCCCTTACTATCGCACGCCACACAGGAACACAACAGGGCGTTATGGTCAGGGGGACCTATTTTTTATAGCCCTTTGGTAGCCATTAGTAACACACTTAGAGCCTGTTCACATAGGAGTCCGGTAGCTGAGCGTTAAAGGAAAGATGACGTTGAGACGAAAATAAACCAATCATAGGCGTTAAAAATTCCGTTGATAATCGTTTGGAGGTTTGTCAATGGTTAAATATATTTAATACTTTAACGCTCCGCTACCGGACTCCTATGTGAACAGGACCTTACAGTACAGCGGTACGTAGACGACATTCTCCTATCCGTTTTGTTGCCGTTCCTCTTGGGCCACCCGACTTACTTTTCAACAAGATAATGCCTGGCCATATACGGCACGTGTTGCTATAAATTGCCCTCAAACTTGCCGAACACTTTCTTGCCACCTAGGTCACCTGATCTCTCCCCCATAGAGAACATTTCGGACGTGATGGGAAGAAAATTGCAACTATCCTAGAATGTTGTCAGTTTAGCCTGACAATTGGACAGTTGAAACAATCTGGCAAGAAATCCCGCAGGACACCATCAGGGAACTTTATCAGTCTATACCACGCCGGGTGACAGCCATGTTGACTCCCTTACTTTGTAACAATCTGGTATAAATCATTCAATTGTTCTGAAATTTTAATCGTTTTTTTCTGTGCATGTTCTTCACATCTACCAATTTTTGCCGCAATCGGACAACTTCTTGGTGCGTCGATTTTTTGTTGTTGTTGTTGTTGTTGTTATAGAGTGTATTTCTTATTGACGAACGTATATTCATACCTAAAATGTATTTATGTTTTCAAATAGTATTGTATATAAATTCTTTTATGAAATATATGAAAAAAATATAATGATATAAAATATCATTTTCATACCAAACAATTTTGAACGAAATTCTGATTGTTCATCCTTGGTAACTATCATACCGTACATAAAAATTTATAGTTGTGAAATAACTTTAAATTTAAAAGAAAACATATTTTTAACGTAGGATTACGTTCCTCCTTAACGGTTCGAAGTAAAGCAAAATTTCAGACGCGAAAACCGTCGTCGCGAGTTATAAATCAAGAGTGGCAGAATATTATTTTTAAAAGGTGTTTTTTTAATATCCCTTTTTCTCCCTTTACATTTAACCAAAATCGATAAATGAGGTACCATTTTAAAGATTAAGATCTCCGCTTCGTGTGAATTGTTAATTTCGAATTACACAATTTTTCTTCCCCTAGATGGCACTCGCTTGCTTTTTTTATTTTACCACTAGCTATTTGCCCGGCGTTGCTCGGGTATATATGTATCCCAATTCTTTTATTACCAAGGAAAAGGAATGGATTCTACCTATAATGTAAAATCTAAGAAATTTCATTTACAGGTATTTAAAAGTAAGTACAGTATACAAATGATAAAGTAAAATTACAAATTCACTCTATTATTAATTTAACTCAAAACTTGATTATAAACAACATTTTTAGTTTCCTATATTCCTCTCAGTGACTCCGTAAACTATGGATTCGACACTAATCTCGGTCAGTTTGGACTTTTTTTACCCCTTCTCCATTCCCTCTCCCCCACCAATGATGATGGGAGGCTGTACTTGCACTTAAACGGCATCGGGAGGGTCCTATTCATCTCAGCTACACAAAAACTATGGATTCGACACTACTCTCGGTAATTTTGGACATTTTATTTCTACCCCTTCTCCCCCTCTAATGGTGATGGGAGGCTGAACTTGCATTCAAACGGTATCGGGAGTATCCCTATTCGTCGCAGCGAACCCGAAAACTATGGATTTGATACTTGTAGAGTCAATATATATACTAGATAGAAAAAAGCACCATTGTTCTGTAGAGTTAATCATACAGGGGAATTGGAGAATCTCGTAGAGTTAAAGTAGGAGAGTCTGTAGAGTAAATATTCGATGAATGTTTTTATATAATGGCTACAGGCTAATAGGATGAAGGATGCAAGGAATGTTCAACAGAGCATGGCCGTAAATTATAGAGTGTTCACAAAGTTCAACGAGGGACACCTGATGAAGTGGACAGTTCTAAACAGCACTAGATTATAAAAGGTGCACTTACAGAGTATGGATGAAGCTCTCAGCTCATGAAGATGAAGTTTACATTGCTGGCCGGAGGATCCAAATGCAGATACTAGTATATCACGTTACTATATAAAAGAAGCACCAACTCTGGAACAGTGAACATCAGGATACATAGTGTTTAGGATCTTTTCACTAATTCATCAGAATAACAGAAGTGGTAGTACAGATATATATATTCGCTGTGCGTTGATCGTAGTACGTTGTGCCACAGATAACCAAAGTTCGAATTTCTGCTCAAATATCTTGCTGGTTTAAATCAAGAGTAAAATAATTCATACTATCTTTTAAGTATAAAAAAAGGTTTATTTTTTCTCAACATATATAAAAAATATCTAGGCTATAAATTATGAAGAATCAAACTAAAACTACAGTTCGTTACATATCAAGAGGTTCAGGTCAACACGACCACTCGGTTAACTGCCAAGATATATATCAAGAAGATTAAGCATAGTGAGTAAAGTCGCAACCTTATTCTAAGCTCACCAGCTTAAAAAAAATTCAAAGTTCCCCTCACCAAGTTCCGGCAAAGCCGACCCTTGGTTCGGGGTGTAGAGCTTATATATCAAATAGTAACAAGATTCAAATATATCAGTCTGATTATCAGAATATTTTTTTCAGCACTGGACAACGTAAGGAGAGAAGGGTTGCACTACAACCAATCTCGCCAAACCGTGCAGAAAGGGAGAGGAGAAACAAAATTACAAACGTGCCAACACTTTGTGTCCATAAAATAAAAACGCGCGAAGCATCGCCAAAAAGGAAACCCTACGTAGCCAAATTCCTCTTGCCAGAAGAAAACTCCTAGGGATTTTGATTGGTTGATCTGGACCAATCAGAGGAACGGGTTAGGCAGAGCGAATTTCAATAGCTATACGCTTATTCCCACGGAAACAGCCGGTTCTGGGAAAAGCTAATTTCGCCCGAGCCACACCGAAAATGAATATGCACACTACGGGGGTGCGGAAATGGAAAAAATGCCCTTTATCTCTAAACGGCAGTTTATGTGTGCAAAGACCTCCAATTATTACGGTTAACAAAAAACGGCGAACGGGAATAAGGGATCTTATTTTCTGGACACAAGAGCTAGCAATTACAGAGCGCAGACAAAAAGGGGAAGAGGTATTTATGACAGCAAATTGCTCGACCAGATGTTTACATGAAAGGCCAAGGATATTAAGGAAGGAGAGCCGATAAAAAATTTTAGACCTCCCAGTAAAGTGAGGGTTGAAGTAAAAATTAAACGGCGAAAGGAAAGGAATTAACCAGAAGTACAGACTAGGAGAATTAAAATTAAAATTAGAGTTGCAATTAGAGTTTTGATTATAGAATCAAAATAAGGAATAAAATTAAGTAAGATTAATATAATAAAAGGAACCTGTAACGAAATTCCTCGTTACAATGCTATTCTTGCTCATTTTGGACATTTTATATTCACACTTTCTTACCCTCACCCCTCACCCAACAATACTGATGGGGACTGCACTCTCACTTAAATAGCATCGGTAGTGTCCCTATTCCTCTCAGCGTCATCGAAAATTATGGATTCGACACTACTCTCGGTCATTATGGAAATTTTATATTCCCCCTTTTTCTCCCTTCTCCCCTCCCCCATGCTGATGGGGGATGAACTTGCACTTAAACAGCATCGGGAGTATCATTATTCATCTCTGTGACTTCGAAAACTATTGATTCGACACTACTCTCAGTCATTTTGAACATTTTATTTTTACCCCTTCTCCCCCCCCCTAATGGTGGTAGGAGGCTGAACTTGCATTTAAACGTCATCGGGAGTGTCCCTATTCGCCGCTGAGAACCTGAAAACTGCGGATTCGACACTATTCTCGGTCATTTTGGATATTTATAGTCACCTCTTTCTTCCCTCCCCCCTATGTTAATGGGGGGCTGAACTTGCCCTTAAACGGCATCAGAAACATCACTATTCGTCTCAGCGATCCCGAAAACTTTGGTTTTGACCCTATTCTCAGTCATTTTGGAAATTTTATATTCACCCCTTCTTGCCCCCTCCTCCTCCTCCACCAATACTGATGGGGGTGGCTGAACTTGGACTTAAACGACATCAGAAATGTCACTATTCGTCTCAGTGACCCCCAAAAACTACGGTTTTGACACTACTCTCGGTATTTTGGACATTTTATATTCACCCCTTCTTCCCTCCCCCTCTTCCTCCTATGCTAATGGAGAGCTGAACTTGCACTTAAACAGCATCAGAAATGTCACTATTCGTCTCAGTGACCCCGAAAACTATGGAGTCGACATTACTCTCGGTCATTTTGGGCATTTTATTTTTGACCACTCTTCCCTCCCCCCATATGCTGATGGGGGCAAAACTTACATTAACGGCATCGGGAGTATCCCTATTCGTCGCAGTGACCCCGAAAACTATGATTCGACACTACTCTCTGTATATTGGACATTTTATATTCATCCTTCTTCCCTCTCCCACCTTCCCCCAATGCTGATGGGGGGGGGTTGAACTTGCCTTTAAACGGCATCGGAAATGTCATTATTCGTGTCAGCGACCCCAAAAACTATGGTTTCGACACTACTCTCGGCATTTTGGGCATTTTATATGCACCCCTTCTTCCCCCTCCCCCCAATGCTGAGGGGGGGGCTGAACTTGCACTTAAAACGTTATCGGAAGTGTCACTATTGATCTCAGCGACCCGAAAACTAGGATTCGACGCTAATATCAGTCGTTTTCGATTATTTTTACATGTCTGCCCCCTCCCCCCCCCCCCTTGGAGTACTAGGGGTATCTTATCCGCCCAGTGTTTCTTTATCGTAAGTGATATGTGTACCAGGTTTGGTTGAAATTGCTCCAGGCGTTCCAGAGTGATGCTGGAACATACACACATAGATCCATTTTAACATATGTTACGGCCAAAGCCCGAAGTCCGGCCACTTCGCGAAGTGGCCGAGAGGTATGGCCAAAGTGCAATGTAATTGAAACGATCAGTGAATATTCTACATTGGCCGGCCATTTCGCGAAGTGGCCACCGATTGTTCCGGCAAAACGCGCATGTGCTCATTCAAATTTCCACCAGCTAAGTTTGGAGATAATGGGCGTATCCGCATACAGATGTTGCAGGGGTCGCGGTGACCCAAGAAGCGTTCTTGCTGTTGTCATGAACGTCGAGGACAGTTTTTACAAGCTAGGAACAGAACATGGCGTTCTCAAACACCTATATTCCAGAAGTGAGTTTTCCATTCTGCACGAGAAACTACAAACACTTGATTCCATAGGCACAGAAGAAAAATCGCTACGAACCATAGCGTCTTCCCAATCACTGATAGGGGGCCCAAGGCTACACGAGATGCAATTGTTCGACTAAGTGTGCAACAACCGCTGTAAATGCAGAAGCAACAAACTTTTATGTAATTCGAAATGTCCCAAAAGTTCAGCTTGTTGTAATAAGTGATTACGGTGATTTATAATTCATTTTTTAATTAAAGGAAAGAGATAAATTTTTTATGTTGACCATTTTACTACTTTTTTAATATCTTTTGTATTTCTAATAACTTTTACTTTACAGAAAAAAAAAATGTAGTGGTATGTTTTTCACATACCTGGTGGTACGGTGGGACCACAATTTTTTAATATTGTTTTATTAAAAAGTTAATTTGCTAATATGCCCCTTTTGTTTTCTTTTTTAATTTAAAAATATAAATCTTCTAATTTAAAATATAAAAAAATAGACAAGTTTTTAAATTAAAATTTAAAAAATTTAATTTTTTACGTTGTCTCAAATGGCCACATCCCACCGCAGTTAGCTCCGGGTACCGCAGCTAGTAATTTTTAAAGAATGAAGTTATGGTTATACAGAGCCAATAATACGTGCTAATGATTTTTCTTCCAACTTTGGCTGATCCTCTCATGCCACTTCGCGATCTGGCCGCCAATTCCCGAAATCAAGAATAGATCGGACATTGGCCAGCCAATTTACAGCGTTCTTAGCCATTTCGCGAAGCTGCCGAATTCGGGCTTTGGCCGTAACATATACAGGGTGTCCTAAAACGACCGCATAAACTCTGCACAGCTAGATTCATCGTTCGGAGTACATAAAAACTGCCCAAAGAAGCGTTCCTGTACGATCCATGTTTAGTTAGAAACATACGAAAAACAAAGTATGACGTCATCTGCCAGTGCAACATTAAAAACACTTTATTGAACATATCAACAGCATGCACAATTTAAAGCAGATGTTCAAAGTGTCCGCCGTGCATGTCGAGGCAAGCTGAGACACGCCGTGGAAGGCTGTCATCACACGTTGCAGCATCGCGGGGTCCACAGAAGTACAAGCAGCATGCAGACGAGCAACTAAGTCCATTGTCTTGTCACTACGTCTCGATACACCAGTTCCTGAGATGGCCCCATAGGAAAAAATCCAACGGTGTAAGATCTGGCGAACGTGACGGCCATAGAACCGGACCCCCACGTCCGATCCAGCGGCCGGGATATTCCATATCCAGCCAACCACGTACAGGTGCACAGAAATGCGCCGGAGCCCCATCATGCTGGAACCAAAGTCCCTGTATTGCCGCTAATGGTATGTCATCGAGGAACTCGGTTAAGACCTCATTGAGAAACACCAAGTACGACTGTCCCGAGAGCCGTTCAGGCAACAGATATGGTCCAAGAAGGCGATCCCCGAGTATTGCCGGCCCACACGTTAAGAGACCAACGTTCCTGATTGTTTCTGCGGTCGGATTGCATGCGGATTGACCTGGGACCACATATGGCTGTTGTGATAGTGAATACCCCATCACGAGTGAAACATGATTCATCAGTCCACAGGATATGTGCAATGAAACCATTATCTGTGTTCTGTTGCTGCAACAGCAATTCACAGAAGGCCACGCGTTTCTGAAAGTCATTCTGGTTTCAGACCTTGCACGGTTGTGTACCGAAATGGGTGTAGCTTCTCAGACCGTAAAAGCCTGTGCACAGTACTTTTACTCGAAGTCATCTCACGGGCTATGTGCGTGTGCTTACCCTCGGGCGTCTCTTCTACCCGATGCAGTATTGCATCCGCCTGTGCTACCGTCAGGCCACTCCGCGATCTTCCAGTATCGTGAAGATTGTCTGTTGGCAAGACGCTTTCCGTATTTCGCAGTCTGTCGTCCAGCCTACGGATGACGTTGACATCGAGGAGGACGTGTGGGACGGATATCGACGAGCATACTCCCTAGCAGTTCGTAAGGCATTTCCATTTCATCGGCCGTACATCAAGTATATGTCGCAGTAGTCACGGACGGAGTACATGGCCACCATACGAAGACTATAATAGCTGCAAGATGCAGCCTTTTAAATATCAGTTCAACGGCGGCTTAACGTCATTCCATGGCGCGCGCGTATGCATGACGCGATATGCGCGGCGAACGTTTTAAACATTATCGTCTGGAAAGATATGTGAATATTGTTGTTGATATGTCCAATAAAGTGTTTTTTTCTTGCACCGGAAGTGACGTCATACTTTGTTTTTCGTATTTTTCTCGTAAACTATGGATCGTACAGGAACGCTTCTTTGGGCAGTATTTATGTACTCCCAAAGAGGAATCTAGCTGTGCAGAGTTTATGCTGTCATTTTGGAACACCCTGTATATAGACTAGCTGAAAACCCATACTTCGCTACAGAGTACATTCAAATTAAATACAACGGTCAATGTATGGAATTAATGCCAATTTATATATATATTATATGATAAATAGGACGATCAATGTATACAATTGATGTAAAATATATATACACTCAAGAGCCAAAACATTATGACCACCTGTCAATAACGAGTTGGCCCACCTTTGGCGCGCAACACAGCTTCAACCCGCCTTGGCATGAATGCCACAAGTCCTTGGTAGATGGCCGGAGACAGATTGTACCAGATGTTTAAGCAACGGTCACGCAAATCCGAGATATTGCGAATTGGTGGTTCTTTGAATTCTGAGCTGCCGTCTCATGACATTCCAAATGTGTTCTATCGGATTGAGATCCGGTGAGTTTTGGCGGCCAGGACATTAACTGGAAGTCAGCATCATGTTCCTGGATCCACTCCAAACACAATTTAGCCTTGTGACACGGGGCGTTGTCCTGTTGGAACATTCCATTTCCAGCTGGAAAAACAGAGGCCATGTAAGGGTGCAACTGGTCCGCAATGATGTTCAGATACCTTGTAGCATTCATGGTCTGCTCTACCACAACCAGGGTCCCAGAGACGCCCAAGAGAACGTCCCCCAAAGCATAATACCGCCACCACCGGCCTGTGTATGACCTACTGTAGATTGAGGGAGCAACAGTTCGCCTGGAAGACGGCGTATCCTGACACGGCCATCGGCGTGATGAATGACAAACCCTGATTCATCTGACCAGGCAACTCTCTCCCACTGATCCATGGGACCAGTCGCGATGTTCCCGGACCCAGCGCAGGCGCAGTGGCGATGACGCTTGGTCAGCAAAGGCACACGAGTGGGACGTTTGCTGCGTAGCCCCATATCCAACAGTGTCTGCTGAACAGTGTGCTGCGATACTATTCTACTTGGCCCTGCATTGTATTGGGCTGTCAGCTGAGCCACTGTCTGGCTCCGGTTTTGCTTCACCATGCGAGACAGTCTCCGACGACCTTTTTCTTTGACAGCGTGTGGACGTCCAACACCATGTCGTCTACTGCTGGTTTCACCGTCATTCATCCACTTTGCATAAATACTAACAACTGTAGGTCGCGAACAACCCACGAGTCGTGCAGTTTCGGAAATACTTGTTCCGAGCCTTCGAGCCATTACAATCTGCCCTCTATCAAAGTTGCTTAGATCCGCAGCCTTTCCCATCACACACAGAAGTAAGTGAAAGAATGATTCTTCAGACTCTCCAGAAGCAGTTAAATACCACTTCCACCTGATCACGTGCCTTCCACGTCATCCAGGCGAATTCATTGCAAAATGTAGGGGTGGTCATGATGTTTTGGCTCTTGAGTGTATATATATATTTATAAGAAAATCGTAAAGGAAAATTTTATAGACAAAATTATGTAGAAGAAAATATTCAAATTAAATCTAATATAAAGAATACTAAATAATATAGTACAGTTAATATAGTTCAGTTTGTAGAACATTTCTTTTACTGTACTGTAATATTTTTTTGGATAATGTCCAATCGTCTGCCGCATTAGCAAGAAAAAAAAAATATTTTTTGTCTATTTAGTTGTTATGCACGTGACGATAAATTTATTTAAAGTACCAGAAAAGAAATCAACGTGATCAGCATTTAATAAATTAAATTCTAAAATTAATCTTTAAAAATTCACCAAAACTCAGAAATGGAGGTAAAGATTCGAAAAGATCTCATTTTAAAGGAATTTTAGGATCTTTCTCGTGATATAAATTTTATAACCCTCAAATTATTATTTTAAATGCAAACTTAAAAAAAGTTACAAAAACAGCTTAAAAATTCAATTTTAAAAAAATCTAAGATGAATTTTTGAAAAATCTTTCTAGTGCACCCTACACCATAAGAAGAATCGCCATGCAAAATTTCAGCCCTTTAGGTCCAGCGGTTTGGTCTGTGCGTTGTACGTCAGTCAGTGAGTCAGTTACGGAACTGTTTTATATATATAGATTATCAATCACGCTGAACTTTTAAATTTAAGAATCGTTTGCTTCTATTATCATTCTGGGATTTCATTAATGAGTTTCTTTACTGGCGAAATCCGCGTAGGTGTACATTATTGGATCAAACCTATGTGAACAGTACCTAAGTCGCAACGACGCGCAGATGCTGGAAAGCCGTTATAACGCGCCAGTATTTCTGTTATTGTTCGTTAGTTAGATGTCTTCGATGTAATATGTTCAAAGATGAATATGTTTCGTCTGTGTTATCTTGTATTTGTAATTGTCTTCAATTAAATTTTTGTGTTTTGTTAGCTTTTGGTTTATTTCACTAACTTAACACACACCACCTCAACCTTTACTTACACACAAACACACACACACACATGCATATATATATATATATATATATATATATTATATATATATATATATATATATATATACAGGTGGTTATAAAAAAAATGGAAACACCTATCAATATTAGTGGTGTTATGAATGTGCTTCGTATTCCTAAAAAACAAGTCTGGCCATCGGTATTTTTTTATATAATACTAGCCGGGCTTCGCCTAGCTACGCTCAAGCCATCCGTGTAACATATTTATGCACTTCGGGCCCCACAAAAGAAAAAAAAGGCCTACAAATGTATTAAATTCAAGTGAATAAATTCCTTTCAATTTTCATTCCGTCGCTGCCGACAGATGGCAGCACCACTGCACTAGATGATTTGGTTTCTCGCAGTGAGTGATTTTAGAATTAAAATATCTCTAAAACTATTGAATTAACAGAATAAGTGTACGCAGAAAAAATTATCATTTTTCAAAGCTCTTTCCAATATGTAACATTTATGTACTTTCATAAGAAAAAATACACCGATTGTCGGCCATTGCGTTACTCTCACGGAACTCGATGATTGTCGGCCCTTGCGTTACGCTCACGTGATCTCGACATCCCCCGCTGTTCCTTCACATAAAAATCAGTAAATCCACCAAAAATCAGTATATATCTATTTAGTTTCAATAAAGTATTTATTATTATTAAACAATTTGAATATTTAGCTTTTCAAATAAAAAGTTTGATAAATAAAATAAATAGACATGGTGACACATTTCATTTCAGTGATTCATTTTTTAGTGAGAATCACGCTGTGAACGAATCACCTTTTGTTTACATCGTCAAAGAGCGATGACGCTTCATTAGAATCCAAATATCTCTAAAACTATTGAATTAACAGAATAAGTGTATGCAGAAAAAAATTATCAGTTTTCGAAGCTCTTTCCAAATATGTAACATTTATGTACTTTCATGAGAAAAAAAAAATACACCGATTCCTGTATATTTATCGGCCATTTTTTTCGAGGATTAGTCCGCCCGGTCGCGTTACACTCACGTGATATCGACAGACACCTCTGTCTCTTTTTTAATTTAGATAGATAGAAGATAGTGTATGTATTATTCTACTGTCAGGTAGCAGTAATGAAGCTAAGGGCATCGTGCTTTTGGGGGAACAGCGTAAAATGTCAAACCTTGCAGACCTTGCGAAAAGGGCAAATTGTTTGAGCCCGTTTAAAATGTAGTATCTGCTACTGCAACCCCAGGCTAATGGGTACTTTTCGAGCTATGATATCGAAAATCATGATAGCATACAGAGTGCACGGAAAAACATGCTTTGCAAAACAGAATAGTGGACAAAAGGGGGAGCTGAGTGAAAGAGACGGACGAGGTATTGAAGCGGATTGTGGCATGAAGAAAGAAAACAACTGCAACCAAAATGACCTAAGAGCTCAATCTGCATCTGCATGTTCCGGTATCAACCATTAGAGGTAGAAGGGAAACTTCACAAACAAACTTTTACAGAAGAGTAGCTATTCCCAAGCCACTTGTAATAGATGCCAATACAAAATATCATCCACAACTGGTGCCACGAGCGTAAATCCTGGTCGAGTAATACGTCGAAAAACGGAATTTGGTCCGACGAATCATTGTTCGCATTGTTCCTCGCAACAGGACGTGCGTATGTCTGGAGAACACCTACACAAGCGTAAGATTCTGGCTGTCTCATCTCAACAGTCAATCATGGAAGTATATCTATCAGGGTTTGGGATGGCATCTCATGGTTTTCTTCAGGCCGTATTGTAACCCTAAAAGGGAGATTGAATTGGAAGGGACTATGTCGAAATTTAGCTCATTAGTCCATTCTACGGTGAAAACATTGTTTCTTGCAGGAGATGGCATTCTCCAGGATGATAATCCCTTATACATACAGCTAAATCTATCAAGTATTGGGTTTGAAAAGCATGAAAAAGAAGTCAAATATCTTATCTTGCCCTGTACATTCCCCCCGACTACATATCATCCAACCACTGTGATCTGTATAAGCGGATAGAGCCAAGTATCGATATGCACCACAGGATCTCTACAGGAACTTTCATGATTTTCCCCTGAAGAATGGTATAATATATTCTTAACCACTATTCATGGCTTGTATAATCCGATTCCAGGGTGAATCAGATGGTATTACATGACACGGTTGATCCCGTGCCGTATTAATAAAGGTTTTCATGATGTTTCTTAGTGTTTCCATTATTTTGATAACCACCTGTATATATATATATATATATATATATATATATATATATATATATATATATATATATATATATATATATATATAATTATTATGAATTATAAAATAAAGGTAATTATCAGTAAAGATATATCAAGTAGCACGTGCTTCATTGGTTTTACTTGTTTTACACACCTGATTCAAGCGGTATTTTCTTTTCTATTCACTTGAAAAAAATCTATATTTGCAGCAGAATAAATTTTGTGCCTATTTTACCTAATTTGCTCACACAAAAAGGGATGAAAAAATAACTCATATACCAAGATGTAAACGTCAGCTCTTCAAATAAATCTTTGTTTACATAGCGACTACGTCAAATTGTTCTTTGTCTTCTTTTTTTATTATTATTTATTCGATCCCTATTTTTCCGAAATAAAACATGCAATTAGAAGTTAGCGATCGTTAGTTTAGAGCCCTACGGTTAACATTTGCTATACTAATGCTAACTAGATCGTAATCTGCAGTTTAAAGCTGATTTCGAAGGAATGCAAACATGCATGCCAGCGCCAACAACCACGGATTGAAACCTGTGGCCTCGAGACTGAATGCCAGCGCCATTGGCTGGCTATCGTTACCTTTGAAAACAGATCTCGTGGCTTTCAAAAATCTTTTTCTTTTAATTTAATTTTTCAAAAATCAATTTTTATTCCGTAGAGATAGATAGCAATTCCTTGCAAAAAAATTACCACGCAAGAATTTTAAAATTTTAATAACAATGTGTTCTTGACATAAACGTGTGCCTTCATATTCAAAAACATAATTTTAAAAAAATATGCACACGTACTTATCTGCGATTAAAAAAATTCTGAGCGAAAATTTCCCCACAGCTTAACACTGGGATTGAAGATCTGCAACGGCATCAGATGCATCATCTTTCTCGACATAAATGATCTACAGTCCAGTAAAAATTCGGAAATTAAGGGTTCAAGAAAGTTTTACAGATGAAGTGCCCTGTTTTTTACAAATTGACGATTTTTTAAAAAAAAGTCGTTTTATGAGAAACCAGCACGAAGAAGCATTATGGATATTTTTTAATGTTTAGGAATGTGAATGGAGTATACGAAACATCGTCACTTGGCTAGGGAATCATAGAACGAATAATGTAACCACTGATCTACAGCAAGTCTCTTCTTACATTTACTCAAAAACAAATTAATAAAATTAATTTTCAAATTAAAATGTCTTAATGTGGAAGTGAAGAGTCAAATTTAGAAAAGTTTTAAAATAGCACCTGTACACCCCCAGAAAACTGCAGATGCCATTCTGCCATTAGAAATGGCAGATTCTAAATGCCATTAGAATATATTAATCATCGGCGTGATGAACTAGTTGTATTTCATATAGTACTCAACAGATGGAGACACTAAATATTACTGTTTATTGTGTTTTATTCGAAGCCTGCACCCGCACACCAGATTTATATGAATTTTAAAATTACATACGGAGTCTATTTATTATGTCAATTTGTTAATTTATTCCATATTCTGTCGTTAGTTTTAAATAAAAAATAATAATAAATAAATAAAAGAGAAAGAAACTGCATCTTGGAGGCTCATTTTATTGGATTTATATAACCAGCACTAAGGATTTCTGGTTCATTAACAAATAAAAACTTTAATAGTAATGTATTAACTAAAACCTTTTCATAATTAGTAAATATAAATTTTAACGAAAGTACCTGTCACTGAACGGTTAAATTAACAAATCATTTTTCTACATTTTAAACGTTCTCAACACTGACACATGCTGAAATAAAATACAAATAAATTAAGAAGAAATGGATCAGAACTGTGGGGTATTTTAAGACGCAGAGTTAAACAATTTAGAGGCTTTCTGTGTTGAAATAGATACAATCAAGTTTGCCCTTATATTTATATACGGGTACAAATGAAAAAAATTTCTGATAAATTTTCTCTCCCAGAAATTCTCGGGAACAATGTTTAAAGGTTATTTGAGAAAATTATTTCAAATTTTAAGGATTTCATCAAACAACTAGATGAAACAAAATATTCATGGCAAGAAGCAAAAACATTAGCAGGTTTTTTCAAATAGTAAAAGTTTAATTCAGCTTTCTGTTAAGAGTCAATCAAGATCATTGTTTATTTGACTCTAGAGCTACCGATGGATCATCAAGAGGCACTCATCTGGATAGCGATAATTTGGATATATTTTCTTCTATCAATGTTATAAACAGTCATTTTGACTGATTTGGTAGTTCTAATGTTAAAAAAGAAAACTTTAGTGACTTATTTAAACGTTAGTCTCTGCGCTGTTTTGTGCTGCCCTCTATTGATTTGTTCTAGAAATTTAGAAAATTTCTGAGAGGTTTTCCGTGTGGAAGTTTCTGGATATTTCCGATACGCGGTGCTGAAGGTATAAAAGGCTGTCTGCCGGCATAATTTGACATATCGCAGCTGATTGTCAGTTCGAGGCAATAATACGCGACTGATCTGTGAATATTTAATCACTTACGTACTGTGGTTGGAAAATTATAATATACGAAGGATAACGAATAATGGCTCTATCTTCGCTGTTCGATGATTTTCCTCTTCTGAGCTATGATAATGGTGGTCATCGTCGTCGCCGGGTTAGACCACTATTGTATTCTGTTTTGGATTCTTTGGAGGACCAAATTGGTCAAAAAGTCGGACAAGTCTTTAGAATTTTGCCGGCACTTACATTGGAACTTGAAGACGAGTACGAAAACCGCTGTCCTGGCAAAAAACGTAAGCTTCGTTCTGGAACTGTAAGCGCTTATGAACCGAAATCGAAAGTGGTTGTTACCAATAAGGATAATAAATTTAAGATATCCTTGGATACTTCTAACTACCAACCTGAAGAAATAACCGTGAAAGTTGTAAACGATAAAGTTGCTATTTCTGCGAAGCATGAAGCCAAGGAGAAGGATGTGTATGAATTTTACGAAATGTATCGCTCTTTCGATCTTCCAGAGAACGTTGATCCGAATGCCATAACATCTCATCTGAGTGCATCTGGGCAGCTTACTGTTGAAGCGCCATTAAAAGCTCTTCCCGAATCTACTGAAAGAACCATTCCTGTGGAAATTGAAGGAAAGGGGCAACAAGCTGTAGAAGCTTCCAAAACTCCGACCAAAGAAAAGAGCTCTGAATAATTTGAGGACTTAAACTTATCGGGTATGTTCGTATGCTTGTATGCTAAAGTTTCGAAATGTTTTCGTATTCCATTACATACATTTACTTGCACTTATGATTTTTCCATTTTATTGTGAAAGTATTTTGTGTAACTTTTATTGTACTTAATAAATGTTTTCTTTTTAAATATTGTCTGTTGCTTTATTTTGAGTACATTTTTTTAAACAAAAATAGTCAGTAACTCATTGTTTCAATATGTTGTATTTGATTAATAAGTTCTTTGAATGGTCATTTTACATTTAATCACAAAAAGAGTGTAAAGGTATTTAATGTCTGACTTTAAGAATATGGTTGTACATATAATTAGTGTGATCTTATAAGAGCTACTGAACTTTCATAAGAATTCATGGGAGTAACTATTTATGAACTTAAAAAATGTTTATAGTATTATATATCTATGAAGAAAATGAATATTTGATTACAAGATGTTTGGTTTCAGGTTATATCAAGTATGTTGTGTCATAAATTTTATTTGCTTGTGAAGCCAATAGCTAACTTATTGAAAATATTGTATAAAATTTTATACATATTAATTGTACATAACATATTGAGAATACTGTTAGATGGAACTAAAGACTTTTAGCTCGTGTCTAGTTTAAATATGTAATTAAGAAGCAGTTATGTCATAATTTCAAGAGCTTAAACAAGTTTATATTTCTCCTTAAATGAATAGTTCTAATGGTACTTATAATTTTAAATGGGTTTTTTTTTTTATATTAACATGTTTTTAGATCTGGTTTGCACAGAGAAAAGAAGATAATGATTTTAATTTCATTAGATGTTTGACTTTTCTAGTTTGTTTATCAGTATAAAATCTACTATTAAGACTAAATTTAAATACTAAAATAATTTCCTATAAATGTTAAGACTTTATCTGAACAGGCTAGAATTCTTTTTGAGTCATAATGCATTTAAAAGGTCTATAAAGACTAATTATATAGATATATTCAATTAAATTAAACTGTGCTTTGATATTTGGTTATCACCAGTTAAAATTTATCAAGTTAAACTTGTATACCTTTTTTAAATTTCCTGTTATCATTATGTATACATCAGAGTGACACAATTTTGTTTTTTAATAAAGCAGTTTAATTTCAGTGGAAAGTGGTTGAAGTTCATAATAACCTGCATTATAGTACTGCTGCAGTGCCTTTATTATATGGTGGTTAGCAAACTTCATGTAGACTGCATTTCGAATCTTGGTGGAGGCATGGATGTTCCAGTTCAGTTCTCAATTAGGAAGCAATTTAGTTAAAGTAGAAGGTGTGAGGAGCTAATGAAAACTGGGTTGTGTATAGGGGCTAAATGTCTTCAAAGTAAGTGCTGCCCAACTGGGAGGGGGGAAGCATTACCAGAGTTTGCTTTAGAAGTTTAACTCCATTTACATTTTACATCCTAAGGTAAATTAAAGTTATATATGAAGTATCAGCTTTATAACTAAATTTTATGTTTGATAAGAATAATAGATATTAAAAAAAATTATACAAAACAAGTAATGTATACTACCTGACTGTTAAGAAATTTTAAAGCTGTTATTTAGTAGTGTCGACATGACTGAAAAGTACTATGCATAAAGTAAACAAAATATCAGTATATCATCATGTAAAAAAATTAAATTAGTATTGCCAAATGAAATAATTCACAATGCTGTAAAGTATGTCAAAGCACTGAAATAGTGTAAGAAAGAGTTTTTCCCACATAATAATCTTTAGGTGGCTGCTGAAATTATATGCAATTGTAAAAAGTGAGTTGAATTTATACTTAACTGTTTTATGATTTTTTAAGAGAAAAGAGGCTGCCTTGAAATTTTTTATCCATTAGTTAATGTAACAATATGATATTTGTATAATCCCACAGCTCTTAGTTATCTTTGTTCTTGAAATAGTTTATTTAAGTTTTTGCTTTTTTTTTCAGTCTGATAACTTCAGTTCTCTTCCTCCAATTTTCTCAGTTTCATCTCAAGAAGTTTACATGATGATAGTGAAAAAATTAAAAGTCAAATCCAACAAAAAAAATATGGCTTTTCAAGAACACTTCTAAAAATGAAAATTTAGAAAATTGACTGCTTTTGAACATAGGAATACATGAAAAGATAAATTATATTTTAAATGGGGAAAATTAAAAATTGATTTCAGAACCAATACAAAGAGGGTTGTAAAACATCAAAATCATTACAGTTGTGTATGAATTAGCAAAAGTACACACTGTAGAGGAAAGTTCTTACTATAATTCTAAATATCTGAACTATATATATATATATATATAAAAAAAATTTTCTTTAAATGCATTTCTGCCTGGAACAACTCCAGACCAGGTAACTAAATATTGGATGAATAAAGTCTTTGTTCATCGTATTACTAAATTTTTTAATATTAGCTAAAATGTAGTAACTGACTGCATTTAGTAAAAACTTTTTATTTTTCATTTAACTAGTTAAAGATCAATCAGAAAAAGAAACTATCATGAGGGAATTTTTCCTTATTTTGGGTCTATGGTTAGTTCTTAGTTAATCAGAGAGTGCACAATATTTGATTGTAGAAACAATTAGTTGAACCACTGGGATCCAATTTTTGGCTAAAAATGCTCAAAAACATAATTGGTTTTCAGTTTTCCTCTTGTAGAGCTGCATATATGTTTTATAGATTTTCTGTATGGTTTAAGAAATGTGTTTAGATGAATGGCTGAAGTATATGGCTTTCCTATCTATGCCCATTACGATAAAATCAGGTGAATATTTCAAAATGAAATAGCTTCATTTTTGCAGAACCACAACCAAGTACTTAGTTATTTCGTACATTCTTAAGTTATTTCGTAAAGGAAAATAATTGTTATCTCATTAATTATTCACCTAATTTGGAAATTGGGGATTTTTTTTTTAGCATTTTATTTCAATTATCACCTCTTCAAATCAAGCAGAAAACGTGCAAAATCGAGGTCAGCCATTTTACCCCGAAAAACTAGACCATCCTCCTAAAGAAGATTGAATGAATGTCTAATAGTGATTAACATTCATTCTTATGATTATTAGGACTTGCGAGCATTACACGTAGAAACTCACGATTTGTTTTTATTCACGCATAGTAAACTGACGGCCCTTTCAGAAATTTATCAAGATCGTCATGTTAATTTATTATTATTCAGTTTGAAAGACAAGGATGTCTAGACACATAACATGTTTTGATCGCATAAACCGTGACTTTTCATGCATGTTTAGTAGAAATCGAGCAGTCCATTGTGATCAAATCAGGTGAGTCAAGACTTGGATCATGTTGACGTTAGATTTATGTTACGGTGGATGATGACCGAATAGCTAAGGTGCTGGCCGTGGGTGCCAGAGTTCGCACGTTCAGTTCACGCGGTTGGCATGTGAATAGACAACTTTTATTCCGCCCTCTGAGCAATAATTTTCTGGGCAGTAATTATTTTAAGCGACAAAAATTATTTAACATTACGAATTCAATAACATTTAAAAGTAGTAACAGATTTATTTGCATTTAAGTATAAATGTAAGGAAAGGTATAGTAATCTGGGCATACGGCTTGACAGGGCCGCCCAGAGACTTTACGGGGCCTAGGGCAAACTTCTGTTGAGGGCCCCAAGAAATCGGATTAATCGGTTTTTTTTTTTTTTTTTTTTTTGGGGGGGGGGGGGCTTTTTCAGGAGATTATTTTGAATTTTGAAGTACGGTACAAGTTTCAGAATTTTCTTTCGGAGGAAATCTAATAAATAATTTTTTTTCAATTTTATGGGGGCCTGGGGCAAAGTGCCCCAGTTGCCCCCTCTGGGCGGCCCTGCAGCTTGATATTGTTGGGGGATCAAAAAGTCACTGTCACCAATGATATCTCGGCATCACTTTTATTTATTATTTTTTTTTCCCCAGTTTTGTCAGTGATCTGTTTCTTTTGGAACATTTTTCCATTGCTCTGTTTTATTCATTTCGATAGTTTTTGACGTTACTTGACTAGAAGTTCAGTTAAGTCAAATTTTTTCGCACATAAGAATATAGAAAGTTTTAGAAAAATTGTGACTGGTATCGAAGAATAATCCATTGTATTTCTCCCAAGAGCAGCAGCTGGGTCTCCCAAAACAGCGTGTGGGTATTCCGTTGTGACCTTTTTTCGAGAAGAAAAGCGCGAGGCAGGTGTTATAACAGCTCCGCGCTGTTCTGTAGTTTTATAACTCCCCCTTCTCGCTGGAGGCTACTGAATGTGATCGAAGCAGGGGAATCGAAACTTTATTTTCCTTACGACACACCCTAACTTGTAGACTGGAAAGGGATTTTTTTTTTTTTTTTTTTTTCAGCCCATCACAGAAATTCAGGTTCTTTGTTTGTATATCTATATAATCTCTCTCTCTCTATATATATATGTGTGTGTGTGTGTGTGTATTTGTATGTATGTAAGTATGTATGATGGTGCTATTATCTACTATATATTTTCTAATTTTAAAATGTATTGATAATAGCTAAAAATAAATTATAAAAGGGGAAAACTCATCAAATATTTTTACACTAATTTGCCATACGCTTATTGAATCCATAAAAGATTGCACTCCTGAATGTCAAAGGCGAACAACTAGAATGATCTGAACCTTTTTATTTTACCTACTTACTTCAAACACTAATATGCACACTCGCATATGTTCGCATTCTTTTGTTTATTCTTAATCTTAATTATTTAAGAAGCATTTCTTTCCCATGAGTGTCACTTAAAGTTAATTTATATATATATATATATATATATATATATATATATAATTAAAAGTAGCCATGATAATATTAATGTAAACTTTCTAGATATTAATATTAAATTAAGTACTAACAATAAATTTACTTATGACTTATACGACAAAAGATCTGACTATAATTTTAATATTGTTAAATTTCAAAATTATCTAACCTGTTTACATAAATCTGTTTTTAATAACATTATTGTAAATCAGTTAGTTCGTATAAATAGGCTATGTTCTAAAGACAATAGGATTAAGCATATTATAGACTTGAAAGCTGTGCTAACTCGTAATAATTACCCAGTAAGTCTATCCAAAAACATAATTGGTTGTTTTTGTTTTAATGAATAGTTTGTTCTGTTGCATTAATAAGTTAAACATAACAATAGGTTAAAATAAAAATAATAACTACTAAAAACAAAAATAAAAATCATAAGAAAAATAAAAAAATTAATTCATAGTAGTAACAATAATAAAAACTAAATAAATAAAGGAATAATAGTCTTAAAATATGGTAACCTAAGTAAGTCTGTAACTGAGTATCCACTACCTCAATGGTTGCAAGTTATATGACGTCAGTCATCTTGCGGTTACAAGTTCTTAACTTCCACTCTGACTAGCGCCAGGCTTGGTGTTCTTTGGTTAAGTACTTTTATTCAAACTTAATTCATTTATTATTCAATTCTTCTGTTAATAATGGATTGTACGGTGTCTGAGTGTGTTTATTTAATAGATCATACTCATCAGAAACAATCCATTGGTTTTAGACAGTATGGACACCGCTGATGAAGAAATGCTGTCAAAAACCTTATTCATTCTTTTCTTTACATGTTGGATGTTCCTGGCTTCAAGTAGCTTTAGAGCTATTACTGGTTTTCTCTTTCATCTTATTCTTATTTATATATATATATATATATATATATATATATATATATATATATATATATATATATGTATATATATATATATATATGCACACACACACATACTGCTGGCCATTAAAATAGCAACACCATGGAGGAAGGATGATACAAACGTCAAATTCGCATGGAAGGAAGATGCTGGGATATGCAAATGATTAGCATTTAAGCGCAATCGAACGACGCAGGAAGGAGAAACGGCATCTCAAACTCTGTATAAAACGAAAGACACAACGGGTTTCTTATTTGGAAATCGCATTTGAACATTGTTTGTTTGTGAGAAGATCGTGTTATGTCTCGTAGAAGAAGGAGAAACGGTTCCAGCACGTGTCGGAATTCGACAGCGGCAGGATCGTGGTCTATCGAGAGTACGGTTTATCGTTCCGCGATATTGCTACTTGCATTGGTCGGAATCTAACGACTGTCATGCGAATATGGAATCGATGGGTTCAGGAGGGTCGTACTGAACGCCATGCAGGATCTCAACGGCCTCTCGCCATTAACGCCCGAGAGGACAGGCATGTTGTCAGGTCGTCCTTGCAGGATAGTGCAGCCACGTCACGGACCTTGAGTCAGGAAATAGGCTTGTTTGTAGTACGACTAGTATCCGCACGGACTGTCTGCACGCCTACCATTATTGCGGCTTCCCTTGACACTGCAGCATAGAGACGCGGCGACAGTGGTGCGCCCAACGACAAAAGTGGATACAGGAGTGGCACCACGTCGTCTTTTCAGATGATTCCCAATTCTGCGTGCAGAATCATGACGGCCATATCCATGTCTGGAGGCACCGAGGAGAACGCGCGTGGCCTTCTTGCATTCGACATCGTCGTACGGGCCCTACAACTGGTGTAATGGTATGGACAGCCATTGGGTACACAACACGAACACCTCTTGTTTGCGTCGTCGATAATCTGAGGAATCAGCGTTGCATTTCTCAGATCTTAAGACCGGCAGCTGTGCCCTATCTTCGAGGCCTCTGAGATATCATCTTTCAACAAGATAACGCAAGACTACATGTTGCCCGTCGTGTCCTGACCTACCTCGACACAGAGGGTGTTCGACTGCTGCCCTGGCCAGCACGTTCTCCAGATTTCTCACCCATTGAAAACATCAGGTCATGGGTTGCTCTCTAGCCACTACGATTGATGAAGCAGCGTGGAATGACTTGTCCATACCTGTCATCCAAGACAGTCCGACTTGATGCCTAACCGGGTTAGAGCCGTTTTAGCTGCCAGAGGCGGCAGCTGTGTGTACTAATTTCGGACTCTGTATATCCCCAAAATGCCTACAAATTTAGTCATGTTTTCTTCCTACTATGCTGCATACGTTCAATATGTTCTTTTTTGAAGCGAAGAAATATATGTGTATAATAAACTCTTAAAATGCCAAATAGATGACTAGAGAAAACCAGGAATGAGGGAGATTTACGAATTTACGACTTGAAATACCTTTTTTTTTTGTTGTCAAGTTTTTTATGCTTTGCAGAACAGGGGAAAGCTAACTTACTTCCATATCCACCGTGGGAGGCTAATCAAGAAAAAAGGCTATAATATCTTTACATAGATAGGCAATATTTTCGCACGTGATTCGTGATTGTTTATCTCCGCATTAAAATATTCACATTCCGAAGCTACATTAAAAGTTCATTGTCTATAAAAGCAGAGGACAGGCGGTGGAGCCTTTTCAAAGAAAGGAATTGTCTGGGGAATCCTATATGAATCACTATAATTTAATTGTAGACCCAGTGAGAATTTCTCATAGACCGCACCTCAAATGGATATGTTAAAGAGGGGAGGGTAAAACTAGTCATGGGACTGGGGGGGGGGGAGGACAGTTTACAGATGCTCCCTGACTTCCGCGGAACACCTGGTGTTTTTCACTTCAGCTACTAGAGTAAAAATAACACATGTTTTTGAGATACTCAGCCTTTTGAGAACAAAGAAATGAAAGTATATTTCTTACATATCTTAACCCACTTTTAATAACTTTGAAATGTTTTAAATATTACAATAGTTATAATAAAGGCTATGAAGCATTGTTATGCGCATGCATGCCGTCAAACTGTTCATTGTAAAATTAAAAATCTAAATTTCCTTTGAAAAAAAAAAGTACCAAAGTTCCACATTTCAGTGATTTGCTTGCATGAAAACTTATTCATAGAATAATAAAATAAAGAGAACTTGAAATAAAGTTTTACATTGAAAAAAGCTCGAAAATTCCGTTTTGCAGGGATATTCATAATCTATCAGATCTATTGTAAATTGAACTGTTAACAATATTCAGTATTACTTAAATTATTATTTAATAGTATCACTTCATTATAAATGCTATACAAACTCATACACAAATTAAAGCGTCCGAGTAATTCACTTGCACAGAATATTTAACACGTAGAAAATCATCTGAAAGGAAGGTTCTCTTTCATAAACTCCTTCATTTATGGCACGAAAAAGTTTTCTATTACAAAAATTTTGCACATTTATATGTGTTCAAATGTATATTTATTCTCAAATAGGCTTTTGTTTCGACCACGGGGGAAATTTGAAATTAGTGGTAATCTATTAGAATATTTACAATAGAATACGAAATAACAACAGAATGAAATTAAAATTAGTTTAATTCTATTTGAATTTTTATTTCATTGAACGATGCATTGCCGACAGTCCTTTTCAGACAAGTGAGAATACAGATACCGCACGCTTCACGAAATTTTGGTTCTTACGCAATCTTAATTCTTTGACAGAACTTATGTAGTTTTGTTGTGTGCAGATAGATGGCGGTAGCAGCTCAATTTTTCCTCTGTATGCAAAGTTTTTTTTCTCGCCTTCCATCTCCATCTCTATCTTCTTCAATCTCGCTCAAAGCGGGATTTTCTGTAACCCCATAATTGCAAGGTAAATGACGGTATACATTGCTTTTATATTATAAACAGTTTGAAACTACTTCGCATTCTTAGGTAAATGGATATTTATATTATAAAATGTTCGGACACCTATGCAAACTGTCGAACTGATACATATTCGTCACACCCTATATTCAGAGCATGGGGTGGGCACGTGCCTCCCCCCCCCCAACTTAACTTGAAATAAATTAAAACGTGAATAGAAATTCAGTTAAAATCGGAAAATTGTAGAACACTTTTAAGAAAGTTGGTTTTTTCCCCGCTTTTTCAAATTGTGAAACTGAAGTTTCCGATTATGTCTTTATACTTAACACAGTTTTTAACAATGATCCATAACAAAAATTCGATGCTAATTTTTTTTTCTCATTTTATTTATATTATATTTATTTTTCTCATTGTATAACATTTGAATGCCACTCAAACATCAATTCTAGTGTTATTCAATTAAAAAAATCATAATATTTTATATTTTAAGGACCGTCCGTCAGTCAATGTGCTGAGGAGAGCCCTAACTGAATTCAATTTGTTCCCCCCCCCCCAAAAAAAAATTAAAAAATTAAAATCAATTAATTAGAAGCACGCTACGCCCATGATTCAGAGACTTGGAAAAAGTTCTCGGATGAGCATCTCATCAGGGTTACCTGAGGAAAGCTTAGTGACTTTGATCGAGGACCAGGACCGCCCAGAGACTTTACGGGGCCTGGGGCAAACTTCTGTTGGGGGCCCCAAGAAAAATAAAAAATGCAAAGAGACGAAAACACACATTCAAATTAAGTTACTCATACTTAAAATTTTATTACATGAATGATTAACATAATTATTACATTTCATTGCACTGCTCTCTTGTTATATTTTCTGAGGAAATCTAATAAATAAATTTTTTGAAATTTTTTGGGGCCCCTCCGGCAGTTGGGGGCCTGGGGCAAAGTGCCCCAGTTGCCCCCCCCCTCTGGGCGGTCCTGTCGAGGACAAATAGCTTGGTGCTACATTTGGAACAACCACGTTCGTGAGATTTCAAATATGTTCCAATCAGCACGATTCACTGTAAAAAATATTTCAGGTAGTCTCTTCTAACGGAACTACCGCGGGTTATTAACGCAGGATTACTTGTCGTTGCTTACCTCTCTTTTTTTTGGGGGGGGGGGGGAGGATGCGCATTTTGGTACTTTCTGTTTAACTGTTTACTTCTACTGGGTTTAGTGCGCTGCCAAAATTATAACTGACGACGCCGGACAGTTTTTTCTCTCCGCAGGACCGTTATTGAGGAACGTAGTCCTACGTTAAAAAGGATTGCAAAACAGGATACCCGGGGGAAATTATTGGAGCCAAAAACCCGGTTCCAATAGTTGTAGAACCAGGTATGCGAAAGTTAAAAAAACATCATTTTAATGGCTATAAACAGTTTTACCTGTTATGCTTTACAATATATCACTACCTAGACCTTTGAAACCCTTTGTCTGAAGCGCATCCACGGTACTAACTACTAGATCAGTGATTCTCAACATTGTTTTCGTCACGGTACACTTTTAATGATTTAAAAATTTGGCGGCACACTAACATTAAGATAAATTTAAAAGAATTTTACTTGGATGATTGATGTACCTATAGTACCGAGTGGTCATAAAGAAACTTTGCCGATATATGGACCTATAGCGGTCGTTCCGATTAACCTATACAGATGAGATTTCAGATATAGTTATTCAGAGTTATGAGCTCAGGATTCTGAGAACGGCAATACAGTGACGCTCAAGGTTACGGTTATAGGTATAGAAACTCGAAATTTTCAAATGACAACGCCCACTTTTTCCTATCGCAAAATGCTCAGCGCATGCGAAAACCCTAAAAAGCGTTGGAACGGTACGTGCATCACAAAAAAACGGACGCGTTATGCACGCACAAAAAACAGCTCTGCGAACGGCCAACAAAGACACGATCGGGGCGCACGGAGTAAATTTGCATATGACAGAGGCTAGAAACCAATCACAGAACGCCGTTCGCCAGATATTCAACGTAGAAAACCGATAAAAAGCTCTCTGATCCTGTTTTTGTTAGCCATTCGCAGAGCTGTTTTTTTTTTGTGCGTGCATAACGCGTCCGTTTTTTGTGATACACGTACCGTTCCAACACTCTTTAGGGTTTTCGCATGCACTGAGCATTTTGCGACGGGAAAAAATGGGCGTTGCCATTTGAAAATTTCGAGTTTCTGTACCTATAACCGTAACCGTGACCGCCACTTGGTTGCCGTTTACAGAATCCCGAGCTCATACCTCTGAATAACTATATCTGAAATCTCATCTCGATCAGTTGAACGAAACAGCCGCTAGAGGTCCATATATCTGCAAAGTTTCATTATGACCACCCTGCATATTTTGTAAAAATAGCATACGAAATAATTTTTTTTAAATATAAAATGAAATTGTAAACAAAATGTTTATTCAACTACAAATTGCATTTAATGCGAAATTTAAGATTTTTTTTTAATAACTTTATTTATATTTGGGCGTAAAAATGATAATGCTACTCTCATTTCGTGATCTAGATTTAGAAGTTCAGAACTGTAATAGTCCAGCGTTACCAGTTTCCAGTCCAGAACTGTAATAGTCATGCACACTGGTTCAGCCAGTCCCCGCTAGGAAGGTAGAACTGATTGAACTACTTGTCTGATGTTTCTTATGTATGGGTATCCCCAGTGGCGGTACACTTTAGGAATCTCGCGGTACAGTGGCTGAGAATCACTGTACTAGATCCTCGTAAGCCTTCTCAGAAGTCAATCCCCTTCTGCTCTCAAAACGTATGCCATCGCGTGTCACTTGATTTTATTGATTTATCTATACTAATAAAGGGACAAGTAGATGTCGGATCACGTGACCGTAACTCATCCGGGCGGGCACCGATCCTCGAAAAAAAATGGCCGACAAATATACAGGAAAATCGGTGCAATTTTTTTTCTCATGAAAGTACATAAATGTTACATATTTGGAAAGAGTTTCGAAAACTGATAATTTTTTCTGCGTACACTTATTCTGTTAATTCAATAGTTTTAGAGATATTTTCATTCTAAAATCACTCACTGCTGAGAAACCAAATCATCTTTTGCAGTGGTGCTGCCATCTGTCGGCAGCGACGGGAATGAAAATTGAAAGGAATTGATTTGATTTATTCACTTTGATTTAATACATTTGTAGGCTTTTTTTTTTTTCTTTTGTGGGGCCCGAAGTACATAAATATGTTACACGGATGGCTTGAGCGTAGCTAGGCGAAGCCCGAGCTTAGCCGAGCTTCGCCCGGCTAGTATCTCATAAAACTTTCAAAAGAATTTTTATTTATTGTAGTTATGAACAGCAAAAATTGGTTGCACTTTATACTACTATTGAAAATTATGCAATCTAGTCGTTGATGAATTTCTAATCTAGTGGCGAATTGAAAATAAAATTTTTTAATTTTCACAGAGAATTAGGTCATTTTGGGATTTTAAAACCCCTTTCCTTAAATAAACTTGAATTAAAATAAATAAAAAATTATATATTTTTTTACTTACGCAGTAAACTAAAACTCTTTACAAAATAAATTTTAAAAAAATTTTCATTAATATTTAGGGTAAATGTTTTGTGGTTCATGCATCATTTCATACCCGCCTAGTACCCGGGTACCCGGTTCTGGAAAAATTTGAGAACCGGGTTCTGAAGTTTCATTCCGGTGTTGCAATCCCTGACTGTAAACTGTATTACCGGGAAGAAGAAAAATGTCTGACGGCATGTTCACACTGAATCAAGAACTGACACTGAATCGTCAGTGATAAAAATTTTAACCAGTCTCAGAGCTCAATTTATTGACCACGTGATATAGCGAACCAATCAAAGGTTGTTATTGTTGTTTCTAATGCTCCCTCGCCGAAAGTAATTCCAGACCAGGCCCATATAGGTCACGGACTGAGGGGGCCGGTTCCGGTTTTATGGTGGCACCACAAGGGTCGGAGTCCGAATTAGCCAAGTGCCACCTCAATTTTGACTGAGCAACCGCAGGGGTAATATCTGGGGGACCGTACCTTCCCCGACCACTGACCTCATAGGAGGACTTTCCGGTCTACGGATTTAACGTGTCCATATCCGTCCAAGACACCGTGTCTAGGCCGCCGCTTGTCGGGATTCGATCCGAGCACTCTCAGTAACGAAAGCCAACATGCTACCACTAGGCTACCTCTGGCCCATAACACATGTTTATAATCTTAATACAGAAACTCAACAGTACCAGAGACAGAGAAAAAATATGGAACTATTAATGTGCTAGAAAGACAACACGCTACCACTAAGCTACCTCTGGCCCATAACACATGTTTATAATCTTAATACAGAAACTCAACAGTACCAAAGACAGAGAAAAAATATGGAACTATTAATGTGCTAGAAAGACAACACGCTACCACTAAGCTACCTCTGGCCCATAACACATATTTATAATCTTAATACAGAAACTCAACAGTACCAAAGACAGAGAAAAAATATGGAACTATTAATGTGCTAGAAAGACAACACGCTACCACTAGGCTACCTCTGGCCCATAACACATGTTTATAATCTTAATACAGAAACTCAACAGTACCAAAGACAGAGAAAAAAATGCGGTACTACTATTGCGTTATAGTGCTAGTGTAGCTATGCTGTATGTAGATAATGTAGTTTCTTTCCTTTTTTGTTGCATAAGAGCCTGTTCACCTGGAAACCTTCAGCGTTTACGTTACTCGTATTGAAATCCAGGATGGTCCAAAATTATTGAGCGCATTTCATGTTTGAAAAAAAGAGAAAACAAAATGAGGTACGTACATGTTTATTGTTTTCTTAGAAAGTCAACGTAAAACAGTTTTACACAACAAAATTTTAAACATTAAATAACTTCCACACAAGCCGGTAGATAGCGCAACAACATTTCGCATGAAAAATTTACTAATTGCATCAATCTGCAAATGGCTACCGTACAGGAAAAAGCAATGTGGGTTTTGTGGTTCCATGAAAACAAATCCATTTGCAGCGAGTTAAACAAACACTAGATTTAGCTAAAGTGTGTGTGGGTGTGTGATGATTTAAGTTAAATTTTGTTAGAATGAAAGAGCTTGGGAGAGTTTCATTTTATATATATTTAATCTGAACAAAAACAGCACATAATACAGTCACTAAGGGCCTGTTCACATAGCAATCCGTTAGCGTAAACGTAAAAGTATTGAAATATATTTAACCAATGACAAACTTCCAAACGATTAGCAACGAAATTGTTAAGGCCTATGATTATTTTATTTCCTTCTGAGAGCCAATTTTCCTTTTACGCTTACTCTAACAGACTGCTATAAGAACAGGCCTTATCACAACCCCTTCAGGGGCACTATATGAAAAAACATTTTGGGGAGGTCAAAACTTTATATTTGAAGAAATATTATTATTAGGAACATATTCTGTAAAAATTTTTTAAAAATTATAGCTTTAGTTTAGGCAGGAGGGGTGGTCCATTTTTGAACCACCGCGCACCTGGAACACTCTATATTAGAACGTCTGCTCTGACTGGCTATACCAGTCAGAACAGGAGTTCTGACAAATCAGTTACAATAAGACTAATCAGTTTGAAATATATATACATATATATGCATTCATTTATTTATATTTATACACAGTATTTATCAAAATAATTATCTGTCCAAAAAATAAATAAATAATCATAAATTATATAAATGAATGTATATAATGAAAGTAAGAGGTATGTGAAGGAAAGTATATAATAAAAGTAAAAAGCATATACAGTGGACGCTCATTAATTCGAACTCGGTAAATTCGAACTTTCGGTTAATTCGAACTAATCCAAAGGCCCCAAAAAACTTGTATCGGAGTTAATGTTAAAAATATCTCATTAATTCGAACTAAATTTTTATCGCTTCGGTTAATTCGAACTAAAAATTTGACAAAAGAAAATTCTTTTTCCCCGTTTAATGGAGAAAATACACACTGTATTTATTATTTTGTGTGTCAAAATTTCTTTTCTGTGTACATGTCTGCATTCCTAGACTATTGCATGTCCGCTAAACGTTAGTAGGTATTGTCCTTCTTATTAGTACTAAACGGAAAAAGCAATTTTCCTTTATTTGGATCGATTTTCTGAGAATTTCAGAAAAACTAGTCTTTACTACAGATTCTAGGGAACTGCGTCAGTTATAACTGCAGTGCAGACAAATTAATGTGGTCTAGTTTTTCTTCCTCATTGTGTGGTGTGAACGTGTAAAAATTCAGGATGTCTACACGTGGAAAGTACAAAACCCTAACTTTGGAAACAAAGGTAGAAAATTTACAGAAAGTAGAGAATGGCGAATGTAAAACAAAGTTAGCAGCTAACTATGGAATTTAAAAAAAAAATGCCTTGTCAACTAATTTGAAAAACAAGGAGTCAATTTTAGATTCATGGGAAAAATCAAAATTTGCTAGAGGAAGGAAACGCATGGGAAATGCGTCCCAAGAAGTTCTAGAAAAAGCTCTACTGCTATGGTTCAAGGATGTTAGATCTCGAAATTTTCCGATAAATGGACCCCTAGTGCTGACGAAGGCTGATGAATTCGCAAGTAGAATGGGTATTGAAGATTTTAAATGCAGTGATGGATGGCTTTCTCGATTTAAGTCAAGGCAAAATATTTCTTATCAAACTCAGGGGCGTTCCAACCCGGGGGTGCAAGGGGTGCGGGGCACACGGGCGGCACATCAAGGGGGGCAGCAAGTCAGCCGCCCGGATAAAAAAAAATTTAAAACTAATTTATTCGACAAATAATTAATATAAAAATATCACCATTATGCTAGGTAACTACTTAGAGTTAAAATATGCATTTTACAAGTATAACTGGAAATAAACAGTAAGGTTTGGACTCAGAAGGGGAAGTGACGCGCCCAGGCTACAGTCGCGACCTATAGCCACAACTGTAGCTCTGTATAATAAGGCCCTTAGATTTATCACTTTTGCGAAGCCAGTGTGTCTACAGGACATTGCTGATCTAGTGTAATTTTTGTTTATTCGGCACATGCCGGATGTGATGAGGTTTGCGCGCGAAAAATGTTAAAAGAAGGTTATTCTGGGAGATTTTGTCTTAGGCTGAGGTCGTGTCAGATCATTTGCGCTCCCGGTATGTTATTTTTATTGTGATTTCGTTTTGTAACTCTGTGTGTCTCTATATATAATCAAATGTGTTTGATTAAATTAAGACTTCTTTTTTATTTGGCGAAGCAAGAATGCCTATATTTTAATGATAATTTAAATTCGGCCGTGGAGAAATTTACTTAAGGGGACAGTGGACCTTCAAACCTAACTTTTTTTGTTTTGAATGGATTTGCTTGAAATTTGAATATGTGATTAGTACCATAGATATGTAAAAGTGGTTAAAATTTAAAGATGAAATATTAATAATTTATGAATCATGAATTATTAATTATATCAAAAATTGGCCTCATTAAAAACGTTCCAAGCGCATTTCTTTTGCATATAATATGGTCATTTTTATTTACAGGATACCTTATAGAACTAACAACGAAACTTATTGCTTATTTTAAGCATTCATTAAAAATATAAAGAGAAACAAATAATAGTGAAAACACCCTTTTTATGACGCAAAATACCTATAAATCATCTTTTCAAGTACAAAATTTAGAAATTCTGAGCTACGAAGCATAATTTTTTTCAATAATATTTATTTGATATACAGTTAAGTATATAAAACTTAAATTTCAAAGCAATACGATCATTAGAAATGCGTCTGGAGTAGTTTGAATATTCGTATAACATGAAAATTTTTATTTTGAGAAAAACACATTTAAAGTTATTGCTGTTAGTAACCACATAATATCTAAATTAAATACAAATGCCTATAACTAGGAAAGTAATCACAGAAATTAAAAATTCTTTTTGCAACACATTTCTACTCGTCCGTAGTTTCACAATTCAATAAAATAAAAAAAAATCGAATTTTTGGACAAATTTCGCAATTTTGAAAGTCCACTGTCCCGACAATGGACCATGAAACACTTTTTTTTTTATTTATCAACCAATTGCTATGAAATTTTGTATACTTATACAGTGTTGTTTAGAGATGAAAATGCTAAATTAAAAAAGATCAGAATGTAATTAATTAAGATATTAATTAAAATCAGTTTGTTAATTACTCTACTTAAAAATGCTCCATGTGCATCAATTTTTGTCTCAGATATCTAATTTTCTTTCTTAAGCTAGCTTTATATAGTTATAATAAAAGTTAGTAGTAATATTAGATTTACAGCCATATTTATAAAAACTAGAAAAGAAATCGATAAAAATAGGTCATTTTATGCAAAATTTATCAAATTTTTTTTTATTGTAAAAATTTTAAGGTGTTTTAAAATAGTATAATGAATTTATCACTTAGTTTTATTCTAACATATATAAATAATCATTTTATGAAATTTTTTGAAAATTCAAGAAAAATTATGACGCATGGAACATTTTGAACTTACCGAAACGACATGAAAAGTTTCTTTGAGAAAATAGCATTTAAAGTTTTAATTTAACGTCACATTTCCATTGTTTACATTTGGAAAAATACTTATAACGCGGTTAATAATGATTGGATCAATATAACTTTTTTTTTTTTTTTTTTAAATTTAAAGCTGATGAGTTGCAGAATCATTTTCTGAAAAAAAAAATCGTTTTTGAGACACATTTTTGTCAATCTGAAGGTCCATTGTCGGCTTAAACAAAACCACATTGGTTTTAGCAGCGCTACTCCACGTCGCAACCAGTTGGGAAATATATTGTTCGTTTTTGTTTTAGCACATTTTAACCCATCATCCCATCAAATCGCGTCGCATTGCCGGCATCGCATCGGTGCAGGCGGTTTTTGTCAGGTTGCAGGAAAATACTCTTTTATGCCCTGAGCCTATAAATACTCGGACCGGGATAATTTGCACTATATTAATTTTGAACGTGTCCATCTCAACATCTGAAAAACAAAGCTTTTTGTCTCTAATTTTTGTGCTCTATATTGTGATTGCTGACCAACAAAAATATTTCACAGGTAAGTCAACTTGATGATATTTTTTCTTTTGAGCGGTTAGCGGTTAGAAAGTGAAATAATACATTTATGGTTTGACATTTGTTTTAAAAAAAGCTAGGATTCATTACCTAATTCTATTTTAAAGGTTTTTATTTTATTTTGCAAATGTTAAGCATATACTACAGGAACAAGTGTAAACTTGAATTTTTGAACTGCATCACTTTATTTTTTTAACAGGTACGTGAAATATGGCAATTCAGAAATCGGGAAAATACGATTTTTTTTTTATTAAAGAAAACGTACGGGGAATTGCATTTAAAATATGAACAAAATTAAAATAAAATCGATTTGGAACGTTTCTTTGCAAAAGTCACTCTTTATCGAGAAACAGCTTAACTTAGATTGCGCCATTTTTATAAGTTCTTTACGAAAAGAACCTCATTTTTTTACAGATGTCTGATAAACGTAAAAAGTTTTCTGGGGCCCAATACAGAAAAAGAAAACTTGAAAAAGAAGAATTAGTAAAGAAAGCTTGTGGTTCATTAAAAACATTTTTAATCCCAGCAAGATCGCATGAGGCGCCATCAAGTTCCAGAGATAAAAATGTGACGGAGACCGAAATCACAAACCCCAAGGAAGATGTTTTCAGAACCTAGAACTGGTTTCAGAACTGGTTTCAGAACCTAGTCTTGAAACCAGTGAAACCGTGACCAAAGATCATGAAGATTTTCTTCATCTTTCTTATAAAGATGATGTTTATAAGGATCCTAGCTGTTGGCCTTCCGTACTATCTGACAAAATTAAATTAACTTTAGTAGAGTTAGGCCCTACCCAACTTACAGAAGCGGATCTAAACTTTCCTGTAAATAAAGATAACAGAGGTTTCTCATCTATTTATTATAAAAAAAATTAAGTAATGGGGAAAGAATTCCAAGAGTTTGGCTAGTGTATTCTAAGTTAAAATATTGTGTATTTTGTTTTCCTTGCAAATTATTTAAAACTTTTTCTAGTGCCTTTGTTGAGGGATATAGCGATTGGAGACATTTAACTCAGATTATTGAACGTCATGAAAAATCAAAAAGTCACATTTGTAATACAAAATCTTGGATTGATTTAAATAAATCAATTTCTTCTGAAACAACTACTGATTCTTTAAATGAGAAATTAATAAATATGGAAAAAGATAGATGGGTTTCCGTGTTAAAAATTATAATTTATACCGTTAAATTCTTAGCGGTCAAAATTTGAGTTTTAGAGGCAAAAATAATAAGTTATACGAGCAACGAAATGGAAACTTTTTAAAATTAATTGAAGCAATTGCAAAGTTTAATGATACCATATCAGACCACCTCACTAGAATTAGCAGAAATCAAGTATGCCTCATTATTTAAGTGTTCATATTCAAAATGAACTTATTTCCCTTTTGGGTCAAAAAATAAGATATGAAATAATTTCGCTCTTAAAAGTTAGTAAATATTATTCTATTATTTTAGATTCCACCCCTGATCTAAGTCACCAAGACCAACTTACTGTTGTAGTAAGATTTGTTCTATTAAATAATAAATGAAAGCAAATAGAAATTAGGGAGCATTTTTTGGGATTTATTTCAATACCAGATTCGACAGGACAGGGTTTAACTGATATTTTATTAGATTTTTTGGAGACTCACAACATTTGTTTGGGGGATTTAAGGGGGCAGGGTTATGATAATGGTGCGAATATGAAGGGTCGCAATAATGGTTTACAAAAAAAAAGTTCTTGACTTAAACCCTAGAGCTTTTTATGTGCCTTGTGCGGCCCATAGTTTAAATTTAGTTGTTAATGACGCTGCAAAAGCGTCTTTAGAAATTACAAGCTTTTTTGTAATTGTACAGGAGCTATACGTTTTCTTCTCCGCATCCACTAAACGTTGGAAGGTCTTAAAAAATGAAATCCCAACTTTAACGCTTAAACCCCTTCCAGATACTAGATGGGAAAGCAGAATAGATGTGCTAAAAGTTCTTAGATACAATCTAACAAAAATATATGATGCTTTATATACCCTCTATTCTGATAATACTAGAGACTCTGAAACTAGAAACATGGCAAATTCATTACTTTTGAAAATTAAGTCGTTTAAATTTATTTGTTCCATTATTACATGGTATAATGTGTTAACAAAAATTGATATCGTAAGTAAAGCTATGCAGGAATCGGATGCTATACTACCAAATATTATTTTAATGTTAGAGCAAACCAAAACATATTTATATAATATTAGGTCAGATAAAGGTTTTAGTGATATTTTAGAAGAGGCAAAAAATATTGCAGAAGATATCGATTGCAACCCTTCATTTCCTCTGGTTAATATTGTTAGACCCCGAACAAAAAAACGTTTATTTGACTACGAATGTAAAGATGAGGCTCCAAAAAATCCAGAAGACCAATTCAAAATTAATTTTTACTTCGTAATATTGGACACTGCATTATCAAAAATAGAAGAAAGGTTCGAACAAATAAAACATCACACAGTTTTCAATTTTCTCAACGACCTAAATAATTTCCTTAAAACAGATAAATCAAATAGGTCTACAAAATGTAAATCTGTGGAAATTATGTTACATGATCAATTTAAAAATGAAAAAGATATTATAGCTGAAGATTTATGCGATGAAATTGACAACGTTGCATCCTTTATTTCCCCTGAAATGAACTCGTTAAATGTGATTCAATACTTATTTACAAGTAACCTCATCTATCTGTTTCCAAATTTAGTGATTGCCATACGAATTTTTTTAACATTACCCTTGACTGTGGCTAGCGGGGAAAGAAGCTTTTCAAAACTTAAAATAATAAAAAATTATTTGAAATCAACAATGGGACAAGAAAGGCTTTCAGACTTATCTATTATTAGTATAGAAAAGGACATTTCGGAAGATATAGATGTATCGGATATTATAACAGAATTTGCATTAAAAAAGGCACGAAAAGCAAAGATTTTTAAGCTTTTTGACTGTCTGTTATTAAGTATATGTATTAATAGATATGTGTTGTATGTATTTAATATAGCGTATTCATTTGGTTACTATATCAATACATTAATAATTATTATGTTAGGTTGTAAAATTAAAAAATAAACTGAATTTATAATATTTTCTGTAATTCGTTGTTTCATTTAAGGTAAAAATATTTCAGATAAATTTCAATTAATCCATCATGTATGAGGGGGGGGGGGGGGCAAAATTATTCTCGCACACGGGCGGCAGCTACCCTAGGAACGGCCCTGATCAAACTGTATGTGGCCAAATCTCTGATGTAAACGAAGACGTATGCACTAATTTCGGTAGGAAACTGCCAGGGCTTTTCTCTACTTACCTGCCGAAAGATATTTTTAATGCGGCCATAATAGACAAAGCCATAATGGACTCTATTAAAACTCTGGAAGCATTTATTCAGATGGAACCTTCCTCTGAAAATGAATTGAAATGTTTACTTCAAATCGAGAAGCTGGCTGAACAATGTAGGCATCATAAACAGAACCAAACATCCATTTAAAGTTTTTCCCCAAAGTGTAATTCATAATTTTAATAAAAGTTTACTTTATACTAAAATATATATTTAGAATTAAAAATATATATTTATTTTATAAACAAAAATCAGTCGTTGAATATATCCATCATTTTACTATATATCGTCTTTTTTTAAACTTTTTTTTTTTTTCACTCAACGCAGTCAACAAGACACCATTCGCGTAAAAAAAAAAAAGATTAGGTGTATATTAGTAACACATGATAGAGGATTTAAATGATCAATATTGATTTTAGAAAATCACAGGAAAATTGTTTCCAATTGAGTGGTCAATGAAAGGCAATACTTCAAAACTTTCCATTAGTTCTCCCAGGGTATTTCTAAAGATGGAAAAAATTGAAGATATAGATATCTGAAATGCACAATAATGATTGTAGACTAATAGTCAGTAATTTGCTGCAATTTAATCAACGAAATTTGTTCATCCAACCAATTATGTTCTTTGTAATTTGATCAGCAATATGATACATATGCCTTGCACTTATTCATACCATTGTAATGTAGACGTTACAAAGAGAACCTGCGATCTTTTTAAACTTGTTTAATCTAAGTAAACTTTGTGGGTGAAATAATATGTATGATAAACGCTACTCATGAACAAAAAAAAATGTTTTTAGAGAAAAGAGGTTCAGTTTCTAGTGTGAAAAATCTGATGAATATACTGAAATTACCTTTCTTTTCTATCAATTTTTTACTCCTGTAGTGGAATCAACATAACTTATATATGAATCCCCCCCTTTTTTTTAATTGTGGAAGAAACACCATTCAATAAAACTAAGATTCTGTGTGCGTTTAAGTTAGCTTTCCAATAATATTGTGATGAAATAAAACAACTAACATGTAACATACGACTTAATTGTTTTATTAGTTACTCTATTGATTTCTATTTAACACCTTATGATAGCAAACATATTTGAAAATCCCCTGAACTGATGAATTATTACGTAAATTCCACACCTGCAATTTTTTTTTTCGGGTGAATATCAGATGATGACAATTCTCATGCAGTCCAAAATTTCATAGTTTGTGATGCTCTGCTTCGTTAAAATTCATTAAAATTTATTATGATCATCATTTTTTCTGTATTTTCAAAGCATGAATAATTCATTTCATTTTTACATATTTTCGATTGCATTTTTTTCACTCCTTAGGAAAACGTTTTAATAAATGTGTTTCATCCGCCTTAATTTCACTTAAAGTTGAGAAATTTAAAAGTATTCTTTCTATGATAAATATTTTAACATATTGTAACAGTAATTAGAGCATTATCCACTTAAAATTTTTGTACAGAAAAAAATAGCACAGTGAAGAACTTCAACTATGAAGAATCGTGGCAAATTAATTTTTCGCCATTTTGATGATGAATGGATATGCCGCAGCAAATAAACAAAATCAAACAGTAAGAATTTGCATTGAAACACTGATAGATTGTATACTAAAAATTATTTAATATTTTGTAACACAACAATCAGGATTAAATATGTAATTTTAAAATTTGTGTTTCGTATTTATAGAAATCAAGTATTTCCCGCCATGTTGATTGGCATTACAGTTGTTTTTATTATGAAAAGTACGATCTGCCCTCTACACACATCCATATGAACAATAAAAAATGTTTGTTTATGTAAATATATAATCAAGATTTAGCGAAGTGTAAGTGCCAAGCTTTTATTAAAGAAAATTGGTGCTTTTATTTACACATGTCAACCAATGGTCAGTGCACTCCAAACGGCGTGTTTAGTGGAGTCCTCTGATCAGTTAACGCTGTAACTGAAAACGGGATAATGTGAACTTGAGTAAACAATTAGTTTCTGAGTCAGTAAACGTGTTTTTATTCTAAAGTGACATTTAAGTTATTTCTTAACCGTGAGTAAGAACCTGAAACTTTATATTGTTAAACATTTTGATAATTAAAGCTACCGATCAAGAGGTAATTTTATTAAGTATATTATTATGATGGGGGGAAAAAAAAGTTTGTTATTCTAACGTATTTCATTTGTAAAACAGTCATGTATATATATTTAACTCGAGGTTTTAAGCAGGATTTAATTTTTTTTATTGTAATAAACAACTTTGTTACTAAATACTTCAAAATATTTCAGTTTTAGAACCAGCAGTTATAAGTCATATATTCCACCTAAAATCATGTAGTAAATTTTCTGACACTTCATTGCCTGATTAAATCAATTAACTAAAGTATGTACAAAATTTAAATGCCCAGATGATATAATGAGGTATATTCAAATATTTATTTGTATTTCTGTATTAAATTGATTGAAGTAAGAACAGACTGTATTTTATATAGAGATCACATAAAAAATGCCTTGTACCTCTAAGCATATTACTTTTATATTTACATATTTATGAATTAACTGTGAATGTTGATCAGCTTGGCACCTTTAAGTATAAATTTATAATACTGACACAAATACTTAAGACAACTGTTACATTCTAATTCTAGATTGATTAATGAATATTGTACATGACTTGTTGCACAAGATAACATCTTACACTTTTATGAATAGCAGTTGTAATTTTGGCCTTATGCATTATCAGACGTGAGAGTAACACTGATCTTAATTGTCTGGATTTATTATTATTTAAAAATTGTTAAGAGACTGAAATATTGTTAACGTTAATTTTGTGTTTAACATATTGAATTTGTGCATATGCTATTATAGGGTCTAAAAATTTTGCTTAATATGTCTCATTTCAATGATTATAAGTAGTTTATTGAAAAACTATAACATTGAAAGATTTTTCCTAGTGTATGTGCATTACACAAATGATAGAATTTTTTAAATATACTAAATTGTTTGTTTTTCATTTATAAATTTGTTTGGCATTGTAGTGAAACCACTAGAGAAGAATAAGAACTTTAGGTGAAGTATTTGATGAAACTATCTGTTATTGAATAATTGCATCCATAGGCTTTTCTGTGTATAGCATTAAACTGTTTATTATTAATCAATGGATAATATTTATGCTAGTAAACACTGGAATTACATTCAGGATATAAAAAAAATTTAGAAATTGGTTTGACATATGTGCATTATAGTTTAGAGGGGTAGTTGGAATAATATGAATTGTAATAATATTGATTATGATATTTTCATCATATAAAAATGTGTAGAAGTAAACATTTTGAAATTTTTTTGTCTTCTCTCATGTTCTGAGAATTGATAAAAATTTCAGTTTAATAATGCACTTTTGTAGGATGTTTTCTATGTATGATAAGTAAAGGAATGTTAGAAATGATATATATAAAAGAAGTTAAATATTCTCTTAAAAAGGGAGATACAGTGGAATCTCGATCTATCGTTTTCGGATCCATCGTTTTCCCGTATGTGTCGTTCATTTTATCCAGTCCCAAAGATCATATTGCTTTATGTTTCTGCATCTATTGTTTTCCCGCATTTACCGTTCATTTCAATCGGTCCCTTGAAAAACGATAGATCGAGATTCCACTGTATACGCTTTTTACAATAATCATGTAGTTCAACTTTAATAAACTTGATATTAGTTATGAATATTATTTTAACAGTAATACTTAGTGCAATATTTTTAATGTGAATTGAGATTTTATCCATTAAAGGCAATCTTATGTAAATAACAGTGAGTTTTACAGTAAACTCCTCTTTTGGCCTATATGTTTATTAAATTTAATTGTTAGTGGAAGTGTGACATTTTTGTTTGGTACCATTAGTTATTCTCAGTATAATACATTTGTTAGCACTGAATAATTATAAATGTATATCTTCGCTTGTTAATGGGCTATTGCAGGAACAGGATAAGACTGAGAAATTGTTTTTCAATCATTCGCCTTTTTCTCCTTATAATAATGGTAGAAAAATCAACTTTAACGTGAAGAAAATGTAGAAGTATTTACTGGATTTAATCTATTTCTAGTACGCTGTTCATTATGGATTAGATTTTATACTTTTGTATCTTATATATACATACATTTACAATTTCTATTATATGTTCATAGCTATTACTACTATTTTTCTGCTTAACTTAAAGATACTTTTGCAGTGATATACATTTTTTATGTATATACACACATAAAAGTGAATCATTAGCCTTTAGGCATAGTACCATTCATTAAAAAGAAAAAAATAGATGCTTCCTTTACTCAAATCATCAGGAACCATTACATAAGTAAGTGATGCTTAAACTCAGTGTTTCTGATGAGATATTACATGTAATGCATATCCCTGTAGCTGTACACTTTTATGTACTTGAAAAAATAAGCGATTACATTAGATAAATAGTATTTGTTCACATTGATTCCTTCTCTTTTTAATCTTTTCTCTTTTTCATGTTTTATGTACATATGTATATATTTTTTTTATGAGACAGTTCTGTAATATCTAGGTATTTATTATTTATATATTGCCCTATGCTTGAATGCTCTATGCAGAAATTTATTGCTCTGGATTTAATTTCTAATTAAGGGTGATAAGAAGTACATTGCTTAATTTTATCAATTTTTCTTAGACTGCCTGTGTTTCCCATATTGATTAAAAAGTTGTTAGAAAAACTGCATAGAACTTTAGTTTTAAATGAAATCATTCAGCATCAATTTCAAATGTTTAGTCAAAATATTTGTATTATATTTGTTCTATTAATTTTTCAGAGGCTTCCATGATGGTTGATGAAGTCTGTAATATCCTTTCTTGTGTAGTTCATCTATGATGGGCAATGTTTGAAAATGGCTCAGAGTCTCTTGACTCAGCGCGGTGTAGAGTATGCTTCAACTATGCGTACTCTCCAAGCCGTGGCAGCAAAGAAACATGTGGTCAAGAAATGGCGTTCCCGTAACCAGAGCTGCAGTGAATCCAGTAGTTCAAGCAGCTATAGCTGTAGCAGTAGTGATTCAGATGGTGAAGAAGGAAGTTCTAGTAGAAGTTCTACAACTGCTGAACGAGAGTTTTCAATCGTGAAGGAGAGTAATTTTGCTAATGGCCCTTTAAAATTAAAGATTGCAGCAAGAAGGATTAAAAAAGCACAGGATGTAGCTAACAGCATAGATCAAGAAGATTGTTCTCTGGGATCACCATGTCGTGATAGTAATTGTGGTCCTCAGCCTTCAAAAAATAGCACAACAAAGTGCAGAGGACAGAAATATGATCAAGGAGAAAGGAAACATTGTAAAAGGAAAAATGGACAGGTATTTAAAAAAATTAAAAACTCTAAATAATGAAAAGCGCTGTATACTCTAAACTAAAACATAAAATAATTAAGTTTTTGTAAATTTTGTTGATATATTTTTTTGTATGAAACTGTTTAACATATAAATGACAAATGAAGCTTGAGAGATGGTACAGTAAAATGTAGTTTTTCTGTGGAGTACCTCCCTTATATGTCTAAAAATTATGTGTAATTTTATAAATTTAAGTTTAGCAAAACAAAAATTATTCTGAGATTGTTAAAAATTGTCAATGATTGGAAGACATTCATTAACAGTTTTGTTAATGTTATAATTTGTTTATATGAGCTTATTTTAATTTCAGTGACATGAAATAACTGTTTATTTTTTTGATTGGAAGAAAGGCTACATTTTACAACCTATGAAAATTTGAAGAAAAATGGAAGTTATTATGCTGTATTGAGTCAATAATTCTTCAATCAGCAATAATAAATATTTTAGACCTTAGTTGTTTATCAAGTTGTTGTCATATCAGTATGATTCTGATTTACATAGTTTCTTATCTTTTAATTATGCAATTATTTATGTTCATTCTTTTAATTAGGCACAATATTTTTATTTGTACCTAGATAATGTTAAATAATACATTTTAATACATTATAATTTTGAATGAACATTCAAAATGTTGATATACTTCTTTATAATATTTTATTTTTTCATATTACCCTATGCTAATAAGTAAGCCATAATACTTAAGAATGGACAATAATTTGATATAAACATTACATAATTGTATTAAATCCAAAATATGGGGTATTTAGTAAAATCTTTATCATTATATTTAAGAATTGTGTTAGGTGGTTTTCTATTATGTAATTTTTTTTTGTTTATCATAGTTTTAAGTAGCTTAAACATATATTTTTACTTATGATTAAAGATATCTTAAATTTTAAGTGTAGATAATAACATTGATTGTTTGTTGTAGACCCCCGTAATATATATTTTTCTTTTTTTATTTCTGCTCAACCATTTAGTTATTGCTGTAGTCTTATTTAGATACTACGAAATCTGTTTATAGGGGCAATTCCTAATTGTTATCTGTATGTATAGAAAACAAGTGCCCACCTCACTGGACTGTTTGAAGTATACCTGATTAACTCTATATTCTGTGTCAATACAGTGAAATAGAAAGCCTGTTTAGTGTTACTCTTCAAACACACATTATATGACTATGTCCTTTATTTTTTAAAACATATGTGATTCAACAGGCAATAAGTTATGCATCTTGTAAAATTTAGTATGGATTTTTAACAAAAAAATTTTTTACATAGTCATTTTTTGATCTCAAAAAGGTTTTTTCTTTTGATATTTTATAGTTCACGAAAAGCAGATATTTTTTATTTTTCAGTGGTTGTTTAATTTAATTTTAATTTTATTGAAGTCTTATTTTATTAAGTGATGTATATTAATCATTTGTTTCAAAACATTTTGAATTGGGTACATCATGAATATGTAATATTTATTGTTTTTAAGTATTCATTTTATATTTTAAATTATGTAGCTGTAGGGGATAAAAAAACACTAAGGTCTTCTAATGTTATAAATGTGTCTAAATGTGTGTATAATATGTCTAAATGTTTCAATTTTTGTATGCTGTTAAATTTTTTTTTTGATAAATGTTCTGTATGGTACTCCCCTAGAGTGAAATATTTTTTTCTTTTTCTTTCCAGAAGAGATGCTTAAAAACTAAAGATTCAAGAGTACCCTGCAATGGTCAGTATCCAAACTGCAAAGGTCCACGTAAAACTAGACGCTGCAGCACCAGTGGCAGCTCTAGCTCTTCAAGTTCAAGTGGCAGTTCTACTGGATCATCTGGTCGTAGCAGCAGTAGCAGTAGCAGCGGAAGTAGCACTGTATGTAGCAGTAACAGTAGCAGTGGAAATAGTTCTAGTGGATCTAGTAGTAGCTCTGGTAGTTCCAGCAGCAGCAGCAGCTCCAGTGGCAGTTCATCAAGTTCAGAAAGTGATAGCTGTTGTACAGATTCCAATTGCGGTGTTTGTAAAAGACAAAAAAATAAACTAAACAGAAAAACTTCCACAAAGTGCCAAGCCACTTGCACATTACAATACAAGGCATCTCATGAAGGGACAAATTCCTCTCATGCTTCCTTTTCAAATGATCGTCCTAGACGGCTGTCAGACAAATCTCAGCCTGGCAGGGGAAAGCGCCTTCTTGGGGACTGTGCACGAAACAAAAAGCTGCAAGTTAGTGATATTGATTACTTTACAAACTCTTCGTCAGATGACAATGTATCTATTTTAGATGAAAAAGAAAACAGTATGCAAGAATCATTCAGCATGTGGCGGAAAGTTGAAGAAAAACATTGTGCCATTATTGAAGATGCTTTTAAAAGTCATAGTTCTGATTTGCAGATGCAAGTTCTCAGTGTGACTAATGCAGAAGTAGAGTGCAACATAAATGTGTCCAGCAAAATAGGTGTTCTAAGCTCTGTAGAAGAGAAACCGTTTGTAAATAATGAAGATTGTAAAAATCAAAAAAGCACCGATTGTGATTTTAATTTTAATTGCATGGAACAAATACCATCAATAATGAAAGAACATACTATAGCTTCATCAACTAGTCTTGATTTAGATGCTTTACCTGCCAGTTTGTCTAATGTATCACCAGATAGCGGAATTCAGTCTTCTGGTGATTCTCCATTACGAGGAGAGTGTGAATTACCATCATCAAATCATAATGACCCTCAAAACGTTGTGAATTCTCATGAAAAGGAATATTTTGATAGGACTAATGCTGCTGATGCTTTACCTGCAAAGCCTGAAGCTCAACATTCTAAACATGTATCTCCTACACCTTCACCTCCTATTTTAACACCCTCTGAACCTTTGTGGACTTCAGCAAATGTTGATCCACAGCCTGTTGTTGACAAAAAAATATCTACAACAGATGATCACCCAGCTCCATTGCTGATTCAAGAAGACATGGATGTTAATTCGAAAACTCCTGCCAAGCCTAAAGTTGAATCAATATTTTCTGAGTTCAGAAGAATAGAATTTGGGGATGGAAACCCTGTACTTCAATCTGATGTGCTAGAAAACATTAATTCTGATGAAAACAACAAAGTAACTCAACTTTCAGTTAATACAGCCATATCTTGTGATGAAAAAGCTTTAAACTCAGAAACTTTTCCATCTAATACTCTTCATTTAATGTTCAGTGACCAGGCTATAGCTAACGAAAAGAATGAATCTGTTTTTTCAGTTCACCCTTCACCCCAATCATTATCATCATCTGATAGCAGACGCCGTAGGACTAAGTCTACCAAACGTCAATCAGATGCTAATTCAAAAGCTGATAATGAGCTTCATCTTTTAGTGCAGAGTGTCCAAGATTCTATTTGTTCTCAGTTTCAAGGTATGGAATCAGATGAACTCAGTGATGTTGATGTTAATAGTATACCTGTTACAGCATTGACTTGTGATGCTACTAGTGATAGCTTCTGTGATAAACTTCCAAGCGAGGACAATATTGATATGTTTTTGGATGACAGACCTTGCATTGAAAATGAAGACAAAAATAAGTGTCCGCCTAAGGATATTTTAAGTTGCAATGTATCTTGTATTACTGCAGAATCAGAATATTTAACATCCATATCGCTGTGTGACAAACCACAAGATAAAGATACCTTATATACAGATAATGCAGACAAGTTACTCTGCCCGGAAAATGAAGTAAAGCGAGCAAATGGTGATACAAATTCTAATAATTCTATTAAATCTGATGAAGCAAAAAGTGATCAAGTTGCTAATTCAAGCATTCAACTTGCAGATGGTGATAGTTCTGTAAAATCTGAGGATTCTACTCCACTAGCCGCATTTAGTGTGTCTGAAACTGTGGCTACCAATTCACCTTTACCTGTTTCTGATGAACCAAAGGTGGATCCTACTAATGCATCTTTCCCTACTGCAACTCCTTCAGAAAAGGAAAATGAAAAAGAATCGATGATGGCTGACATAGAAGAGGCAGATGTTAAAGTAAATAGCAATAATGAATCATGTTCTGTTGAAGTTGAAATGCAAAACAGTGTATCATTAGATACACCATCTAAATCAAGCAGAAAGAAACTCTCTAAAAAAGGCAAACGTCGGGCCAAAACTCGAAGTTCCAGATCCACTAAAGTATCAACTAGTTTGCCTGAAATTTCTGATTTAAGAGAAAATGAAGAAAGGATCACTGAAGTAGAAGTCAAACCTGATGCAGATCTAAAAAGTTGTAGTTTGAAAAATACAGATTTGTTAGTCAAGTCAAAAAATAATGAATCATCAGTTCATGATATCAAAGAGACTATCCAAAATTCTAAACTTTTGGATATATCTAATGAAGAAGATGAGAAGAGTGGTAAAAATCCTGAAAATGATATTCAGTTATTAATGGAAACACCGATAATTGTTACTGATGATTCGGATGATATTAAGCCAACTCCTACAGAATCTGTGGACAAATCTCTAACTTCTGTTCAAAATGAACTAAGTAAAGCAAAATCAGAATTGACTACTGAAGTTTTAAAACCTGATGAAACTCCCAAAATTTCTAAGAGTGCCAGAGGAAAGAGAAATTCTTCCAAAAGCAAAGCCTCTTCAAAAAAAGCAAAACAAAAAACACCTTCTGTTAATCTAGAGGAGGAAATACGTGAGGACTGTGTAGAATCTGACATACCTAGTTCCGAAAAGAACTTTAATAATGCCAGTGAAACAGAAGTCAACATTATTACCACCAAAAACATAGAAACGAAAAATCTTGAATCTGAAAAGGTTTTGGATGAAGTCAAATCTTGTATTCCTGATAATAAATCTGATGTTACTTGCGAACAAAGTACAGATGAGGTTCAGAATGATGAAATAATAAAAAAGTCTGTGAAGTCTGCAGGAGATGAGCAGAATTTGTCTGTGAAAGAAAGCATAAGTAACACTGATGTAAAGGACTCTGAAAATGACATATGTCAACCTGTTAGCACAGTTACCAAGGAAAAAAATTTAAAATCAAGGAAAAAACTGAAAAATGCTAAATATTGTAAAACAACCCCTAATGATTTAATAAGCATTGTTGATATTAATGAAGAGAAAAAAGGAATAGTAGAAAATCTTCCTGTTGATTGTACAGAGAGCAGTAAATCGGTAGTAAATGGAGAAAAAATTGACACTGCACAGGAATTGGTTGATTCTCCTAAAGAGATAAAAAATACTGAATCAAATAAATCAAGGAAAAAGAGTAGTGTTTCTGAGGATTCTGTAATCACTGTTAAGTCTCCACGTCGGCAACGTAAAAAGGAAAATGAAGTAAAAAATACTCCTTATGAAAATGTGGATGCTATTATTGAAGAAGTTGTTAATAATGGTACATGTATATCAAAAAATGAAAATACTTCAGTTGATGAATCTGTTGGCATTGCTGAAAATGTAGATAAATTGGATGAAAACATTGATGTAAATAAGTCATCATCACCTGTGCAGTCTATTAAAACCCAGTGTAAAAAGAAATTTAAGAAAGTAAGTTATGAAAATAAAGCATCCGAGAAAAAGCCAGTTAAGAAAAATGTCATTGAAAGTAATGAAAATTTAGAAAAGGAATTGAAGAAAAGTATATCAGTAGAGGATAGTGGAAGTCCAGAAAAAAAATCGCCAAAGAAAAGCAATATTAATAAAGTTAATGAAATTTTAGATAAGAAAACCTCTAAGAGAAACTCTGTTTCTGAAAACTGTGCAATTTCAGAAAAGAAATCTTTGAAGAAAAATCAAGAAACTGAAGTCACTGAAGTTTTAGATATTTCTTCTGAAGATTCTTATAGTTTGAATGCAGCTTCAAATCAGACCAGAACTTCAGTTAACAATTCAAAATGCAGGCCAAGGAAAGTAACAAAAACAATTTCTGCCAATGCTGACAGTGCAAATATAGATAGAGAGAGTGGTTTAAAATGCCATGGTAGAGAAGACACGATGAATGCCACTCATGATAAACAAACCAAACAGAAGGCTACAAAAGCTAACAGGGATTTAGATTTAGTTCCTTTTGGAACCTTAAATTGTGATATTGAACTTAACAAAGAATATTTACAGAGAAAAGCAGCGAAAAGAAGATCTGCTAGTTTATCTAAAAAAGAACTTTCAAGTGTGCTACCGGTTCCTGGTAAAATTTATGAACCAAACAAAACTGGAGATGTAGTGAATTCAAATGAACATGACCAAATATCCGATGAGAAAATCTGTAAAAAATCTAGTGCCAAATCTGAAACTCCTAACCAGCATGTCTCAAAAACTGTTGGTGATACCAGCATTCCAGCTGTTAATTCAAAATTAATAACTAAATCTAAGAGGCAGAAAAGTGTTGCTAAGAGTTGCAAAAAAGAAAAAGTTAGCTCAAAAACTAAAAATTCTGCTATAAGTCCAAATAAAAGTGAGTTAAACTCGCATTCAAAAAAAGTGAAAGGTAATAGCAGTATAGGGAAATCATCTAAATTAAGTTTGCCTACAGATAAAGCTGCTAGTGTAGAAAATAAAGATCCATCCAACAATTTGGTTGATTCAAACCACCCAAATTCAAAATCAGTTAAAAAGGATTCAAAATTAAAAGTTGATGAAGAGAAAGAGAACTTTGATATTAGAAAATCTGATGGTAAATTTTCATCTAAACAAAAAATCAGACACTCGAAAGAGAACAAAGCGAGTTCTCAAAAAGTGCTTTTAGAAGATTCGGAAAAACAACAACATGAAACTGAGGAATGTGGAGCACATGGAATTGATTTAACAGATAAAGACATTGATAAAGATGATGCATTACCATCTGTATATTCAAATGAAGATGAATCTCATGTTAATGATAATTTATCTGATGCTTATGCTTCAAGTGGAGTAGACAAGCATTCTCTTGAAATGAAACATGCAAAGAAAAAGAAAACAGTAAAAAAGTACTCTGAAGATCCTAGTTTTATCGCAGATTTAGAAAAATTAGCTAAACTTCTGAAAAACTGTTATGTATCTAAGAAATCTATCAAAATAAGAGAAGAAGATGCTTCTAGTATATTACCTGCAGCCTTTCAGTTAAAAAACTATATAAAATTAAAACATGATAAGTCTTCACGTCATTCAACTGCTTCATCTAAGATGTGTAAGATATCTAAATCCAAAACTGTATTAAAGAAAAAACCAAAGAGGTTAGTTAAAAAGGAAGTTTTATCAAAAGTTTCAACAAAAACTTTGACCAGTAATAAAACAAAGAGTTCTTTAAATGAAAATTGTCTTCCTCTGAAAAAACGTAGATGTCTCATGTCAGCAAATCAAACACAACCTACTAAACATGTTCCTGATAACTCCTCTAATAAAGTTCCTGTAAAGAGAAATTTGTGTTTGAAAAATTTTGATGAAACAATTGAGGAATGTATCAGAAAACACATGATGTCTGATGAAGGAACTAGTGAAAAAGATAGTGATCTTACAGTGAAATCTAAAGCTAAAAAATTAAAAAAATCTGCACCTGATTCTATTGATGAAACAATTAACGACTGTATTAAAATGTTCACACCAAAAGATAAACCTAATTTGCAAAAAGTTACACCTGTAACGGAAGATAAAGAAATTGATGTGGATGATTTACCTCTAGCATCATTAGTGAAGTTAAAGAAACAAAAAGTACTTCCTAAAGTTCCTAAAATTTCTAGTGCAGCATTAGCATATCGCAATAAGCGGAAACGTCTTTTGAAGGAAGCTTGTGAACAAGCTCAGAAAGTTTCTAAGACGGAGAATGCAGAAGGTGTTGTAAACGGGCAAAAGAAACGAAGAAGATTCCGTAACAAGACTGGGTTTGTTAGAGTTAAGAAGAAAAAGACGAGACCATCAACCAGTGAAGTAGTTGATGTGTGTGAAGTACCACAACCTGATAAAGATGTTATTGATTTAACTGCAGAAGATACTGTATTAGATGCTATTGAAAGTGTTATTAAATCATCAGTTGAAGAAATAAGTAGATCACGCCGGAAAAGAAAGAATGTTGCCCAAAAGTGTGAAATTGAAGTACTGGATATTACTAGTGGAGTAGATGATAATGATATTGAAGAATGTCCTGTTCCAAAGAAACCAAAATCAGGAGAAGAGGAAGAAGAACTGGAACCAAAGTAAGTAAAATAATATTTTTTAATAACTCTTTTTGTTTTATATGTATTCTAAAGTTTTTTCTTATCTCTTAGTTTATTTTAAACATGTAAGGGGCAAAGATGTTCAGTTACTGAAATATATTTGGAAAAAAATGCTAATTTCTAAGATCTTATTGTTAATCAGTTTTGGTGTTCATAAAATTAATAGTTTTTACATTAAGCACTAATGATTTTGAGTTATATGTTTAAAACATCTTAATTGCTTTTTTCAGGTAAATTATTTTTGTTTCTATCCAAAATTTAAATTTTTCACCAATGGAAGTATTCAAGAATGTCAAAAACTAAAATTTACAAATATTTATTTGTGTGAATTTTCAACTTATAATGGTCAATGACAAAGTCTTCGTTTCAGTAGGAATTTGATTGAATTATTATAAGTAGCAAATAGTATGCTTTACTTTTTGTAATAACTTATGTACTTCTGAATTTCACCCACCTCTACAAGATTGGTTTGCTCATAATTTAAAAAAAAAATAACTTATGCTTCATTGTGAATATACTAGCCAATTGCCAGTTCAAAAACATGCCTAAGGTCTTTGATATATAAATGTAACAGGTTAGGCTGAAAATGTAGGGATCTAAGTTCAGCTTTAAGATTCACAGACTGTTGTAAGTCATACACATTTTCCTACATATTTGGCAGTATAATTATTATTTATCAGCTGGCATAGCTTCACAAAATTGCTCTCCTGCAGTACTGCTCTAAGTTGATAGATTTTTGTGGCAATCAATTTATGTATCAGTGGATATTTTAGAGTACATCAGTCATACGTAAAATGTATCACTAGTGATATATTCAATCCAAGAAGCTAATTTATATTATGTCCTGTATTTATGCTGTTTTGAAATGAAAGACAATGCCTTGATTAAATACTCGGCTAGACTGTGTAAGGCGGTCAAGTAGATTTTTCGCTTATTTGGCGAAAATTTTGGTCACCAAGCTGAGGCGATTATGGTGCCAATGTTGTTTTGTTGTTATTGCTGCAACTTTCTGCTGTGTTTATCATGTTATTATTCTCGTGAATGTGTCATTACTATTTTGTAATCTAGCAATTTTATTGGCTAAGTGAGGTCACTAGCGGTTGATTTGAAATTAACTGTTAATTTAAACTGTAGTCGTGGTTAGATTTTCAAATGAGGTGGTTGTGTTTTTGCATGAGATTTTTGGATTACATGGCAGTTATTTTTGACATATATTTCATTTGATAAACAGTGGCTATGGATTTAGTGGTAATGTTGCAAGAGGTGAGTGAATGTATGTCGACATTTATTACATTATTGGAAGTGCAAGGGAAACGGGCCATGATTGAATGGTGTATTGCCATTTACGCCTACGAGTTCATACATATTTTTGGATAACGTGGCATATGTTTTTGATATATTTCATTTGATAAACAGTGGCTATGGATTTATTGGTGATGTTGCAAGAGGTCAGTGAATGTACGTCGACATTTATTACATTACTAGCTGAATGGCAACCCGATGTGTTGCTTTTTTGATTTAAAATGAAATGGTTTCATTTCTTAAAGATTAAAAACTGTTTAATAACTTTTAAAAATATATTAGAATTTTCAAAAAATGAAATAATTATTTAAAATTCTCTTTTTCAAATTTCGGTTTTTAGCTTTTGAAATAATTCTTTCAAATTTCCGTTTTCAAATTTTTCTTTTTAAACAAAAAAGAAGATTATTCAATTAGAAAAAATTCTAATTGAAAACCTTGTTTTAGGAAATAAGGTTTTAACTTCTCATTTCCTAAAACAAAAATTATTTCTGGTACTTTAAAATTATTTCTGGATTTCAATTATTAAATGACTTGTTCTCAACTAATTATTTTTCCTTTTGGCAACATGGCCGAATGTAAATATTAAATCTTGTGGGGAGAAAAAGTGCTTAAAAAAATAGACAGCCTGTTCTGATGAATTCAAAATTGGTGGCGGAAGAATCCTCATCACTTCTTCATTAATTAGAAACAAATTTCACGAACTTGCTGGATTTATTAGTGAGTAAAATAATAAGTCGAAAAATTACGAACTCGGCATTCAAGTTACATTAAGATACAATGGTGATCTGCACGAGAAACTTCAAAAGTGAGTTCTGTAAGTACGCTTTTTTAGAATGATAACATTTTTTTATTAAATGTATTTGTGTTAGGGAATCTGGCAGGAATGCCGAATCCCTACTCATGTAATATGGCTAAAGAGTCAATAGCTCAACACTTATGGCTTGGGGTTACAGAGTCGTATTTGCTCGCAGGGGAAAGTGGATGATAACCTGATAAGTTTCATAAAAGTAGCTATATTAGCCGGAAATAGTGTGTGATGTAGTAACATACAAGGATAACAAAAATAAGCTTAAAAGTAAGCTAACGTTTATTCATTACCGGACACTGAAAAACAAAAACAAACAATATTCAGAAATAAAGATGAAAGTATCGTTTATAACACAGGATAAAGTTCCTTGACTTTAAAAGTTCACATAAAGAAGGTTAAACGGAGGTGAAGTAAAAAATTAAAATTCGGTACAACCTGGTTGGCACTGTGTACGTTACTTCTATACGGGTAAACACATGCAGATACCTAGTTCTAATGCTAGTTGCTTGAACACGGCTTCAAGGGTGTTGGGAAAATCTGCTGGTGCTTAGCTTGAAATCCGCCCATGCAGCAAGTCTGGCTATATGAGAGAACTGGGTGACTCTTAGAACTGCCTGGATAGGATCGCCATTCCAGAGGACTTGTTGACTGACTGCCCGATGGCGTGCTTCACCAAGCGCATTGTAAACTGTCTTGCCTTCTCTTCCTCACACTGGCATCTAACTGGCGCATGAATGTTCGCTGTCACTAACTCGCTTCCTATGACTGCTCACCGACTAACCGTTGAACTCAACGTCGAACTGACTATCGAACAACACTAGACTACAACCACCACAACCAACTACTACGACCACAACGACTAACTAGCTGGCTAGCTGCTGCGGCTTATATACTCGACTGGTGTGAGTGTCGACGTCTGGTGGCATGCTCGGCTGCAGAAATATGCAAATATTTGCATGAGGTTTAAGTTACGGTTAAAGTGTCTGTCATCACGAAGGTGTACATCACTGGGTTGGTGATTGCGTCATAGCTATAGATTGGTGACACAACGAAGGTATTGGTGACGTCAAACATACGGCTCACTAAGTAAACATGGCTTGGGGAAAAACGGCTTTTTTTCTAACAATTTGGTATATTTTAGAAGCTGAACATCAAGAAAATGCCGATAAATCGTAAAATTGACATTAATAGGTGCACAAAATCGAAATATTTGTCCATCAAAATTGTCGATTTCGTGAAATTCTTAATACTGATTTGGGGAAAAAGCTTCATTTGCAGTGAAAAACATTTTTAACTTTTTAAAAATGTGCATATCCTTAAAGATGAAGAGTTGTAGAACACATGGAAATAAAAAATTTGTTGATTGGTGGGCGGAAAAGTTCAATTTTGTATGTATGAAAATAGTGGAAATTTGCGAAACGGAAAGGAGCTGGCTCACCTGGAATGACAGCTGCTTCTGTTGTTCGGCGCTTCTTTTGAGTTCGGTGGTTTTAATTTAATAGCTTAAAAAAGTTTAAAGTTTTGAAAGTGGAGGATGGTATCAGTGCACACGTCTTGTCTGTCCGCATCTATCAGTACCAGTCACGATATCCTGCTGTGCTCGGTTAGCGAGATTAGCCCTTCCCTGTGTCTGCTTACTAACAAACATACGTTTGTTTACCTTCAGCTGTTAATAGTAAGATTAGAAGTGCAAGGGAAACGTGCCGTGATTGAATGGTGTATTGCCATTTACGCCTGCGAGTTTAATATAGCGAGCGGTAGGTGTGTTTTCTGACCACTACAAACCAGCGGAAGGTGTGTTATTGACTGCTACAAACCAGCGTCTGGGGATTTCTGTAATGTTTTTGGACTGGTGCGTAACGGAGCGGAATAGAGCAAGGGTATCTGAGCGAAGCAAAGATCCCTTGTGTGCCTACGATTTTCATGTAGCCAGCTGTAAGTTTGTTTTACCAATTTATTTATTCTTTCTTGGTCACCATTGATGTTTTTGTTTACATTTCACACTTTAAGCCTAAAAGGTCTGCAAAAAAGCCGTTTGTGAGTTTTTTTACAGCAAGCACTTGATATGTTTTAATGCCAAGTCGTTGGCGAAAAAGAAACCACGCCAATTTTCACCAAATCTGACTGTCTTATCCAGTTTTACTAATTATTTTATGGAAGAATTGTATATATTTTAAATTTTGCTAATTAAAAGAGGGCTGTGATCAATTAAACTCATGAGGGCTATTGTTATTTATCCTCAGGCTTGTGGGATTTTAAATTTGTTCTAGGACTCATCTTAGGTAATTCCTAGCATATGTTAAGAATGTGAAATTTCATACGACTGAAATAACTTGTAACCTAAGTAATTTGTAACCTGAGATTGCCTCAAATTTTAAATGTCATTCTGAATGTATTTTAATAATTAAAATGCTTATGTATTTACAAAAGATTTGAACTATATTAAACTTTCTTGAACTTTATTATATTGATCAGTTTTTTTAATCTATTTATTTTATGAAATTATTTAGATCATATTTCACCTATTAATATTTTTTTCTCATGCATAATATATTCATATCTCAATATTTTTGTATTATTTCAGGTATTTGCAGGTTATTCAAGTCACTGAACCATCTGCTGGTAGAAAATTAGCAACATCCCTTGATCCTAGAAAAGCACGTAAACGAGAAGTAAATTTTCCAAAGAAGAAATTCTTACGAGCTGGCCTTTATTCTGCATCTTTCAAACAAGATGTGTAAGTTGTTATCGTGCTTGTTGAAAGAGTGTAAATACATAGTTATACCTAATAAGGGAAAGCATAATTCGGCTATGCATGTTCTAATATATATTAAGGAATTTACATTATTGTTGTAGTGTGAGGAAAAAATATTGTTATTCAAACATCTTTTCTGATGAATAATCCTTCTAGTGTATTATAACTCAGCACTTCTGTGTTAAAGAGGTGCTGAGCTCCTCTTTAACACAGAGGCACAAGCTCTATATACACTACTCTACAATAATGAACCAGATAGCAAGATGTTATGGTATTAGGGAAATAATACATGCTCTAATAAGGAGATGGACCCCCTCATACTGCAATTACACTAGCAACCCTTCTAGGCGTACTTTCAACAAGGTTTTAATATATAGCTATGGATATTTGTGTCCATTCCTGCTGCAAGAATGTTGCCAGCTCAGCTGTAGATTTCAGACGTGGTTCTCTGGTCCGTAAGCGTCGCTCTAACTCATCTCACAAATGATCAATGGGTTTTAGGTCGGGACCAGAGTTGCCAAATAAAAACACCCAAAATAAGGGATGGTTTAAATAAAAACACCGAAAATAAGGGACAGGTTTTGATAACTATACTATTGGGGAGTATGGAATTCCTCCCATGGAAAGGGGGTCTGGGAGTACTCCCCCGGAAAGCTTTCTGTTTTTCTCATTCGCAAAAAAATTTCTATGGGCAGAACACCCATGTAATCCAGCTGCTCTGAGAACCAGGGTTGCCAAATAAAAACACCGAAAATAAGGGACGAGTTTTGATGAGTATACTACTGAAGAGTATGCAATACCCCATGGAAAGAAGGGTCCAGGGGTACTCCCTCGGAAAATTTTCAAATTTTAATCTTTCAAATAGCCATTTTCAATGTATTTTTCATTCAGTTTTGCAACTTACACAGAGTTTAGGTTAAGTAAACAATAATGTAATTACATAGAAAATTTGTAAATCAAAAACAATTTAAAGTTGGTTTAGGCATATAGTACAAAACTGATTTTTATTTTATTAGTTTACTACAACTAAGTTAACTAATATAATAAAAACTGTAACCCTTATAAAGTGTTACAGACTTGTATGTAAAAATTGAAATTTTATTATTGTATAATATACATAATATAATGTGTGCAGGAAATCTTTGGGGCGACTTTTGAGTCATAAAAAAGTTTTCAAATGAATGTGTTCCCACAGTCCATTGAATTGTATGATATATTGTGCTTTACTGTGTTAAATACAGTAGCTAACTCTACTAGAGCAATTTTGTCACTTTCAGAGGAAACTTAAATGGTGAAAAACTTTGACAGATTGCTGCAAGATGAAACAGTTTTTTGTTTGTTTGTTTTCCTTGTATCAGCACGATCACACACTAATCTGCATTCGTATTTAGCACTAGACTGAGACTGATGTTGTTGTAGTGTTCGGATCCCGGTGCATACAGACAATCTTCTCGTCAAGGGCGTGTTCACATAGGAGTCGGTAGCGGAAGTGTTTAAGTATTGAAATACATTTAAGCAATGACAAACTTCCAAACGATTAGAAACGAAATTTTTAACGCCAATGATTGGTTTATTTCCATCTCACCGCCATCTTTCCTTTTGCGCTTCCAGACCGGATGTGAACAGGCCCTTGTATGAGCCTAACTCGTATACAATAAATTTCTCATTTCAGCGAAAAATGGGACTTTTGCTGTCCCGTATCAAAGTTCCCTGGGATGTGGGACAAAATCTACAAATAAGAGACTGTCCCTTAAAATCCGAGACGTTTAGCAACCCTGGTCGGGACTCTGAGCAGGTCAGGGAAGATATTTTACATCCATATCTTGATACGATTGCTTGACAGAGGATGCAACATGACATGGAGTGTTGTCCTGGAAGTAATATTCGTCATTCAATAAAATTGCCAAAGTGTAGGAAGAACCTGATTGCCTAAAATGTTCATGTAGGCATCAGTGTACCACGAACAACATGTAAAGGTCCCAGATCATACCATGAAAAACAACCCCCAAACAAGTACACCACCACCACCACCACCGAACTTGAGAGTTGGAATGATGCACTTGGGTAACAGATGTTTGCCTGACATTCGCGAAACCCAAGTTTACCCATCCAACTGGAAGAGCATGTAGCATGACTCGTTGTTCCATAAAATAGTTTTTCAGTGGTTCACAGTCTAGTTGGGATGTTATAATCACCAAGCGAACCTGCCGGCTTTATTGGATGGGGTGATGTTTGGTTTGTATGCGGCAACACATCCATGGATATTGAGGGTGTACAGTTCTTTCCACAAAGTATTGGGGTACACCGTAACCCCTGCTGCTTGTTGAAACTCACTGTTGATGATTTGGAGTGGTTTCTTACGGTTCTTACGAACCTCACGCTTCAGAACACTCCGATCCCGTTAGGTCAGTTTATGGGGACGACCAGTGTGTGCAGTTTGTGTTCCAACTCCCGTAGTCTTCCACTTCATGACATCACCAAACAGTTGACCGTGGCTGTGATAATTCTACCGTAATTGCACGAATAGACTTGCCACTAATGTGACAACCAACTATAACACCTCTTTCAAAGTCACCAAGACCCTTTCTTTTCAACAACTTGTCACAATTTTACACAGAACTAACAATGTTACCACTTTGCGTATTGTATGTAACCTTAACAGGTCATGTGTGAGACTTGATTTGCAGTTGGATGTTATGCAAATCCACTGGCGTCCGCCCCATTATTGTAGGGTAGTGTATATGTAATTGTTTATTAATTGAATATGTCGCTCACTCCTTTCAACTACGTCATATCTCAAAAAACATGATTTTTCAGGAGAGTGATTTAAAGTTTAAAAGTAGAATAGAATGTATAAGTATTATTTCTGCTCTCTAGTGGCTAAGTATTGAGCATTGAGATCATGACGGAACGATGAGCTATGATGATCTTGCAGGGATATACTACTCTTTCAGGGCATTCTGAAAACAGACAAAACTAAAAATTGTCGATTTTTGAGGTATGACGTTGTTGAAAGAAGTGAGCGATGTAAATTATCTGTATGATTTTACCTAATATGATAAGAGTACAATATTTTATTACATAAAATTATAGATAAGAAGGATTTCATAGTAGAGTTTTTATTTTCTTAAATTGGAGTATTCAAAAGTGAGATTATTAGTATAATTTTCCATTGAAGGGAAATCCGAAAAAGTATTCTTTCAATTAATTCTTTACATTTGTTTATAATCCACAGGGCCGCCCAGAGACTTTACGGGGCCTGGGGCAAACTTCTGTTGGGGGCCCGAAGAAATCTGATTAATCGAATAATTTTTTTTTTTGCTGGGGGGCCCCTTTTTTTAGATTATTTTGAATTTTGAAGTACGGTTCAAGTTTCAGAATTTTCTTTCGGAGGAAATCTAATAAATAATTTTTAATAAATTTTTTTTGGGCCCCTCCAACAGTTGGGTGCCAGGGGCAAAGTGTCCCAGTTGCCCCCCTCCCCCCCTCTGGGCGGCCCTGATAATCCATACAAATGAGGTTTGTTTGTCAAGTCTTACATATTTTAATTATAACATGTTTAAGTCGTAAAAACTGAAATACAAATCAAAGCTGTTAAAATATATTGTGACTAGCAGATACATTTTTTAAAAATGAAATTTCAAGACTGCATTTATAAAATAGTGTAGAATTCTGTTAAAGAAAGATTGTGTTTTTGATAATTTTCGTTTTTGATAATTTTCTTAGGGTGTTGGAAAACTTGAAAAAGTTTAATTTTCATTTTTCAGGGATGCAGAGAATTTTGGTATTTGAGGAAAGTTACCAAAAAAATCCAGACCCCTTTATTTCAGAGTTACTGGAGTTCTGTTATAGGGTTAAGGTTAAATATGAAATTTTGGTGATTTATCTTGCTGGGAGGAAAAATGCTTTCTTGTATGGATTTTTAGTTAGAAATATTAAGCCATGCTTTTACAGAATTTTTTAGAATCATAACTGAAAATAATGGTCATATGGCTCTCCCTTTCATCATGGGAAGGGCAGTTTATTTGTATACAATTAACTGCTTTTGTAAACCATGCTGTCATCTCTTTTCTTATGAAGTCCTCGAATTTTTATCAGAGAAAATGAATGAGAATCTTGTGTTATACCAAATATTTGTGTCATTACTACATTATTAATTGAACCTGCAGTTTGAAGAAGGGATCAAGCGCCAAAAAATTGAAATTTGTATTTTTTTCTTTTTGCATATATAAAAGAATCATATATGAAAGTTTAGTGAAGAAAAAATAATAAGTAAGAAAGTTTTTTTAAAGTTTTTTTAAAATTTCCTACAAAAACAGTTTTTAGATTTGTTCCCCCTCTTCAAACTGCCAATTCAATTTTACTATGCATCTTAAGAATTACCATCACCCTTTTTTATGTACTTTCTTTTCATAAATTGTATAATATATTTTGTTTATTTCTATGTTTAGACCTGTAATTAAGAAAACCTCTAGCAGTAAAAAATCAAAATCAAAAGAATTGAAAGAATATAATCCTGATGATTTTGAATTTGGACTTTTGCCTCCACCTATTCATGTTGGAAAATATTTACGAGAAAAGCGTTGTGAATACAAGTTACCATTTGATCTTTGGTGGCTGTATAAAAATAAGCAGGTGAGTTTATAAGTTTTTATAGGTTGAATTGTTATTAATTTTTAATGCATAATATTTTAAATCATGGTTTATGTTTTCTTACTTTGGCAGTATTGCTAATTAAGTAAAAATTCATCAAACTGTTTAATTGTTTGTAATATATGTTGGGTTAAATCTTTATGTGAATTCTTGGCCTGAAGTAACTTGTTAGCAGTTTCTGTTATATGTAAAAAATTTATATGACAGTTTTCCATTTTGATTTCTTTTGAACAAAACAAATGTTTTATATATTTTCAGCTTGTTTATAATGATGAGTTGGCTAACAATTATAAGAAAATAAGGACAAGTAAGCTAATCTTTAATGTATATGTTATCATGCTTCAGATCTCTTCAGTTTACCAAAGTATGCTTGAATATGTTTTTCTATTATTTTATAGATGTGTATGTTGACATTAAACCTGATTCAAAGAATGATGATCAGCCATGTAATTGTGCTCCTCCAAGAGATAGCAAGAGAAAAGGTTGTGGAGCTGATTGCTTAAACAGGTAAACATATTTATTAAAATGAATTATGTATTCCCATTTTTTTTTTTTAGCATTGTAATTACGTAATGTGTTGTTCAGTATCTCTTACTAGAATTTTGGGTAAAAATACTTGCCATGGCATCTATGCTTCTGTGATGGAAAAAGTTTGGTAAAATATTGATGTTTTGCTGATACAGTACAACCTCCCAAATCCGGAATCGTTCAGGACATGGCAATTCCAGATTCGGGAATTTTCTGGATTTGAGAGGTTTTTAAATAACACTACAAAATTTTAGGAAAAAAATAAACACACTTAAAAAATCATGTAAAATGGTTTAATTATTAAATAAACCTGAATACAGAACATATAATTACATTATAATTTAAACATTTCAGTCAATAATGTCTGTTGCTTCAGTTTTGACTTATTAGAAATTATTTTTTCTCGAATCCTATATACTGCCATAATTTCATGATTCCGGATTTCCGGAATCCGGTGTTCCGGATTTGGGAGGTTTTACTGTATATACCGAAACATTGTAGATGCTTTATAATCAGAATGTAGAATATGTCAGGAATATTTCATATTAGAATTTTTGTAACTTCCTTTATTACTTTCACTTTAAAGTAGAGATGAAGAATAATTTTCTTTTCCCTTGAAAGTGAAATGCTTTTGAATTGTATACTTTGTTTTTCAAATCGTTTGAAAACAGTAATGTTATTAAAACATATTTTTCTTATGATGAATCATTAGTTTAGTTAGTCTATATATATAAAACAGTTCCGTAACTGACTCATTCATTCACTGACTGACTGACTGACATACAACACACAGGCGATTCTTCTAATAGTGTAGGGGTGCACTAAGAAAGATTTTTCAAAAATTCTTCTTAGATTTTTTAAAATTAAATTTTTAAGCTGTTTTTTAAACTTTTTTTACGTTTGCATTTAAAATAATACATTGAGGGTTATAAAATTTATATCACGAGAAAGATCATAAAAATTCCTTCAAAATGAAATTTTTTTCAAATTTTTACCTCCGATTCCTGATTTTTGGTGAATTTTTAAAGATTAATTTTTAGAATTTAATTTATTAAATGCTGATCACGTGATTTCTTTTCTGGTACTTTCAATAAATTTATTGTCACGTGCGTAACAACTAAATAGACAAAAAAATATTTTTTTCTCTTTCTAATGCAGCAGACGATTGGATATTATCCAAAAAAAATGCATATCCCTTACGATTTTTTTATGAATATATATATATAGATAGATATATATTTTACATCAATTGTATACAATGATCATCGCATTTATTATAAATATATATATTTATTTTTTGGCATAAATTGCATACGTTGACTATTATGTATCCTATTCTTGAGCATATTATATGATATTTATTTAATCATAAATTTATTGTAGGTGAATGCACCAGGATCTCAACAACCATAAATTATAAATTCAAGTTACTTATGATATTAAATTTGTGTTCATACTTAGAATGAAAAAAATACTCTATTTATTTCAGACCAATAAACATAGGTAATTGTCTCAAATTTTTGCTCCAGAATCATCTTTTGAGGTTGTAAGTCAGTCACAGAGTGTGTGAAGTGAAACTTACCTCACAGTGATAAGAATTTCCTCTGTGTAATCATAGTTATATGTAGACTAAATTTAAATTTTGCTTTCCTTTTTTCTTTAAATCTTGATGTAAATTTTTATAATATGCATCTTATATGTCTTAAAAAATTATTATTCCTGCTTGTCTGTTATTTTTGCTTTGAGTTGTAAAATTTCCACAAGGAGAGGAAAAAGTCGTACACTAAGTTGCAAATCTCATGTGTATTAATGCGTAAAAAAAAGGATTTTTTGCAAGTTTAAATCTTAATTTTTCCAAAAACATGGTTTTCTGTATATCTGTGATGTCAAATAAAGCTTTACCTGTATAAATATGAGTAAATATTTGAACTTGAGCTCTTAAACATATATCAAAGTATTTCTCTATAAATTTATACAAAACTTTACTTTAAATTAGCAGAATGGTTGACTCTTAAGTTTGTATGAAATACTTCGAAAGTTAGGCAACATGTCATTAGTGTTGTTAGTGAGTGGCTCCTTATAGTAATATGATTTAAGGTTTTAATTTATGCATTCTTTCTTTCATCTTTGAAAGCTACATTCTGTGGTTTAATTAGATTGATGGCTTTAGTTATGATTAGCTCACATCAATTTTCTTTAAAAAAAACATTTCTTGTAAGTATTTTGTTATTGATATATTTGTAATAGTAATATTTAAATTTATAGCTAAACTAATTCAACAAAACCAATGTAATGTAAATTTTAAGTAGATGAATTTTATTTGAATATTATGTATGTGTAGATTGGTAATTATTATATAATTTACAAATTAGGTTGTGTTAAAAAATGTGTCTGTAACTGGTTTTAGTAAAGGTTTCAATGAATCTTTTAATGAAATCAAACTGTATATTTACTTTTAAAAATATCCAGAAAGTTCTTGTTGACTTTTATGAAACATTTTCTTAAATAATGGTTATATTTTCTAGGATGATGTATGTTGAATGTACCCCTCAACTCTGTCCTTGTAATGATATGTGTTCTAATCAGAGAATATTCAAACATGAATGGAGTCCCGGACTTCAGCGTTTTATGACAAGAGACAGGGGCTGGGGTATCCGAACAACAGAATTCATTAGAAATGGTAAGCTGATACTGAGCTGTGTATGTTTTGTATTATAATTCACACTCTGCAGGATAAGAATATTATTCTCTATTTTTATTAAGTTGTGTATTTTATGTTTGGTACAAATGTGTTTTGATTTATCATATCTTTTAGCTTCATTCCTGCTAGTTGTCATTTGAGGTTTTCCTTCTAAATTAGTTGAATCATAATATGTGAAATAGACTCAGTGTAAATGTTTATCATTTACTGAATAATTTTCAGATTCCTATTAGAGTTTTTTTTTAAAGATCTCTCCATAATTTTGAAAGCTACATTCTGTGGTTTAATTAGATTGATGGCTTTAGTTATGATTAGCTCACATCAATTTACTTTTGAAAAAACATTTCTTGTAAGTATTTTGTTATTGATATATTTGTAATAGTATTAATGTCTTTTATTTTATTTTAATTTTATAGAGCTACGTAATGGAATTAAGGCAGTATGGTTAATTTATTTAAGCATACGATTACATTAACAAGGAGTTACATATCTAATTCGTACAGCATTCAACATAAGCCTGTATTATGTGTAGACAAGACTGTATATACAGGTGTAACTCACTATTCTCTATTATTCTCTATTGATTCAGTAATTTACAGAATGCATGGGAGATGAATTTTCATGTATTGTAAATAATCAAAAAGGAAAGTTCTAAGGAAAAAATAAATGGGTTTGTGGGATATCCTCTTGCTTTCCATAAACTGCCATACTTTTTTTCATTTTCTCTAATTTATTCTGGAATTTTTCTAAATAGAGGAGGAGTTTTGGTAAAATGAATCAAAAAGTAAGGTTCTATAGGAAAAAAATAGGTGTTTTAAACGGATAGCTAGACTACAGTGGGTCATTCATGTAACTATCACTCATAAAGATTCAAGGAAAATTCTCCTAAATTGGATAAAACAGAAACAAGATAAAATTTTTGCAAACTAAGAGAGATAGGGCCCGGTACCTTCCTAAAAATGCTTATGGAAATTACTAAAATAGTGCAAAATCACCTTTGTTTTTCAGAGGAGGAATTTTTTATTCTAACTTTTGAGCTAGAATATAATGATAAATTTTAAGTCTATTTGTAAAAAAAAAAAAAGTTGAACTATGGGCTGTTTGCTTCTATATTATTTTAAATTAAAGTTGTATAAACATTAGTGTAACATAAATCTTGTGGTGACTAAGCAGATTTTATGTTTGTAGGTGAGTTTATTTTAGAGTATGTGGGTGAAGTAGTCAGCGATACTGAATTCCGTCATCGTATGGCTGAACGTTATCTAAATGACCAGCATCATTATTGTTTGAGTTTGGATTCTGGAACAGTGATTGACGGTTATAGGCTAGCTGGAGAAGGACGCTTTGTAAATCATTCTTGTGAGCCAAACTGTGAAATGCAAAAATGGTATGTGGTTTTTTCATTTTTTGATTAATACAGTCGAACCTCTATATATCGAACTTCCCTATATCGAAATTTTCTATATATCGAACTCTTAGCAAATCCCCAAGTTCATTACATTGAAAAACTGTCTCTATATATCGAAAAAATCTATATATCGAAATTTTTTCAATACATATTGGGAGATTTTATTCCACTTTAGACCGTTTACCTCACGAAAAATGAAGGTCAGGGGTAAAAGGAATTTCAGTGAAGGATATTTTCGGAGAAAGTAGAAGTGTATCTGAAGCAGTCTGTGATGACTGGAGAAGCAATGACTTGAAAAAAATTCTAAAAGATTATCAGCCCGATTATATTTTTAATGCTGATGAAATGGGACTCTTTTATAAGTGTTTACCCAACAGAACTCTAACTTTGAAAGGCGACGATTGTCATGGAGGCGAGGACAGTAAGGATAGAATAACTATAGTGGTAGGCGCTAACATGAGTGCAAAGGAAAAAACTCCGATTATTGGTACTAGGTAAAAGTAAGAACCCTAGAGTAGTCAAAAATGTAACGTGTCTAGAGGTTGACTATTGTTCTAATAGAAAGTCATGGATGACAAGTGAAATTTTTGAAGCATGGATTTTGAAATTGGATAGAAAAATGAGTGATCGAAATAGAAAAATTGCTTTGCTTGTAGACAATTGCCCGACCCATCCTAATGCGTCTCCAAAATTATCAAATGTTAATTTGCTTTTCCTTCCCCCCGAATTCCAGTTCAATATTGCAACCAATGGACCCGGGTGTATTAAAAAACCTGAAACTTCATTACCCAAAACTTCGACGACTTATCTGGACATTTGTAAATGAAAAAAAACTTTACATAAGGCGATTGATATGAGGATATGTGTTGCAAAATTAGCCAAAGTGTGGGAAAATGGTGTTTCTGAATCTACAATAAAAAAACTGTTTCGCAAAAGCTGGGTTCAGCAAGATATTTGTAGTTTTTTTTTTAAAGAATGTAACTGTGATCATTGTAACCACTGTCTGGATTATCGTTTTTTTTAAAGGTATGTAGTACTCAATAAATCTTTCATATTAATTCATTTTTTAATTATTAACTTTCATTTAATGCGATTGGAGTTTCGTATACGAAAATTAGCTTTAATTTTAATGATTTAGGAGAATTATGATAAAACTAAGATCAATTCTATATATCGAATTTTTTTCCGGTACTTTGCTACTTCGATATATGGAGGTTCGACTTTATTTAATTGTAAGATGTAAGATTACTTTATTAATTATTTCATTAAAAAAAATTACTGTTTGTTATATTCTGTTTTGTAAAAACAAACCATGTTAACATTGAATTATCAAGTTTATTAAATTTTTTATATGTAATAAATCTTGATTAATTCTTTTTTCAATATTTTTTTTAAAATTTTAGGTATGTAAATGGACATTACAGGGTTGGACTATTTGCTTTGAAGGACATTTATCCAAACACAGAACTTTGTTATGATTATAATTTCATCAATTATAATCTGGAAACTCAGGTAAATGAGCATTTTTACAATACATTTCTTTATAGTTCCTTACAGAGATAGCTTTATAAATAATGAATATGGCTAAAAAATTTTAATTTATGGTTAAAAGGTAATTTGTGTATTGATTTAAATCTGGGATTTTTTGAGTTAACCCATTTTGAATTTTTCAATAATATTAAATTTAAATAAAAATGTAATTTTCTGTAACTTATTTTTTAAAAACTGAATTTTCTATTACCTCAATATATACTTCTAATAAAATATCAATAGAATTATGAGTTAAATATTAAAAATAATTATCTAATTCTTTTAAAATTACAAGTTGAGCTGGATTTGTTGAGGACCTTATGCTAAATTATTAAAAGTGTTAATTGAACTGAAAATGCATGTATTTTATTTAATGCTTTTTCTTTGTTATACATTTTGTTTCATTACTTCAGTAGTGATTTTTATCTGTGATCTGGGATTGTTTCTCAAACATTTGTGCAATAACCTAATGGAAAATTTACATAAAAGCATTTTAAACAAATATCTTGATTTAATAATACTGATTTGAGACTCAACAAATTCACATTTGAAATATTTTTGAGTAACTGTTCTTTTACATGAAATACCCAATAAATTTGGAAAAAAATTGTTAAAGCTAAAATTATTTCAAAAAAATTTCTTGTTCTTCAAGGGATAAAGGTCTTATTTTACTGATTATAGCAACAATGTGCACATTTAGGAAAAAAACTGTATTTTAGAATACGGTTTTAATTGAAAAGTATTATATTTTGACATTAAGCTCAATATGTAATTATTTATAATTTGTTCATTATAATGTTACTTCATTTATGATTGCTGAAGTGTCAATGACCCTCATCAGTTATTTAACTGTTCCTTAAGGTTTTATTTATTTAATTTTTGTAGAATTGAAGCAAATCTGATTCATATTAACCATTAAATTTCTTAAGGTGACAGTTCTCAGAAAGAAAAAAAAAATTAAATTATTGACCCATAACAAGTAAACTTGTATTTTCATATACAAACGTTGGAGACTGTTTAATTTGTGTTTGTTTGTCAATAAACTTATGCAATTTTTAATGCACAAAATGATTAGGTTCTGATGTTAGTATCTCTAATTGTGTTGCCTAGTGTGTTCATTTTATAAGGAGTAATTATTCTTGACTTTTCACATTTATTGTGGTTTACTGTTTAAAATGATGAGCCCAAAAATTGTAAATGTGAAGAAACTTATCAGGAAGTCACATGCAGATATTTTGATTGCTCTCAAAGTTATCTGCATGGTGAGTGGTGGTGTTGAGATTTATGATGGTAAGTTAGATAATAATTCATTGAATGGTAGTTATGATTCTGGTAATAGGCACTTGAAATTACAGAAAATATTTGCGATAGAATCCAGTAATGCAAGTTATTGTGAAGACAAGTGAACAAAAAATAACATTTCTCCAAAGCTAAAAGACTGTGCAAGTATTTCAGATGTAACTGTGAGCTTTATAATATGCAGAGCGTTAACCCTTCAGCAGGCACACCTGTGTACAAAGTGCAACATTTTCATAATTTCGAATGGTTTGTTTTTGCATGTAAGGTTTGAATGTTCTAAGCAGTTTCTATTTATAGCTACACCCTTTCTAATGCAGGTCTAATTTTCTTACCCTTGTATTCCTTTCCATTCATTGTTAGTCATGATTTAACCGTGGTAAACCAGTGATTATACTAGATTACAATATGACAAAAGCAGGAGGTAATGTAGTCGATCAAATGTGCAGCTATTACACGGCATCCCACATATCACAAAGATGGACTCTGTCATTGTTTTTTAGGTTTTCAGACATAATAGGAATCAATTTGCAAGTTGTCCTTAGATCTAATAAACCGGACAGTTTTGAAATAAGGCAATTGTATCTGCATTCTTTGGCCTTTGAAAGAGACGTTGCACTTGGTGCCATACGTGCTGGTGTTCCAAAAATTCGCGTCCCCTGAAGGGTTAATGAAGTAAGGGAATTTAATGATAATTTTTTTAATCTGTGATTGCTCCTCAAAAAAATTAATACAACTACAAAATGGGAAAATTACATGAAGCATTTGTAAACTTTTATGTTGGGTAGATTTAATAAAAATAGTTAAACAGTTTCTTTGTTGATAATAATATTGATGTGAAAAACAACAAATTCACATTTGAGATAATATTTGGTAACTGAACTTTTACATAAAATGCCTTTATACCTAATTCTTTGAACAAATTTGTTTGAGAAATTCTTGTCTTTCTTCCTTTTTAATCGTCTTTAACAGAATTCAATGAAGAAAATTTTTATAAAATAAAGACTGTTTTGGGTTACTGTATTCTAAAATTTCAGGTTTAACTGCTGAGACACACCAGTTTTTATTTAAAAGTGGCATTCAGAGTGTTCAGTTTTGAAAAATTATATTTAAGTGAAGTTTTCCATTATCAAAAAAAAAAAAAAAAAAAAATAAAAAAAAAAATAATAATAATAATAATAATAATAATAAAAAAAAATAAATAAAAAAATCCCTTTTTCTGTTAATAGAACTTTTGTTAATTGTTTCCATTATTGAATCTTCAAATATTGCCTTTCATAGCAAATATGCAAGTGTGGTAGCACTAGATGTCGTGGATTCATAGGCGGTAGATCCCAGAGGTTGAATGGGCAAAACAAAGAAAAGGTAAAGCAATCTAGACAAAAGTCGGTCATTGATTCGAAAAAAGGTCCTGGAAGACCCAAGAAAAGGAAAGATGATAGACCTGTAGAAATACAGAAAGAGGTATAATATATTATACTAAAATTTTAGTAATTTTTCGTACTTTTCTTCTGTAATTAATAATAAATTTAACATGTTCATAAATCTCAGCAAAATTGTCTTACCAATTGTCTCTCTTAAAACTGAAGACTCTGCTAATTATATTAATGTATTTAATTCTATTTTGAAACTACTTAATTAAAAAGGGGAAAAATTATGCATTGATGCTATAGATCTTTTAGAAAATTATTGTGTAAATTGTTATATGTGATATATATTGAACTTTTCATGCTTTAAGATATTTTAAGGTGTTAGAAAATGAAAAAAATTTTTATTCATATTCTGAGATGCAGTAGCAGATATTCTTGTGTTGTAGTGCTAAAAACATAATACTATTGAATCTTTTTTTTCTGTACCCTACAGAAGATAATTGTAACTAAGTTAAATTTATTTTATTCAAATCACAAATATTAATTCTACAGGGTGGCTAATAAATACTGTGACAAATATCGAATCATTTAATTACACACAGATGAAATAGAAAATTGAAAATACAACAATATTATGAACATTATATATGAAAGTTTACCATGAAATAATTTTACTTGAATCGGACCGCCATCTTTATCGATTACTAAAGATAATCTCTTACGCCACTGTCCTATTGCGGCACGAATCATTTTATGAGGTAATTTGTCCCATTCACTCCGTATGGAAGCTTTGAGGGAGTCCAAACTTCTGTGCTGCTTAGCGTTTACTTTAGACTCTAAAATCCCTCAAATGCAATAGTCTAAAGGATTTAGATCTGGTGAAGAAGGTGGCCAATCTTCTTGCTTGATAAACTTCGGGCAATTGGCATGGAGCCATTCCTGTGTTGTTTTGGATCGGTGGGACGGTGCAGAATCTTGTTGAAATATCCAATTCTTTTTGGGATACAATCTGTTTAAACGTGTAGCCAATACTTCCTGTTTGTAATATTCAGCATTGATTTTTATCCCTTTATCGATGAATTTCAGAGGCAGTTTTCCATTGTGTGACACTGCAGCCCAAACCATAACAGAATTCTTGTTCTGAAAGCGTTTAGCAGTTGGAAGATTTTCAGGTATATCCTCGAAGGTTGCTGAATATACAACATCATTTTTAGCATTATAACTTTGTTCTGTACAAAACAGCTTCTCATCAGAGAAAATTATTTTTTCAACACTTTTGCTACCGTGCCGGTTCAGCAATTTCTTACATCTTTGTAACCTTTTACTATTGTGCAGTAGTCAAACCTTGAACTTTTCTTTTGCGATAAGGGCGAAAACCCAGGTCTTCATTTATGATAAGTTGCATAGTTCTGCGACTGATGTTCTCTTCTGCAGCCATTTTATTTGCAGAACATTGTGGATTTCTTCGTATCTTTTCACGAATTCTTTTGATACGTTCTTTTGTACGAACAGTGCGTGGACGACCGGACCTTGGTCGATCTTTACAGCTATTGGTATCCAATAATCGATTTATAGTCCTATATATAAACGTCCTATTAACACCAAGGCATTTTAATTGCTTAAATATTTTACCTGCAGAAAATCCGCGATCAAAAAGCTGTTTACCCATTAACCTTTTGGCTTCCATCTTTAAAAATATTCTACATGTTTTACTTTAAACAAAAATCGTCTGCGTTTACAAAAAGTTGCCAATCACACAAATAGATAGATAAATTGTTTTTCCAAATGATTAAAATTAACTCTTATTTTTTGGAGTGTTACAGAATTTATTAGCCACCCTGTAATGGTTGTCACATGTTCTTAATATATTCTGTTGCAAAATTGATATATTTTTTCTGCAATTTTACTATAATTCTTGTTTCTTTATGAGAGTTAATTTCAGCTGTATTGTAATAAAGTTATATCATGCTTTTAATAAGGATTGTAAAAAATAATTAAAAAAAATCAAATTTTTTAAAACTTAAATTGATTAGAGAGGAAGGGACAAAGCATCCAAGTTCTTTCTCCTTACATGTAATTAATATAGAAACTTATTTATCCTGCATTTTTTAAAAAGATTATTTTTTTAATATATTAAATGATTAAATTAGTACTTTTCAATTTGTTATATATATATATATATATGTTATAGGTAAAATTAGTTCATGTTCATAATTTTAAATATATATCTTTAAGAGTTTTTCATATCTTAATTATTGCATTTTATGATAATGTAGCTTTAAGACCAACTTATAAAAAATTTTAATATTTTATTTGGAATTAACATAAAATTGTAATTAGTATGAAGCCATGAAAGTATTTGGATTGTGTTTTACACCAGTGCTGATGAAAATACTTATGATAGTGTGTAAGCAAGTACATAAATTAAAATAACATTAAGGTGTTAGTTAATCACATAAAAGCTTGATCAAACTATTTAAGAACTATTGAGTAGTTTGCAAGAGAAACAAAAAAAAGAAAAGTGAAATAAAATTGCAAGCTGACTTAACGCTTTCAATAAATAAGCTCAATGATATTTATGATATATATATATTTATATATATATTTAAATACTTTCATTAGCTACTCAGTTTTTATGAAGTAATTTTATCTTTGTAATAATTTTAAATTATTTTGCTCTATAATTATTTGCAATTAACAAAAATGTTGCTTTATATCAAATATTTTCTTCTTTTTTCTAACCCCTATTCATTTGATAAAGTGTTTTATGTTAAATATTTTTAAATGATCTGTCCTAAAACATACGCTCTCTGTTCCAAAATGTCTCAAGGGCACATTCTTTTCAAATGTTAAATATGACGGTTATTTTGGGATAGAGATATTATTTAATTCCTATTAAAATTGTTAATTGAAATCGGCCAACCCTGGTAAATAACTTTATCATTCTGAAGGTTCCACATTAAATGTATGAGAATAGTTGTGTATAGCATTTCTTTTCTCTAAGACATAATTTGTTCATTTCAGCACATAAAAAATGAATATCTACCATATAATCGCCAGTCTTTTACGATTCAAATGAAACCCATGTCTCACCAACAAAGGTGTTATGTGCAAAAAACACCATTGTTTCTTTTGAGAAATTATGAAAAAGTTAAGAAGCCAAAGATCAAGCAAGATTAACCGCAGAGAAAGAAGCAGAGCTTGAAAGATCCACGAACAAACAAGGTTAGTTTTGCTAAACCTCTGTGTTATTTGAAGTATAGAATATTTAATCTATTATGTGTGTAATCCTTTACATTTTCTATTTGATCTTTGAAAATGTAAAGGTATGATTAGTTAAAAGTAGGATTTTTGTGGTAAGTTTGAGTTCTATTGGTTTGTAAGTTCTTAAACTGAGAGCATTTGTTCAAATATGACTTTTCTATGATGATTAATGCTAGCTCTTTAAACATTCACTCCTCTCTTTCTCTCTCTCTCTCCCTCTCTCTATCTATATATATATATATATATATATATATATATATATATATATATATATATATACACACACACAGTGGAATCTCGGTCGATCGTTTTCGGATCCATCGTTTTTCCTTATGTGTCGTTCATTTTATCCAGTCCCAACGATGATATTGCTTTGTTATGTTTCCGCATGTATCATTTTCCCGCATTAATCGGTCCCTTGGAAAACAATAGATCGAGATTCTACTGTATATTTATACATACAGTGGAATCTCGATTGATCTTTTTCCGTATGTGTCGTTCATTTTATCCAGTCCCAACGATCATATTGCTTTGTTATGTTTCCGCATCTATCGTTTTCCTGCATTTATCGTTCATTTCAGTCGGTCCCTCGAAAAACGATAGATCGAGATTCCACTGTATATATATATGTATATAGAGGTATGACATAAGCATATTGATGTAATGTCCCTGATCTTTGACAAAACTACATTTTCGAAATTCCAGTTTGTTCATAAAAAGTTGTGTAGTATTTATTCAAGATCTTTTGAAAGAGATGGTAAAATCAACAACTTTATTATAGCATTTTCAGTCAGAAAATTGGATAGTTTCTTTGTATATAATTATTTATTGGAGGTGATTTATTGAGATACCAATTAATTGTATCATAATCATGAAAATTGCTGAAACTTATGTACTGTTTTATTTATTTTTTGTGCTGTGCTCTAGGTATTTGAGATAAATATCTGTACAACTGAATTGTTTCACTATTATTAATTTACTATACATTAGCATTATTAAGAAGGTCTTGTTCTTTTAGAAAAATATTACAATAATTGATATTTTGTCTTTTTCTTTTCTTGTTTTTATTTGTTGGTCATTATGATTCATTAAAATTTTAATGTTTAAATGTAAGACTTTAAGGGGTTTAATGGTAAAAATCTGACATTTCCTTTAGATGCTTTCCATACCCAATTTACAGCTTTGAATACATCTCGTTCTGTTAAAACAAGGTGAGTTTTTATAAAAATTTAGTTTGTTCTTTTCCCGGGGTACATATTTATTGTTTTGGAATAATTAGAAAAAATATTCACTTACAAAGAAAAATGATTTTTCTTTTTTTCAATAGAATAACGCAAGTATGTGTTATCTGTAAACTTTTTTGACAATATATTGACCTATATTAATACATTATGCTTTGTACTTAGCAATTCTTTAAACGTACTAGGAAATCTAAGGGAAAATGCCTTTCTTTTTTCTTGAGAAAATCTAAGAACATAAAATATTGAATTTTTTGTAAATATAAGAATAAATTTCCTGGATGCATTCTGTGTATAATTGTGATTTCAGTGTCAATTAGTTGTCAGAGCAAAGCTTAATTTCTCGTGTTTCTAAACTCCATAACATTATTTTCAAATGTTATGAAATTTACTGCCTTATTACCTGGAAATTTTAAGTGTTCAGAAAGTTTTAAACTCAGAGGGGTAGTTAGAATTGAGTCAAGTTGTACTAAAGGCTCAGCATAGTTTAATGCACATGAAATAAAATTTTCTTTTATAATAAAGAATATTAAATTTTACTATAAAAATAAGAGAGCTGTTCTTTATAAGGAGAGTTTTAATAGCTGTTTATGTAATCTATACTAATAAAGGGACAGGGAGAAGTTGGATCACGTGACCGTAACTCATCCGGGCGTGCACCGATCCTCGAAAAAAAATGGCCGACAAATATACAGGAAAATCGGTGTATTTTTTTTCTCATGAAAGTACATAAATGTTACATATTTGGAAAGAGCTTCGGAAACTGATAATTTTTTCTGCGTACACTTATTCTGTTAATTCAATAGTTTTAGAGATTTTTCATTCTAAAATCACTCACTGCTGAGAAACCAAATCATCTTTTGCAGTGGTGCTGCCATCTGTCGGCAGCGACGGGAATGAAAATTGAAAGGAATTGATTTGATTTATTCACTTTGATTTAATACATTTGAGGGCTTTTTTTTTTCTTTTGTGGGGCCCGAAGTACATAAATATGTTACACGGATGGCTTGAGAGTAGCTAGGCGAAGCCTGGCTAGTTATCTATATATATGTATACAGTTCCGTAACTGACTGACTTGCAGATAATGCACAGACCAAACCGCTGAACCTAAAGGGCTCAAATTATGCATGGCGATTCTTCTTATAGTGTAGGAGTGTACTAAGAAAGATTTTTGAAAAATTCTTAGATTTTTTTAAATTAAATTTTTAAGCTGTTTTTGTAACAATCTTTAAAGTTTGCATTTAAAATGGTAATCTGAGGGTTATAAAATTTATATCAAGAGAAAGATCATAAAATTTCCTTTAAAATGAAATCTTTTTCGAATCTTTACCTCCATTTTTTGATTTTTGGTGAATTTTTTAAGATTAATTTTTAGAATTAGATTTATTAAATGCTGATCGCATGGTTTCTTTTCTTTTTGTGATACTTTAATTTTGCGTCATGTGAATAACAATTAAACACATTGACAAAAAGAATTGAAAATTAAAATACAGTAAAAGATAAAATTTAACCACTAGACCAATTGAGATGGTAGTTTTTTAAGAATTTAATTCAAATTAGTATGTTTTACGGATATTAAACATACAAATTAATTGCGTACATTTACTGTTGTATTTAATTTGAATATTTTCTTCTACATTATTTTGTCTATAAAAATACCCATTACGATTTTTTTATAAATTTTTTTGGCATTAATTGCATATATTGACTGTTGTATTTATTATCAATATATATATCTTACTATTAACAGCTGAAGGTAAACAAATGTTAGTTTGTTAGTCAGCAGACGGGGACGGGCTAATCTCGCGAACCAAGCATAGCAGGATATCTTGACTGATACCGATGGACGCGGACGGACTTGATGCGTGCACTGATACCATCCTCAACTTTCAAAACTTTAAACTTTTTAAATTATTAAATTAAAACCGCCAAACTCAAAAGAAGCAGGCAATAGAAACAGCTGTCATTCCGGGTGGGCCAGCTCCTTTCCGTTTCGCAAATTTCCACTATTTTCATGCATGCAAAATTCAACTTTTCCGTCCACCAATCAACAAATTTTTTATTTCCATGTGTTCTACAACTCTTCATATTTAAGGATATACTCATTTTTATAAAGTTAAAAATGTTTTTCACTGCAAATGAAGCTTTTATCAAGCCCAAAGCAGCTTTCCAAATTTCACGAAATCGACGATTTTGATGGACAAATATTTCGGTTTTCTGCACCTATTAATGTCAATTTTACGATTTATCAGCATTTTCTAGATGTTCAGTTTCCAAAATATACCAAATACATTTAATAAAAAAATGTTATCAGTCTAAAAAAGAGTACTTACAAAACTCACTTTTGAAATTTCCCACGCTGATCGCCATAGTATCTTAATGTAACTTGAATGCCGAGTTCTAATTTTTCAACTTATTATTTTACTCACTAATAATTCCAGCAAATTCAGGAAATTTGTTTCTAATTAAGGAGGAAGTGATAAAGATTCTTCCGCCACCAATTTTTAATTCATCAGAACTGTCTTTCTATTTTTTTAAGCCCTTTTTTCTCCCATGAGATTTAATATTTACATTCGGCCATGTTGCCAAAAGGGAAAATAATTAGTTGAGAACGAGTCATTTAATAATTGAAATCCAGAAATAATTTTAAAGTACCAGAAATAATTTTTGTTTTAGGAAATGAGAAGTTAAAATCTTTAGAATTTATTCTAATTCAATGAATTTCTTTTTTATTTCAAAAGTAAAATTTGAGAACGGAAATTTGAAAAAATTATTTCAGAAGCCAAAAACCAAAATTTTGAAAAGAGAATTTTAAATAGTTAATTCATTTTTTAAAAATTCTAATATATTTTTAAAAGTTATTAAACAGTTTATAATCTTTAAGAAATAAAACATTTCATTTTAAATCGTAAAAGCAACACATCGGGTTGCCACTCAACTAGTATATATATATTTTTTGCATACATTGACCATTGTATTTAATTTGAATGTACTCCATAGCAAAGCAGGGGTATTCAGCTAAATATCTATATGACTTTTCAAATTTAGCCCTGTTTTTATTTTTAAACAATATAACCTAACAAAAATTAAAAATTTAGTAGTTGTACTTTTTGATAAATATTTATATGCCATAGTTAATTTTACATCAAAAATAAATAAAATAAGCAATTACTTTGGTTAAAGTTCTGTGTGAATTAAAAACAGAGGAAGAACTAATAGCTACAGAAAATTGATTGCTGAAGTTTCTTATTTTTTGATTTACTGTACATAGTAAGTGGAAAGAAATTATTTCAATGATTGTTTTAAAAGACATAGTTTGCAGCTGTACCTCATCATAAATATTCTTCATAACAAACATAATAGAACATTAGCTATGTTTTAATATATTTTGAGAATTTATTAGGACAAAGTTACCAGATAATATAAAGAGCTTTTAAATTGGAAAATATATTGCTAGTTCTTATTTTAATTCAAGAGCTTCATTTTTTTTTCAGTTTTTGGTTTGATGTTCATTAAAAAGTTATCAAAATTTTTATTTTTTATTATTTTGTTTGTTTCATTATTTAATTGTAATTATTTGAATAAAAATATTTTTCTATTCATATTTTATTTTAATATAGGCGATTAGCTATAGTTGAAGAAAATACTGAGTTGGCTAAAACAGCAAAATTAGCCCAAGTATTTAAAGATATTTTTACAGCTGTTACTTCTTGTAAAGGTAAAAAATATTTCTATATTTTGCTTTCTCATATGGTCTAAAATGTTTAACAATAGGGTAAATGTAAAGAAATTTAGCTTAAATGTTATGTCAGAAGTAGATGCAAATCTTAAATACCTTAACTTTTTACTGTTTTAATGTTATTAATGTTGAATTATTTTTAAATATAAAGCAATGTTATTCTAATAAACTAGTTGCCTGAAATTTTTTGCTTGATATCTTTTTAATAGTGAATAATTAAGTGAATTGTCTAGAATAAACTTAACAGGTTCAATAAAGTTGTTAAGTAGTCTTAAATGTCCATTTCTAAGAATGTACTTTATAAGCTTTGAGAAAAACTTGTTTAAGTCTGTGACTTATTATAGTGGCTATTTTTTTATCCTACGTCTGAATGTGACAGTTGAAGTGCCTGTTTAATTTGTATGCAATGTATAGTTTTCTCATTAAAATTTTGATATTCAACCCCAAAAAACTGAACTGTCAAACAGCAGTATAATAATGTGTATTATTTTTTTTCAGCTAAAATTATACTTTATGGCTGTATAATATTGATTTTAAACTTGAATATTTTATTTATTGTTAGTGTTCTAACTGCTCAAACAATACTTTTTTAGGAGATGATGGAAATACTCTAGCAAGCCCTTTTTTCCAACTGCCTTCCAAGAGGAGGTGAGGATGAATCTCTTTAAATAAAATAAATTCATAAGCTTGAGTCTTTTAGTGACTGATGAGTTTTAAAATACTGGAGTACCAAATTTTTCACTGATATGTGTATATACATGTGTGTGATATACTCTTTTTCTGTTACAGAAACTCTGAGTATTACAACAAAATTAAGTTTCCAATTGATTTTGCTACCATCGAGAAAAATATAGTTACTGGTCAATATAGCAACGTTGAAGCATTTGAGGATGATTTCTTAAGGCTGTTTGAAAATGCTGAAGTAAGTTATAGGTGTTCTTTGATTGTAAGTTATAGGGGTTCTTTGATTTTCTCTTATAAGTACAAGAAATAAATATGGGGAAGCTAAGAAGTTGTTCATATATTTGGTGTTTGTAATATTATAATAAATATTTGTTAGTATCTTGTTTGATGTCATAAATTTTTATTTAATTTGTTACTAAACCTTTTTAATTGTCTATAGTCTAATTTGTTGTGGAACCTAATGGCAAATATGCAGGAAAAGATGTTTTTACTGCTAAGTAATGTTATAATAGAGCTTGAAATGTTTCTTGGATAAATCTGGCTAACTTTGTACATGTAACAAATATATTCTGGTGTGCTACTAATCTATTCATTAGCTTCAAAGCATTTGGTGGGGTTGTCTCTGGGAATATTACAAAGGTCAGGATAAATGCATTTAAAAGTGCAGACACCAAATAGTTATTTTATATATGCAATGTGCATATGACAACATTTGATTACATTTGTACATTTGATTTTATTTCTATACATTTGATTGTTTCTATACATTTGATTACATTTGTACAAATTGAGAGGAAATTTTTCTCTGTAGCCACTTCTTGCAATGTGGGGGAAAAACTCTTGGATGCCAAATGTGATCATTGCATTTGTGATTTCTCCATGAAGATAATCATGTCTAATTGCTTTGCACCCTGCTGAAGATCTGTTTTATTTGTTCAAAACTAATTGCCATTTTTACTTTTTACTGTGGATTTTTAGATGCTGATCTAAATGTACAAAATCCACAAGTTTCTTGTAAGCAGTTAGTTCTAGTTCTTCTGCATTTGTTAAATGAATTTATTTTCCTGAGGGCACACTCTTTTTGTCTAGGCTGCAAATGCTTAGATATGCTTGCATAATAATGATAAAATATTTAATTTAGATTTATTGTTTTCATAGGAATATTATGGAAGAACTTCAGATCATGGACATAAAATTTCTCATCTTCGTAAAGTGTATGAATCTGCTAAAACAGATGCTATGATTCTTTTTGAAGATATTTTGGGTGAAGCCTTGCCAGCTGTATTTTCAAAATCAGATGGTTTGTATTTACTTCATTTAATACTTTGTGTGTATATATATACAGTAGAGCCCCAATTATCCTCGTGTGCGAGTGCAGCGAAAAAAAAATTTTAGTTGCAAACCTCAAAAAAAACAATTTTAATTTTTAACCCAAGCCAACTTACAAGGGAAATACAATAGACCCTGTACGGAGGTGTACGATGTTTAAGAAAATAAGCACAGTGGACTGTAAATAATATAACATAAATTTAATAGCGAGGCATTGTTTGTCATAGTAAACACCGCTTGTTGCAGGAGCTCCGTGCTAGACAGATACAAAGTTCGTTCTGATGCATTCTTGCAGCTAGAGGGCGAACATAGACAAATGGGTGGAGACGTTACGACAAACTTTACGTAACAGACCCTGCAGTGCGAATGTCGAAAATGAACGTCGAAGGTGAGAATGTCGACGAAGAGAACATAGAAGAGTGGCTGGAATGCGACGCAAGTGAGTCGGGGTTTGAACGACTGACTGGCATAGAGATAACGAACAAAGCAATGGGAGTAAACGAGAATGATGAACAAAATAAAAGTGAAGATGAGGCGCCTACGCGGATGACACGCGAAACTACTTTGCAGCACGTAGACGGATTGCTTCAATATTTAGAGTAACAAGACGACGATGCACATCTGGCAGAAAAAATCATGTTAAGGAAAGTACAATTTAGAATAAAGAAAAGGGGTTTTCAAAGCAAGAAGCAAAAACGAGTGACTGATTTTTTAAAAAAGGTGTAACTGAACGCTTTTTATACATACAGTATGTATGTATTGTTTTTGTTTACCGTTCTTTATATTAGTGATTTAGACATAGAGCAAATGTGTCTGCTGTACGTTACATATGTAAGTATTTTAAAGTTTTATTATGTTTTGTACAATAAAACATAGTTTTTATGTTGAATTTTTTTTCGTGATTGCAACTCATTTTTAGACATTTTCGGGTTATCCGCGATTTTTGTTATCCGCGGTGCCCTTGACACCCAATTCCGCGGATAATCGGGGCTCTACTGTGTATATATATATATATATATATATATACACACACACACATATATATATATATATATATGATTATTGCTTCTTTAATTTGTGCAAATTAAGATAGTTATGTTAGGAGATTTGCTCAGTCTTTTCTTAATAAAGTCTTCTAGTTTGAATTCTTTGTAATATTTATTCCTAGCCTTGTCTTGCAACTTTAAATTCTCATAAAACATTTGGATATAAGGGATTTCAAATTTAATGAGATTGTTTCGACATTAATTGTATCTTTCAACAATATATTTTTTTCTATGAAGTTGTTAACTTTTCAAAGTATTGGAGTAATTATATTTGGCATTTAAAAAATATCGTTTTATTGGTATTTCTGTTTACTAACCCATGAAAGATTTTAATGATGACTACTGAAATGTGAACTTTTGTGTAATTTTCATTGAAAAGAATTTCAGTCTATTTCAGAATCAACGAGAACATGAAATTGGAAAAAATATTTTTTATAATCCTTTATTTTTGATGTTTTAATTTCTTTATGTTTTTGTTGATTCAAGTTATTTGCTAGGTCAGGTATTCAATGTGTCTGTAATTATTAAGTTTTTATATTTTTATTGGTTCAACATGAAAGTTTTACTTCCTTTATTCATTATTTTTCTTTTATTTAATTTTAGTATATACTAGACTGCCTGTGACTGTTGTGGTCACTTACTATTCATAGGTTATGAAGAAATTAATTCAGTGTAGCTCCCACATTAAGTTTTTTTCTTTGTAAATAAGTAGTTAAATATTTAAATAACTGTTTCTTAACCATTCAGAAACTGCAATAGGTTCTTCTTCATTATTTTTAGAAACTATTCTTAAGTAAGAATGCTTTTGATGGCAATATTTTTGACTGATTTTATATCTTTCAAATATTCTTAACTCTCCCCCTTCTCTCTCTCTATATATATTTATATATATATATATCTTTCACATACACTTGTTTCAGGAAAGGCATTGAATATGGATATTTCTTAATTTTGGATTAGTCTTTGTCTTTGAAACTTATGATATGTATGGTTTGGTATATATTTCATGCTAAACATATGTGATATTCAGTGAATCGAATGTAACTGGATAAGTAATTTTCATTGTTGTAAAATTTCAATAGTTGATTAAATTTTGATTGGTTTGTTATCATTATTTTTCAAGATGTTATGATTCTCAGAAGTCAGCTAAAAAATTCTGTAAAATGTTTCAGTATAAAAACAATAAATTTAGAGACAAAGATATCATAATATTCATTTTTCTTTTACAGATAAAGCTGATGAAGATGATGAAGTCATCCGCTGTATTTGCAATATTTACAAAGATGAAGGCTTAATGATTCAGTGTGAAAAATGCCTTGTAAGTATTTTTACAATTTAAAATTTTAGTGAAATATGTCGTGATACCTTTTTATCTTACGTAAAGTTGTAATACATTATTTTTTTTTAGGTTTGGCAGCATTGTGACTGTATTGGTGTTGATGGTAAAGTTGAAAAGTACTTGTGTGAACAGTGCAGTGGCATTGAGTTATCTAAGGTATTTTTGGAAGTTTTTCTTATGTTAATTTTCAAGATATTTGGTAAATACTCATCATTTTAAATTAGATTAGCTGTCTTACTCTTTGAATAGGATTGTTTAATTTATTGAGTGTAGTAGATCCATGGATAGCAGTGATGCATTATAGTGAAATTAACCAGTTTTGCAGAATGTTTTTTTTCCTTTTAAATCATGGGGTGTTGAGGGGCCCATTTTTTTAATTTGTATTTTTGGAGTTATTATAGTATGATATAGACTAATTAAATATGTTTTCCTATAAGACCTACAAACTCCAGTGGAATGTAATGATGCTTTATATACATAAATATGATAATTTTTAAACTCATTCAATGAAATTATTGTTCTTCTTAATAGGTACAAATTCAGTATTTTTGTTAATTTAAAATTTCTCCTTCAGTTATATGCCTTGACATTTATTTTGCATGCAAACTTGATTTACAGTGTATTTAACATGACTTATATTCCACTGAATTTCTTTTCTTGTATCCCTTTAAGGAAATTCTTATGGTTCCCCGACCTCATTATGCAAGCCCAGAATGCCAGTATTATTTGACTTTGCTGAAAGATGAACTTCAAATAAAACAAGGTAATTTTCAAAATATGTATACTCATATGCATGTAAAAGATTTTGGTGTATTTAAGGCCTTGTATGTTTAATGAATTGCATTATGTTAATGCCTGAATATCGGAATTCTCACAGATATATTTTTAACCTTAAACTAACACTCTCTCTTACCCTTACCCTCTCTCTCTTTTTGATTACAACTTTACTGTTTGTGTAGTAGTAAGCAATTTTTATTTTCCTCAAAATTTCAGTATTGATGAGATCATTTGTTTGTAGGTTTAGTAAATGGTGTCTACTGTGAGGGTTTTTTACTGAGGTGTCTACTGTGAGGTTTTTTTTTTAGAATTCTTGTGCGGCCGGATTTCATGCCTCCAATTTTGATGCCGAGATCTTTGCCATAAAAGTTGCAATTTCAAACCTTTTTAGGTTGGACACTACTCTTAGAAAGGCAGCGTTTTTCATAGATTCTCAAGCTGCAATATTGGCAACTGTCTCGCCTACACCTAACGATTGCTTTCTTGTTGAGGAGGTAAAGACAAACTTTTCCCATGCTATCGCTGCTGGCTGGAGGATAGTTCTTCAATGGATCCCCAGCCATTGCAACATTCTAGGAAATGAAAAGGCAGATATTCTGGCCAAAAATGGATCTAAATTGCAACAGCCAGTTTTCCCATTCTCCTTTCACCAATTTTGTGCTCAAGTTAATAAGGTAATGGGAGAATCCTTGAAGCAGGAATATACACGAGTTTCAAATGGGAAAATATGGAAAAGCCTGCTCCTTTCTCCTGTCCCAATGTACTTACCTCGAGCAATTTTTGTTGCAAATTTTAGACTAACAACAGATCATGACATTTTATATGGACACCTACACTGTATCGGTGTAGTAAGCAATAGTAACTGTCCTTTGTGCTTTTCAGACGAAACTATGAACCTTTTACATTTGACGAAATGCTCTGCACCCACTGGTTTTATGAGTTTTATTCCAGACAACTTCACCAAGGCTAAATTTTACTGGGCTGCTAGAAGGCTTATGGCAGATAATGTCACAGCCCTATGACGTAGGGGGGGGGGGAAGGTTTAGTAAATGCATGTCATTAATTTAAAAACTTATCTATTTGTTAGTCAATTATGTTAGAAATTTTATCACCTAATATTGATTCTAGTATGTTCTGTGGTATGTCTCATTGGAATAGGGTGAGTGTACCTTTTGCATTTCTGTCTTTTCATTTGTGTTCTTTTAGGATTGTATGTTTACTTGCATTTATGGTGCGTGCAGGATGTCTGTTTATTTTCATTTGCTTTGACTATCTGTTTCAATGGGGATCTCAGGGCCTTGGGATGTCTTTTGGTTAAACCTGCATCCTATTCAGAAAGTTCCCCCTTTAGGTAACTGATTTGGTTTGGCTTTTACTGCTACAGAATCTTGCATTTATGGTGCGTTGAGCCCTAAGTACATGATTTTGGTTTATTTTGTCTGCATTCTTTCTGTTAGTAATTATCTTTCTCAGTTGAGCTATTTTCTTTTAGTTATATTTGTCTGTTTTCAGTATGAGGATTTATTGCAACTGTGCAATCTTTTATTGAAAAGTTAAAAATTTTCAGTGCTAGGGTAGGTTTTCTGTTAATTTGTTCGGCCTTCTTTGTTAATTTGTCTATGCCTTCTTTATATGTATTATTTCGTGGTGAATTATTTACATTATTTGTGTTGTAAGTTCATGATTGAGAAGGTTCTATATAAGGTTATCCAAGAAGATCTTTCAAAGTAATCTTTTTTTCTTTTGTTGGAATTAGATTTGTTTATCAGTTTCCTTTTTAAAATGCAAACAAATGCTCATCACATGTTAACGAGTCACCCCTCTGCATATACTTACTTCACTGTGTGTCATGTAAAAATGAAGTAGAATATCAAACATACTTTATATTATATTATTTATAAATATTTGTAGTTGCACAAATTAATTGCCCATAATACAGTTTTTTTCTTTCCTACCCCTTAAGATTCAGAAATGATTATGTTGAAAAAAAAAGTGTTTCTATTTTTTCTAAAAGAATATTTGTGATTGATAGGTGATTGTGTTTATCTTCGTCGAGACTATGAAGGTGAAACTGTTGTGTCTAGTGAGAATGTTCAGGGACAGATTATTGCTCAAGGAATGGAAAGTGGGGATGCAGCAGCAAGAGAAAGCTTACGGGGCGAAAAAACTGAGCAGTTGGATATATTTCGCATTGAAAGGTTATGGAAAGATGACAAGTAAGAGAAGTTTTTATGTTTAGAGTAAAAGTGTTTTTTAACCCTTCAGCGGGTGCGCCTGTGTACAAAGTGCAACATTTTCTTAATTTTGAATGATTTGTTTTTACATGTAAAGTTTGAATGTTGTAAGCAGTTTCTATTTATAGCTACACCCAGGGCCGTTCCAACCTGGGGGTGCCAGGGGTGCGGGGTACACGGGCGGCAAGTCAGCCGCCCGGTTAAAAAAAATTTAAAACTAATTTATTAGTAAAATCATCAATATAAAAATATCATTATGCAAGGTAACTACTTAGAGTTAAAAATGCATTTTACAACTATAACTGGAAAGGAGTAGCGTGGAGTAACGTTTTTAAAACCACATTGGTTTTAAAAATGCTACTCCACGTCACAACCAGTTGGGAAATTGTTCGTTTTTGTTTTAATACATTTTAACCCATCATCCCATCAAATCGCGTCGCATCGCCGGCATCGCGTAGATGCGAGCGGTTTTTGTCAGGTTGCAGGAAAATACTCATTTATGCCCTGAGTGTATTAAATACAAGGACCGGGATAATTTGCACTATATTAATTTTGAACGTGTCCATCTCAACAACTGAAAAACAAAGCTTTTTGTCTCTAATTTTTAGTGCTCGATTTTGTGATTGCTGACCAATAAAAATGTTTCACATTTAAGTAAACTTGATATTTCTTCTTTTGCACGGATAGCACTTCGACATTTATGGTTTGATATTTGTTTTGCAAAAAAAACAAAAACAAACAAACAAACAAACAAAAAAAAGCTAGAATTCATTACTTAATTCTATTTTAAATGTTTTTTTTAATTTTGCAAATGTTAAACATATACTACAGGAACAAGTGTAAACTTGTTGCACTAATGTAAATATTTGTATTTGCAGTTGGTGATGCAGATTTTTGAACTGCATCACCTTATTTCTTTAACAGGTGCGTAAAATATGGCACATTTTTCACAAATCGGGAAAATACGATTTTTTTTATTAAAGTAAACGTAGGGGGAATTGAATTTAAAATATGAACAAAATTAAAATAAAATCGATTTGGAACATTTCTTTACAAAAGTCAATCTTTATCGAGAAACAGCTTAACTTACATTGCACCTTTTCTATAAGTTCTTTATTTGACTACGAATGTAAAGATGAGGCTCCAAAAAAATCCAGAAGACCAATTGAAAATTAATTTTTACTTTGTAATATCGGACACTGCATTTTCAAAAATAGAAGATAGGTCCGAACAAATAAAACAATTTCACAGAGTTTTCAGTTTTCTCAACGACCTAAATAATTTCCTTGAAACAGATAAATCAAATATGTCTACAAAATGTAAATCTGTGGAAAGTATGTGACATGATCCATTTAAAAATGAAAAAGATATTATAGCTGAAGATTTATGCGATGAAATTGACAATGTTGCACCCTATATTTCCCCTGAAATGAATGCATTAAATGTGATTCAATACTTATTTACAAATAACCTCATCTATCTGTTTCCAAATTTAGTGATTATCATGCGAATTTTTTCAACATTATCTGTGAATGTGGCTAGCGGGGAAAGAAGCTTTTCAAAACTTAAAATAATAAAAAATTATTTGAGATCAACAATGTGACAAGAAAGACTTTCAGACTTATCTATTATTAGTATCGAAAAGGACATTTTGGAACATATAGATGTATCAGATATCATAACAGAATTTGCATTAAAAAAGGCAAGAAAAGCAAACATTATTTAAGCTTTTTGACTGACTTATTAAGTATATGTATTAATAGATATGTGCTGTATGTATTTAATATAACATATTCATTTGGTTATTATATCAGTACATTAACCCTTTCGTGGCGAACGTCACGTATACGTGCCAGCAGCTATCCGCGTTTCTGGCCGAACGTCACCTATACGTGTCAGTAGTTCGGAACGTTTTATTAGTTAATTTTTGGGGCACAAGATGGCACCGCATGTGTATGAAATTTGGAGTACACGTAGTTGGGACCTTCTATTCGAAAACAAGACTAGTATGAATCACATGCGGTCTATCGTTTTATGTAAACAAACGGAGGAATGGATGTATTGCGTTTGGCTGTCAGCGGGTAGGGCATTTAAACTTTGCACGTGGTCTTTGTTTATGAGATATCTTTGTTTATTTTTCTTTTGCGGTGGGATTGTAGCATTGGGTATATAGGTTTTGAGGTATATAGGTTGTTCAAAATTATTCTCGCACACGGGCGGCAGCTACCCTAGGAACGGCCCTGGCTACACCCTTTCTAATGCAGGTCTGATTTTCTGACCCTTGTATTCCTATCCATTCATTGTTACGTCGTTAGTCGGGATTTAACCGTGGTAAACCAGCGATTATGCTGGATTACAATACGACAAAAGCAGGAGTTGATGTAGTCGATCCAATATGCAGCTATTACATGGTATCCCGCATATCATGAAGATAAACAATCTCATTGTTTTTTAGGTTTTTGGACATAATAGGAATCCATTCGCAAGTTGTCTTTAGATCCAACAAACTGGACAGTTTTGAAATAAGGCATTTGTATCTGCACTCTTTGGCCTTTAATTATAAATATATCTCAAAAGTATCAACATTTTATATCTTGTCATAAGATGCAGAATTATTTTCAATTTGAAAAAAAAAGTTTATTACAAAAGGAATAATCATGGTTGAAAGAGACGTTGCACTTTGTGCCACATGCACCTGCTGGTGTTCCAAAAATTGGTGTGCTTGCTGAAAGGTTAAAAACCTTTTTTTAAAAATTTATTTATATTATTTGTAGACAGTGATTGAATTATGCAATGAAATAATAAAATAAAGAGCTGTTGCTTGGGTAATATTTTTATGAAACAATGAAAACATTTTAAAATTTTCTGATATTGTATCAGATTTTATTTGAGTAATTATGAAAGTAACGGAATAATGGTTTATTTTTAATTTTCAGGAGCATGAAATATGCATTTGGCCATCATTATTTACGTCCCCATGAGACATTTCATGAACCATCCAGAAAATTTTTTGCTAATGAGGTAAGTTATTGAGTTTTCAAGAATCTATGGGTTATTTTGTGATAATTTTCTTTATTTTTGTATAAATTTGTTTGATGACTTTGTGTATCAACATTTGATGTTGTCCTATCTTAACTGTTGTCTGTTGCTGTTGCATTTACTTTGAAAATAATTTTCTTCTTGTCTTACAGGTATTTAGAGTTCCTTTGTATGAAATAATATCATTTGACTCCATAGTTAGTCATTGCTGTGTGTTGGATTTATCAACTTATTGTAAAGGAAGACCAAAAGGCTACAGGGTAGAAGATGTATATATTTGTGAATACCGTGTTGACAAAACTGCACACTTTTTCAATAAGATAGCAAAACCAAAGTAAGTAGCAGTGATTTATTCCTCGATAAATTGAATGTTTCTTTGTTGTACAAAGTCAGTCATAATACTGAGAAATCAGCAAATTTTACTTGATTATCAATCAGTAAAAATAAATGTTTTTGTGTTCTGACTAATGAACTCCTCTATTACCTGTGTTGTAAAATTAATTTGCTCATTCTGTTCTGTATCCATTCAATTTACTTTTGAATAAAATAAAAAAAAGGAATAAAAAAAATTTTGAAATAAAAATGTAGAAATATGAACAATTTTTTTATTAGAATATTTTAAAATTTTTGTAAAAGTTCATCTGTACATGGGAATGCTATGAACTAAAATAATTCAGTAACAGACCAAGCAAAGAGCCTGAAAAAAGTAAATATCTTTATTATATGTGAAAGAGTAAGGTCACACACATACACACACACACCCAAAAAAAAAGAATAAAAGCTTGGAATTTGGGGGGGGGGGGGAGTTTTTTATTTGAATTAATAAAATTTCACTATTCAGGATGACACCCTGGATACTTATTTGGTCTTTTAAAATTTTAGTTTTGGAAATCTTTATTTTTCCCCCCTGCTCTTCCTTTCCCTCTCCTCAGGGTTAAAAAATTGGTAGCCAGTTTGGGATTTTACCTCCTACAGTGGGAACACATAAAATGACATAAATTTAAGAAGTCAAATGAAAGGAATTGTAATAGATTTTAATGCAAAGTTATTTTGATTTTATTTGGAGTTGACAGAAGGGCTTAATTCTAATATTTCAATTTTATTAAACATCTGAACTTTGGAAGTAAAACTTATTTTCAATCATTTTTTGAGGACCCTAAAAATGCTTCCTTGGGTTCTTAAATTCTTAGAAACTTCTTATTTTTGATTTCTCAAAATGAGTATGATCCCTGTGATTGTTTTGCACTGTTATTAAATCAGTGTTTGAACTTTTTGTGACACAAAAGCTAAAATTAGCATAATCTGCAGTTTAAAGTTGTTTTTTGAATGGCTACAGAACTTAAGATTATTGAAGAAGCCATTTTCCCTTTTTTTGCTAAGCAATTTTTCTAAGTTCTCTCTTAAATAAAAGTAATATTTTGTTTTTTTGTTGTTTTACAGATCTTTTAACATTCAGTTACTTGATATCTCATAACATTCCCCTGTTTGTTCCATTATAAAGTTATTTATTACATTTTAGAAAATATTATTAATAATAAATAGAGATGCACTTACACAAATATGTATGTCTTTGTAAACATTTTCTTATTTTTTTCCCTTTAGATATGCTTAAAGAGTGTTTATTTTTCATACGAAATGTGACTACTCCACCTCTGTTTTATGAGTATTTATGGCAGAGTTACGGGAATCACTAGCAAAATTAATATAAAAATATATCAGGCAATAATTTTTGACCTTCTATTAATTGTAGGAGTTAGGTACTTTTTATTACAGAATCTATTTTTAGTTAGTTATCATCTAAAATTTGATGGGATTTATAATTGAAACCATTCAATCCATTAAACAGAGTGATTCATAGAAGTATGAAGACTGACTTTGGTGTCTTATAGAAATATTCAAAATAATAGAAAAATAGCTAGGAAAAAAGGGATTTGTATTAGTGAGTGCTTTTGTGTTATAGTATAGAGTTACATTTAGTCTATCATAAGGCAACTTGTTGATCAGTTACAGACTTCTTTTTTTTTTAACCATGTTAGTTGTTTGGTAGAAGTCTTTTAGAATACAGAAGTTAACAGAAGCTAACATTTCTACTCTAGTAAATCAATTTTTCTTGTGTGGCAGATGGTTTCAGGAATACATATAGTCCTGTAAACATTCTCACCCTGTTCTCTTAAATTATTTCAAAAATGAATTTAAATAATAATAATAATTTAACCTAAGTATTGCATGAAAAGGTGTTATTTTCAGTAATATAAAGAGAAGGAAATTTTGATGAGTCAAGACTATTGTAGATTTCAGTCTTGTGTCAAAAGATAAAAGAAATAGATAAAAAGAAAAATGATAGAAATAAAAATATAGAAATGATAGAAATTAATCTTGTGTCATTTGTATTTGTTTTTATGAATGCATTTGTGTCAAAAAAGTGACAAATTTAAAAAAAAGAGAAAATTGTTTCTTTAATTATTATTTTACTGTGTGTTGAATGTATTGAACATTTCAAAAACAGATAGTACAAAAATATCAGTTTGAATTACAATTTTTTTTCCTGTTACTTTCAGATATCCTGTTTGTACAAAGAAATATGCATTTGATCACTTTGAGAAAAGATTAAATCCAAAGCGAACATTTTTAGTGAGTTGGAATTTTTTGTTTTAAAGATCCCGTAGTGTTTTTATGTCTCTTAAAGTTTTTTTTAATGCAAGGAACTTTTTTAGTTAAATAAATGTTCAATGTTATTAATTTTTTAGCCGCATACAGTTCCTTCAGCTTATCGGCGACGAGCATCTACTAGTGACCGGAGTGCATGCCCTGAAAGAAGGCCAAAATCTGAAAGCAATCATCATAAAGAAGAAAAGAAAAAACGAAGCTCTGTCAAAGAAGTTGATACACGATTAGAAGAAACTCCTGAAAGTGTAAGTTTAGCTTTTATATTTTGTTCCATCTTTATTTCTTCTATCTTGTCAAAAATTTGCTAACTCTAATTTCTGGTTTAAAATCAGCAAATCTTCTGTATTTCAAAAGCACAGATAATTTGTTAATTATATTCTCTGATACACTAAATGTTTTTTCTGTCCTCTTTTGCTTTCATGCTTTTATGAATGCATTTATATACAGTGATTAATTTTAAATTAATTTAATTCTTATGCATAGCTCCCACCTTCACTGAATTTTGCGAAATTTTACAGTCATGAGACTAGAGATTTAAGGGTAAGGGAACCAGGTGGAACTTTAGACAGCAACTTAAGTGTGGAGTATGTTAGGAAGAGGGTAAGGTTATGCTGAAATAAGCTTTATTATTCAATCAGATTTTTTTTTTTCCCAAGTGACATCACACACGAAAGATATGAATTCAAATTATACTTTGTCTTTACAAGATAATAACAGAAGTGAACTGTTCATATTGCTTGCATTAAAGAATAGCATTTAATGCATCTAATTAGCTGATGGCCACTCCTGTATTTTTGAAAGTTAGCAGACAATTGTTGATTTGACCCCTGATTGGTTCTGACATATCATGTGGTATTTGTGCCATCTGACAGAATTGAACTTGAGTTATCGTCAATGCTACAGATGGCATCATTGTGTTGAAGGTCTGTGGTTGATTAAATTTTTTAATGCTGATGCTCTGAAGGCAATGTGAACAAGGTATTAATTTTTAGATTAGTGAAAGAATTGAAAATGTGTTTGTGGGAACACAAACACACATAAATTTGGCTGGATATTATTTTGAATTTGATGTATTAAAGTAGTTTTAAGTGTTGCACAGATTTTTACTTGTAAAATAGTCAATTGACTCTGACATATCATCATTTATTCCCTGCAATGTAAAAATCCAGCATTTTTATAGCATAATTTGTAAAATAATTAATGGTTGATCAATTAAAAAATAGTGTAGTTTAATTAAGTAAAAAAATTGATTTTGAAGGTTGGAATTGTTTGTAATTAAAAATTTAATTTATATTTTTAATCTTATTTACAAATTTCCAAAAAGCACTACTTGTAGAAGAAATTCCTCTATATTATTAAGGCTAAAGTGTTTTGCTCAGCATAGTGTATAAACTAAACTGTTATATTTATATGTAGAAATGGTAAGTCTAATCAATCTTAAATCAGCTCATAAAGTACAGTCAAAATTGTACTGATTTAATCAACTTGAGATGCACATTATAAATGTACTTTAAGAAACAAATACAATGCTGTTTTATTTCAAATTATGTATTAATACCAAGGAATTATGGTATGATATTGTATAAGTCTTACAGATACCACTTTTCAGAAAAGGTATGTAAAAACTTCCTATTAATTTTTCTTGTAATGAAAGTTACTGGCATTACTTATGCTAGAAGATTTTGGAAAATAATTCATTTTATTGTTAGGTTAACAATTAGTCATATGCAGTATTTCTTTTTTGTCTGAATTAGCATACTGTGGCATTGTTTCATTGAATTGTGCTAACTCACCTAAAAGGAGTTTTATTTTCTTGTGTTTATTTTTGGTCTCTATAACATAATCTGTGTATGAACATAATTTTTTTGTATGTGTTTATAATGCTTTTTTCCTGAAGTTTTTCATGTATCTTTGTAATATTAAAAAAAATTTATTTTATTTGTGTTACAGCGGGAGAAGAAAAGAACTCATTTGAATGAATTGTTACTGAAACTCCTTAGTCACATGCCCTGCAAACAGACTGTAGACTTATCGTACCTTTTGGAAGGAGGACTTGGTAAGAGAATACGACGGAAAACAAATCTTTCCATGAGCTGAGTATAGGAGTTCGCCTTTTGGCGAACCAGTCTCCAAGTTCTAAATTATCATGCCAAGATCTGCTACTGTCTGCTCATGCACTGCCTGAATTGGATGATGATGTTTCATAGCATACATTCAAAACTCAGCGATTTGAGATGTCAACCTGGTGCATGCCTCATATTGCTGATCTGACATTTTCGTGATATGTACAGCAGTTGGTCACTTCACCATCACAGATGTTCATTTTTTTAGGTGTCTCTGTAAGCATATTGTCATTGGGGAAGAAAGAGAATTCACAGTCATCTCATGTGTCATTAATTTTATTATGCTGTGCTTTGTTTCATGTTCATTCCTGTTGTGGAACTGCCAATCTTGAGGATGTTAATTTAACGGTGTTTATCTATGTTGCATTTATAATGAATTTTTTTTAAAGGGGCCCATTTGTGTTAATGTTATGCACTCATTTTTTCTTTACTTTTTTTTTTCTCTTTTTACTGTAAATAGATAGGTTTTAAACAAATGTATGTGATTTTTTTTTTTTTTTCTCCCATGGAAGCATTTCATTAGGCACAAATTGTATATTCTATGCGGTGTGCAGAAAAAAAGTACACATTATTTCTGTAATAATTCTCCATAGTAGATTTTAGATTGTAAGTTATTTAATAATGATCTTTATAGTTTCAAAGCATTGCAAATTATTGAAACCTAATGTATATATACTTTGCTAATTGTGAAATAAATTGTAAATACAGTAATGCTCTTATGTAAGTACTTTAAATGTACTCTTGAAACAATTGACTTTCTGCAGATAATTTAGGTGATTCATTATAGTTATTTTAATAAAAAAAATTGCATTCACTTCATATGATGCATCCATTGAGGAAAGGAAAGTCATTGTTTTTGGAGACAAGATCTTAAAGATGCCATTATGCATCCCATATGAGTAGTTGGTATTGACTCATGATGCTTTAAAATGTAGTAATTATTATTGCTGTTTAAAGATTTCATTCAGTACCTTTGTCTCAACTTTAAAAAGCTGCATGACTTATGTGAATTTATTTTATATGTGTAACCCATTATTGCTTAGAAATTTTTGTTGACACCTTTGGGTATTGTATTACCTTGGAAAAATGTGAATCTCAACACTTCTTAAGATTTTGAATTAAAATTCCTTTATATTAGACATATGCTATGTGCAGCTGTATTTATGATGTTTTTAGCTGAGGAAAGTTAATTTTCAAGTTTTTGATACATCTTTTTCATAATATTGTAAAGATGTTACTCTGTTTGAAGGCTTTACTAAAGTTTCTAATTTTGATGCAGGTTGGTGCTTGTATACCTAACTTCTATTATAGCACATTTTCTGATCCGTCCTTATAAAGCAGATAGTAGGTTAATAAGTATCAAAGAAGATAGTAATATTACTGTGGTGAATATATATGCTATACTGTTTTATATAGGAGTAATAAATGTATAAAATACTCACACGCAAATCGTCTTACACTTATGCAAAAACAAGAGCTTAATATAATTGCTGAAGAAATAAATACTTCAAAGTACTCTAAAAGTTAAGCTAAAAATAAAAATGTAAAAGAGTTTATTTGTAAAGTAGATACATTAAATTATTTGGTAAGAATTTTGGGAAAGACGTATTTGTGCAAGAGGAAGACACGACTTTCCCTATGTCAGCAAATGCAGGACTATTTATATTTGAAAAAAAGCTTTGATGTGGTTTTGCTTTTCTTTTTAGGAATTACTAACATTTATGATAACCAGTTCAGAATTTTAAAAGCAAATTCAAACCAATTTGAAATATGTAGCAATACAGGGAAATTAAGTGTTTTTTTTTTACAAGTACTTGTATATGAAACTATCTAAGTTGACCTCCAGTGTTATTCTGTTAAACTCAGAGTTGCTTTTTTTTTTTCTGTATCTGTCAGTGGAAAGACAATTTGTCCTTTTGCTGTTCATATTTGCATTGAAGCTCAAGTACAGTGGGTAGAGTGCCAAAATAAACTACTGATCTTAAGTATGCATCAAATATATTTTTAAGAATTAACATTATGGGTATTAACTGTGCAAAATTTATGTATTGATAAAATTAAAATTTGTAGTTAATCTTAGCAATAATGGGTTAGTGTGTATTTTTTTTTTATAAATTTATTTTCTATTACTTTATTTATTTTTGAAAAAATTGTTTGAAATTTTATAGTTTAATAATGAATTTTCGTGAGCAATTACAGCTATGCATTATGCTGAGTACAAGTTGTGTATTAGACTGTTTTGACCTGCAGAGTTTACTGTACATTGTGGCATTAGTAACTGTTTGTGTGTGCAATAAGTAGCTCTAATTTGTTTTTTTTCATTATGAGAACTAGTCATAGAAGCGTGTACTCCAAGTTAAAATTTGTTGATTGTAAAATGAATTGTAGTGGATTTGCAGCTTTTTAATGTTGTTGTTTAGTGACAGTTGCAGTCCGAAAAACATGTATATCATTGGTCTGGAAAAAAATTGAATAAAAATGCAGATTTTGATTACAAAAATGTACATTATAGATGTAAAAGTGTTGAAAATGAAATGTTAGAATTTTAAAAATTGGTACTTATGTATTAACTGGCAACCCAAATATAACAAACCCAAATCTTATTCTTTTACAAATATTTTTGTTTTTTTCTGCTTTTTAATTAGGTTACTTTGAGTATATAGCTGAACCTGCTTATAATGTTTTTGGAAGATGTCAAACTGTTACTTTTGAACTTTTAATGTTTATGCTGTGAATGATATCGACATAAAATGAATTGTCATAAGCAGTCTTTGTGGTAGTTCTCAAAGAAATTTTTATTGTAGTGATTTAAAGTGTTAAAATGTTATTCTAAGGAATGGTAACAAAAGGTCATTAGAATACTGTTTAGAAAGATAGCTGAGATTAATTACTTATTTTATTACAGTAGTTTTAAGGTTAAAATGTGTAGCAGATATTAGGGATTCTGGGGTGGAAGTCGGAACCAATTTATATTTGCTATCTGATGGACTTCTGATAAAAAATCGACATTTATACTCAATGTGAGTCAGAGGAAATATTTATGACTCAAGTTCTATGTTTTTCTCATTGCAAACAGGAAGAATTTCAATCATTATTTTTCCATACTAGATTTTGCAGTGCTAAAAAATATTTTATTCCTAGAATTTTCTATTAATTTCTGATAAAATGGAGGAAATAAGGCTATATATTTGACAGTGTAACATGAATAGTTTATTTATGAATTAAAATAAGGTATTTTGCCTTTATGATAGTGTTTCAGGCAGAGTCGATGTTAAACATTTTAGATGCTGCCAAAATATGTTGAAACATTCTAGGAAGACAGAAAAGGGAGATATTTTAATGGTTTTACATCAGCTTCGCATAATTAAGTTCTTGATTGTGTGACCTTGTAAAAAATTCTTAAATGTTCTTTAATTTTAAATTCTATAATTGAGTGTGATTCTTGATTACAGTGTGCTACCCACTAGAATGATGTTCTTAATAGGCATGACTTAGCCTTTCACTACATTGTAAATGCCTAATGTAAGTCCTTCGTAGCATATAACAATTAATACGACAAACTGCTGTTTGAAACTGATATCAAGTTCAGGTTTGAAGCTTATTGAATTGAATATGACTAAAAAGGTGAGTAAATAAGTTTTTTTGAGCCAATAATATAAGATCTCATGATTCTGAAATACTAAACTATTTTTTTTTTGTTAAATTATCTCGAAAATCTGTGATCCCATTAAGTTTTGCTTTGGTTTGTTATTTTTGATCTACTTCTGAATCAGAAATATCCATTTCATGTTTGCGTCTGGTTTAAGGGAATTACGTGTAAATGATATACAGGAGAACTCTACAATTCTATTGTATTGTTAATTTTATTATGTGAAATCTTATAATTTTTATGTCATTAAAAACTTGAGACAGTTTGCAGTCATTTATCAAAATAAACCACATATATCAGTTGATGGAAATATTTTCAGTCACATCTAGGATTCTATAATTTTCGAAAATCTAATCCATTATAAAATGTTTCAGCTATATGTGTGCATTTGTCTTCTGCAGATAAAATTTTGACAGTTTTTAAAAACAAAATTATCACCTAGTGTTTAGTATTGCTGTACATTTTGTATGTATTTTACTTAGGCTCTAGGAAAATGTTGAATGCTTTTTTGTCTTTTTTTTAAAATTTTACTTTGAATAATGATATGTACAAATGATGTATTTTTTTGCAAAAATATGTATTACTAAACTAACATGTGAAGAGCTTCATCTATGGTCAGGTGCAAATCCTATAGCCAAATGCATATTTAGTCAGCTACATCTATGGTTGCCTGGTGATTCTTAAGTACCTGAAACTTGTAATAAATTATTTATCTGCTATCCTTTGTACTGCAGTATTGTACTTTTTGTAAATCTGTATTTACAGAGGCTTTTTTCTCCCCTTATCTTACTCTTTTGATTTCATCTTTGCTGTAGTCAGATGCTAAGAAGAAATTTAATTGTATTGATAGTGTAACGTGCACTTAAGTAGACTCTCTATTACCTTGTTTGGGTTTAAAAACATACTTTCTATAATTTTATAAATTATTTTTGGGTATTAAAAAAATTACTAAATTTTATGTCATTGTTCCATCACCATTACTGCCTCAAATAATGTATTATAAATTCATACTCAAAATGAAATGCTAGAATAATTTTTTTTTCTTTTGAAAGGAAAGCTTCTCAATCTTTTAAAAGTAACATTGTAAAATCTGAGAGAACTTATATGCATTATAAATAAAATAGTTACTTAAAAACAATATACTTATTTTTTAGAATGGCTGTAAGAGTACATATAATTGCATGCATATCTATTTATTCATATGTTCACCCCATTGCCTGTTTTTGTGTCTCCTATATTTGTTAGAAATCTATGCCCTTCAGTTATTTAATTTTTTTGTTGCTTATATTGCCCTATGATTTTTGCTATTACTAAAAGTTTTCTGCTGACTCTTTCATGTAACCACCACTGCAAGGATTTATTTGTTATTTTTGATAAGGTGCTACTTATTAATATGTTGGTTGAATATTGTTGATACTGTTAGTGTGCTTGAATAGAGTGTAAGGGACATGCATCTTTAGTGCATTAAACAGCAGTCCCTGGACCTTGGTTTGACTTTAGCTTCTCAACACTGATGCACCTGTGCTTAGTTTGGAGGCCACACAATTCCATGTGTGACTGTTTAAAAGTATTTTCAGTCAAACTCATTGCATATTTCTTTGATTCATTTGCATAATATTGCTTTTTGTTATATATAATCTTTTTCTTTTACTTGGAGGGAATATAATGAATTCTAGAAACTTCTCTAAATTTCCTCATTATCATATATTTAAAATTACTAAAGTCATATTGTTCAGTTTAAAATATAGACCTGTGTGAAAATAATTCGTAATGCTTGTGCATTGTAACATTTTGCTACTTCAGCACCAGATTCTGAATACTTTATTTTTTTTCTGTTCTCCTGTGTCTATCCTATCTGTTTGTATGTTTACATATTGACTTATATACATAAGAATTAAAGCTATTCTTGAATGCCAAAATTTCTTGTGCTGCAAGTTGTTAGACATGTGTTTTTAATCTTAGCATACAATTAATTATAGACAAATTTCATGGCTTGGTTTTAATCCTTAAATTTTTAAAAAAGAAACTCATAAAAGTCGCCAGTGTGTTTAACATTTTCATTTCTCTATTTCTGGGATGCTTTCTCATTTATGCTTTGCATAAGAGTAATGCTTATGTGTACAAGTTTGCTCATGAATTCATGCATATGAATTTTCCTTATTCATATTTCTAACTAGCTGAAAACCTGCGCTTCGCTACGGAGTACATTCAAATTAAATACAACGGTCAACGTATGCAATTTATGCCAAAAAATATATATATTATAATAACTGCGATGATCATTGTATACAATTGATGTAAAAATATATATCTATATAGTATATATTATAAAAAAATCGTAAGGGATATGCTTTTTTTTTGGGATAATATCCAATCGTCTGCTGCATTAGAAAAGAGAAAAAATATTTTTTTTGTCTACTTAGTTTGTTACGCACGTGACGATAATTTTATTGAAAGTACCAGAGAAAAAGAAATCACGTGATCAGCATTTAATAATTAAATTCTAAAAATTAATCTTAAAAATTCACCAACAATCAGGAAATGGAGGAAAAAATTCGAAAAAAATTTCATTTTGAAGGAATTTTATGATCTTTCTCGTGATATAAATTTTATAACCCTCAATGTATATTTAAATGCAAACGTAAAAAAAAGTTTAAAAAACAGCTTAAAAATTTAATTAAAAAAAATCTAAGAAGAATTTTTGAAAACATCTTTCTTAGTGCACCCCTACACTATTAGAAGAATCGCCATGCAAAATTTCAGCCCTTTAGGTCCAGCGGTTTGGTCTGTGCATTGTATGTCTGTCAGTCAGTCAGTCAGTCAGTCAGTGAATGAATGAATGAATGAATGAGTCAGTTACGGAACTGTTTTATATATATATAGATATGTCGTACACATTCTGTATATTTTAATAATTGTAGACTATACATGCTACCCTTATATATCTATATATATATCTTTGTTTGCTGTTTAAAGGGTGTCAAGTCCAAAATAGTAGTTTTAAGAAAAACAGGAATCAAAACTAACTGTTGTGTTTTATTTCACCATATTCCAAAATTTTCACGATGAATAAAACTATTTAGGAGTAGAATTGAACTAGCTTTCTGTACCTTGCAGTAGCCCTGTTTTTTCAAACATGACTGGTTTGATAACTTATTTTAGCCCATTTTGCACTTAACACCCTTTGTACAGCAAACACAGATAGATATATAAAGGTCGAATGCCTAGGATGCTAGTATTTGCCACCAGAGTCTGTAGGCTTAAGTCCCACTCTAGGCATGGATGCCTGTAGCTGTTTGGAATCGACTTTAAGCATTAGATCCTGGTCTAATTTAGCCCTTGTGTAGCAAAAATTGAATGTAATGCTCCAAACCATAACAACCAATATATATATATATATACTTGATCCTACTTCAAGAAATTAATTTTTACTTGCAAACTTTTATCTGCTAATTTTATTTTGGAATGAAATTTCTTTTTCCTGAAAAATTAAAACAGGAAGAACAAAGTGTTTCCTTTAAGTAAATTCCCACTCTGTTATGGTTTTGTTGTTGATGCTGATATGTGTAAGATATCAATGAGTTTGAAAAGAATAGCAGTTAAACAGAAATTTTTTTAATATGAACATCCTGCATCCCCCCCCCCCCCTTTTTTAAGTATGTACATGTTTTAATAATACACATTTTATCTTCAAATATGTTTAAATTTATTGTGGTATGAGAAGGTATTTTTGATGTTGCGTAAAAGAATGTTATTGTTAGTGTATTTGTGTTTTTAGCTTGCAGTTTTATTTCATTTATTTACATAAATGTTGATAGATGTTTTACCATGAAACTAAATGTGCTGAAAGAACTTTAAATTGGTAATAGAGAAGTCTACTTTAAGTTTTGCTTGATTTTGTTAGATTTAAATTCCTTCCGATTTATAGCATTAGTCTGTGTTATTTTGAATATTTGATACTAAAGCAGTTATTCTAGGCCACTTGAATGGTATCGTTTATTAAATGTACCAACTAATCTCTTGTATGCCACTATTGAAAATGTGTTTCAAACCTGGCAAGTGTTAGCAAAGTATGCATCTTGTAGTTTGAAATGGTTTGGGCACTAGTTGTCTTGTGTGTATCTGTCACAATTAGTATGGTACATGGAGGGTTTTGTAAATGAATTTATTTATTTATGGAGTTTGGGTTCTATTTTTACTTGTTTTATTTTGTAGCCAGTGAAACTAAAAATAAGTGAACTATTTATAATTTTTTTTATCATCATGACTGCCATATTTCATTTTCAAAGTTCTCACCTATACTTGCTCATAATTTCTAGGATGTCATCCATGTCAGACATACTCTTCTAAGAATCATTGTTACAATGTAAATAAATTTCACTTCTTTGCTGTTTCATGAACTGATGTATTAAATTTTTTAACCAAGCCTTATTTTTTCTCTTACTTTTACAGATCGTTTTCATGTCACATTTTTATAATGAAAAAATAATTAGTTCTAAAACATATGCAATATTGAGTGTTCATAAATAAATAATCTTAGGCCTTCTTTAGGTAATCTAGGCATTTGAAAACTTAAAAATCTGGGCTTATTTTTTTTTTCTCAGTTATCCTGTGGTTATTTTTTTGCATAATATGTTTGATTAAAATAGAGAAATAGAAAAAAAATTTGGCTAAGGGCCTGGTCACATAGGAGTCCGGTAGCGGAAGCGTTAAATTATTGAAATATATTTAACCAGTGACAACTTCCAAGCGATTAGCAACGAAATTTTTAACGCCTATGATTGGTTTATTGATAAAAAAACATAGTTTTTTTTTATATCAATAAACGTACCATCTTTCCTTTGACGCTTCCGCTACGGGACTCCTATGGGGCTGTTCACATAGGAGTCCGTTGCGGAGCGTTAAGGGGACAAGGGACTTTCGAAATAGCAAAATTCGACCGAATTGACGAATTTTTTTTGTCCCCAAAAAATCTAGGTGGGTGTAAGCTTTGATCACAAAGTGAAATTTTCTCAATCAAATGATTTTTAAGCGTTGTACTTACATTTTTAAAAAGTGGGCGTGGCATTTAAAGAGCATTGTGATGGATTGTTTCGAAATGTTCCATGCGTGTTAAATTTCTTCTGATTTCTTCCAAATTTCTCAGGACAGTCAATTGAAGTGTTTGTCACAAAACGTAGTATAATTCTTTGAATCGACAAACATTTGCTAAATTTATAGACCATGAAATGAAGTAAAAGCATGCAAAAACTAAAAAATTAAAAGGCATATTTAATTATTCTTTTTTTATGGGTTTTAATTCATACAAATAAATTTCAATGAACAGTTATGTTTATATATAGATATGGTAAATTCATAAAAAAAATTGAGGTTTTTAAATGACATGGAATGCGGTGGGAGCATTTTGAAAAATGTTAGCATAAAGCTAAAAATCTTTTATAAAAGTACCTTATTTGGTCACAAAATACTTATTTAGCAATTCTGATAGTCTTCAATGTAATAAAAAAGAATATTAATTATTCTCATTTGGTATATAGAGTTAAAAATTGAAAATTAAAAATAATGAGGTTGAAAGTCACTTGTCCCCTTAAAGTATTGAAATATATTTTACCAATGACAAACCTCCAAACGATTAGCAATGAAATTTTTAACGCCTATGATTGGTTTATTTTCGTCTCGACGTCATCTTTCCCTTAACGCTACGCAACGGACTCCTAAGTGAACAGTTCTTAATTTTAAAAAAGTCTTCAAGTGCTGAAATAATGGCATCAATACTGGGGATTAGGAAAGAGGCCATGGAAATTGCAGCGCAACCGAAAATCGTTTGCACCAGCTTGCAGAACATGGTAGAATTTCGGTAAATCAAAATCGTTTGGAGAAAAAATAAACTTGTGCGTCAGAGGAGCGCTTTATAACAAGAGATTTGAGAGAAGTCGTTTTTTGCGGTTCTTATTCCACAGAATTCGAATGCTTAACATCCCCGCATGTGATTGATCACTCTCGCTATTCTTTTTGGTGACATAATAAAAAATAAATAAAATAATAAATGGCATAATAAAATAAATAAATAAAAACTTACAGTAAGTTTTTTTTTTGCCATTTTCTTCAATGCATTATTCAACGCAGGGGTCTCTAACTACGGCCCGCGAGCACCACCAATCCGGCTCGTGGTAGAAGGCCGGACATGCCCGGCATCGGCCCGCCATAGTTTATTCTGATTACATTGTAAAATTTACAATGTAAGAAAATCATACAAAATAACATTCAGATATTTTTATTTAACGACCAATTAAAAAAATACAATAACTGACATACATAATAAAATTGAATATTTTAACTGTAATTAATGATATGAGATTTATCCTAAAAACTTACAATAAGTGACATACATACCGTGGCTCCCAAAAGTGTTCGTACACTTAAGATTTTCAATGAATTAGGGGTCTATCCATTAATTGAAGTGAATATTTCAGAATGGGTATTTAATAATAAGATCTATAACCTATTCTTAACAAAACTACATGAAATATTTTAAAAACATAGTAAAACTTTATTTTTAAGAAACCAATAATCAAAAAGTAGCAAAACCTTTATCTCACAAAAGTCATCGCACACTTGTAAAAAATCTCTACATATTAGTAAATATTCTAATTTTTCCTTAAATTAATATTTAGTAGGATATCCTTTAGCATCCACAACAGCTTTTAAACGCCTGGGAATAGATTGCACTGGTCCTTCTGTAATTTCTGCATCAATGTTCATCCATTCTTCCATCATAATTGTTTTTAGTTCGCTTTTCGTGTGAATGTCGTACTGGAACCTCCAGTTCTCTCCAAATATGTTCTATTGGGTTTAAATCTGGCGATTGAGGTGGTGTTTTCAAAACTTGTGGACAATTATACAGAGACACCAGATGCGAACGTTGAGAGCCGTGTGCTTGGGATCGTTATCTTGATAATAAACAAAGTTGTTTCCAATACCCAAATTTTGGGCTGATTTTAAATTGTCTCTTAAAATATTTATATAAACAGCATGATTCTTTATGCCATCAATAAATATCAAATTACCTAGTCCTGATGCTGACATGCGTCCCCACACAAGGACACCTCCACCGCCATGCTTAACTGTCCCTACAAAGTTCTTGGGATTAAGTTCCTCATTTTTTCTTCTCCATACAATTATACGCCCATCGGAACCAAAAATGTTAAACTTGCTTTCATCGGCAAATAAGACGTTATTCCAATACGTTTAGGGCTTATGTATCATTGATAGTGCGAAGGAAAGCCTAAGCTTTCTGTTTTTCTCACTCACAAAAATTTTCTACGGGCAGAACGCCGCAGTAATCCAGCTGCTCTGAGAACTCATCGAACAGTTTCAGGTGAAATTGAAGTAGAAAATGTTCATTTAATCTGCAGAATCTTTTACAGCACTCAAACGTGGATTTTTCACAAATTTTTTAATTATAAATCTCTGATCACGTTTTGTTAACTTTGCCGGACGACCTTTTCTTACCTTGTTTTCGATCCGATTTTCATCTTTAAAGCGTTTAACACATAATGTACAGTAGAATGGGATAAATTAAGTAATTTAGCAATATTCCGAACTGATTTACCACTACTATGATGAAAATAATCAATTTTCGACTGCTGTAGTCGTTTCTTTACGACTACGAGCCATTTTTAAATAATAAATAGAATATTACGGAGTAGGCAAGCAAAAATTAAAGCCAAACGATATTTTAAATGCCACCACAATTCAAAAATAAAAATAAAGCGCCAGACGATAATTTTAATTATGAATTTATCCGAAAATATTTCAGTGTATGATGACTTTTGTGAGATAAAGTTTTTGTTACTTTTGGATTACTGGTTTCTTAAAAATAAAGTTTGATGTTGTGGTTTACTAGTGGAAATTATCAGCAGCGACTTCAAATGCTCATCAGTCAATTTGGATCTGTAAATATTTTTTGTATATTTAATTTTGGAGAATGTTTTTTCACATATTTCACATAGATAAGTAGTGCCGAAAGCGAAAAAATAGCCACGAGTAAATTTATGCAACTGATCAAACTGTGTGAGTGGAAGACTTACAAAATTCCAGCAATGATGACTTTAAATATTTTTCTTTAAAAATGTCGCTACACGGCAAATCAATCATTTCCATTTGAAGTTCTGGGGCAAGGGGTTCTATATCGGCGCTAAAAAGATTTTGAAAAATTTTGATATCGTTTGCAATTGCATCAAAATCTTAAAAACGAGACTCAAAATTTATTTTTAAAGCACTTAAAGCTTCAATTGCGAAATCTACCGGAAATGGCATCTCAGTTTGTTGACTGAATTTTTGACATGTATTAAAATGCAGTGAAACTTTTTTTATCAATTAAGATCAAACAAAACAATTTTTTGTCGAAAGAACTATATGATTGTATAATTCAAGCAGAAGCTGGTTTCTCTTGTAATTTTAAATATTAAGATCGTTCATATGTTTAGTTAAATCTGTAATAACATGGTACTTTCCATAACCACTCATGTTTGTAACTCACCGCCAGCGGACGATTTCTTTCATTCAAGAAAATTTCGATTGCTCGGAGCTCAAAAAATCGCGTTAGATCTTCTCCCCAGCTAGGCCAGCGTACTGCAGTATTAATACGGTATAAGTGCATTTTCTCCAATCTCTTCAATAAACTTTTTTTTTTTCCCAATGCGGAGGCACGATGTCGTGAGACATTCGCCTATACCCGCCGCAATTTTTACTGCCCATTTTATTGTGGGGGCACCATATAGGCAGACAGCATTCCCCCCTATGAAGGTGACGACACGAACGGAGACATTTGTCGTGTGGCGCGACGCCAGGATTCGATCTCAGCACCGAAAACCAGCGCGCTGTACCACTGGCCGCTCTTCAATAAACTCGCGGAACTGATGCTGATTGAGTACAAGTGAACTGATATAATTAACAGCTGACATGACTGGTTTTAAAACTTCGGACATTTCCAAGTATACTCTCCGCTCTGCGCTATAAATCTCGCTCGCCGGCTAGTTCCGAAACGAAAATTTGCGCATAATTCAATACTACAGTATGTTGGTATGATGAGCTAGCTACCTAGGTCTTGGCCTTAGGGACTTAGTGGAGGAGTCAGTGTGGTCCTGTGGCTAAAAAGTTTGGAGACCCCTGGTTCAACCCTTGGTATTGTGTATATAATTAAAAATTTATTTTACTGAAGTACAGCTTATACAAATGAAATTCTATGGTTATGTAGCGAATGTAGATAGTATTGCGTTATAGTGGTAAAATGTGACGACTACTCTTAGTTATTAATATAAACATGCCTATAATTGAGATAAAATGAAGAACAAAGCCTCAGTTGCAATATCGATAGAAAAAAGGCAGGTTAACCACAGTTGCTCCTCGCGAAAATATTCCGCCTATCCGGATGAAAGCTAATTAGACAATTTTAATTTTATTAATTTATGGTGTCTTAAAAAGAAGACATGATTATCAGGGATCCATTCATAAATCTTGCAATTTAGACGCTGAATAATTCATTAAAATTCATTCTAAAATTAAAATATCGCTTCCTGACCAATTTTTTTCAACGAAGTTCCACATTAAACTATAAGGAGTACTATAAAAAAAGGGGTGGTGAGGGGAGGGGGGAGGGGTTTAGTGATTTTATTGGGTTACAGTATATGTAGCTATGAGCGCCCTCTTAAAAAATATTTCTTTTTAATTTTATTTATATATTTATTCTACAAATTCTATTTTTTTTATATTTGTACATGATTCCTTCCGAGAAATTTGAGAGCATCTTCTTTCAATATCGTATTTATAGACGTTTGCGTATCCGTTTCAGAAACCCACTGGCCCAGATATGCCACGCGAATGTTTCTTTGGTTTTATAGGTTAATATAGAATTTAACGAAAAGGATAGTCGGTGTTAGAAATCGAATATAAAAATTTGGTTTCGGAGTAATATATATATTTAATCAGAATGTATTTCGAAAAACTCGATTTTTAAATATTTTTCTGCATTTCATATGAAATTCAATCCTTATTCAATTTTCCCTCTGCAACTTGTAGTCTTATTCCAGAATTATTTTCCAACCTTTCTCATTATACGGAATAAATCAAAGCGTAATAGAATTTCTTTGCATTTTACGTAAAAGTCTTTATTTTCCATACTGATATGATAAAAGTTACTTATCTTTGATTAATGTAAAAACAATCTTTTCAGGTTTTAATGCTTTTAAATATTTTGAAAAACGCAGATTTAAATAAATTTCTATGGAATATTTATGATGATCGCCTATGTCACCTTAAATATACACTCATGGACAAAAAATTAGCGCACCAAGAAAGAGTCGTCAAAATGAAACGAAATTTTACATGCGTAATGACTACTTTGATATAAGTAAATGATAAGAAAATCAAAGAAAAAGGATAATTTATTTCAGAGAAAAAGGCAAAAGAACGGAGGAGTTAATACTCCGTTGGACCCCCTCTAGCGCGAATACACGATGCGATACGATCGGGCATTGAGTCATACAAGTTCTGCATGATGTCTTGAGACATTTCGTTCCATATTTGCTGTAACCTTGCCTCTAGTTCGTTCAAACTCGTGGGATGCCTAACTCGTCGTCCCAAATGATCCCAGATATGCTCGATTGGAGACAAATCTGGGGATCGGGCAGGCCAAGGAAGGGTAGAAACAGTGCGGAGACAGTCTTGTGACACCCTTGCCGTATGAGGCCGAGCATTGTCTTGTTGAAAATGGCTCCTGGAGTCGTTGCATGAGTGGACAACACATGTGGTTGCAGGATTTCATGAACATACCGCTGGGCTGTCATGGTGCCACGGAACAATACTAGGGGTGACCGTGTATTGTAGGCAATGGCACCCCATACCATCACACCAGCTGTGGGAGCGATGTGTCGCTGTACAGCAAAGGCAGGATTGAAGCGTTCACCACGGGCTCTCCACCACGAACACGATGTCATCACTGCCGAGATTGAATCTGGATTCGTCGCTAAAGACGACCTGGTTCCATTCCGCTGCAGTTCAGTTTCCTCGTGCGCGGCAAAACTCCAAACGGAGGTGTCGATGGGTGGGCGTCAAGGGCAGCACACGTAATGGGCGCCGCGATACCAACTGTCCTTCAGACAGGCGCCTTCGTATGGTTCGAGAAGACACAGAGGCCCCCAGTGAAGGTGCTACCTGTGGCTGGATGGCGGCCGATGAAGCAGTTGGCTGTACGCGTGCATTTCTTACGATGTGGCGGTCTTCTCGACGACTGGTCTGTCAAGGGCGTCCTGAGCCTGGTCTTCGTGTACATGACATCTCTCGGGTCCACTGGTCCCAACACCTCCTCACAACACAATCAGAGCGGCCTAATTGACGAGCTACTCGCCTAGCTGACCACCCAGCTTCCATCATCCCGACGATTCTCCCCCTCTCAAACTGCGACAACTGCTTATATTGTCTTCGAACACGGCGTAATGGCATGTCTATCTCAGCTCTTCCTTTGTAAATGATTCAGCACACTCAAACAAGCTTTGGTTACCTGTTTTATACTCCACAGAGTATGATGTTCAACGCCCTCTACCGGCTATACGTAATGCGCAATCACGCTGCATTTCTAATCATTTGCATATCTCCCCGACATGTACCTTCATTGCAAGTTTCGTTACGATCCCACAATTATTTCTTGGTGCGCTAATTTTTTTTGTCCATGAGTGTGTATATATATATATATATATCTTATATATATATTTCTTCTGTCCGTGTGTATGTAACTGAACTCCTCCTAAACGACTGGACTGATTTTTATGAAATTTTGTGTGTGCTATTAAGTTGATTCGAGAATGGTTTAGATTCACAATTTGATCCGATAGAAAATGCTTTTATATTTTTAATTAATTAATAAAAATCCAACAATTTATAAGGGGGTGCGTCCGGTAAATGGAAACTGTTACAGTTTGTGGAATCACCCCTCTGGATAATGGCGTCCACGTTAGGTTTAGTTAGTAAACAGCGAGCGAAAAGATAAAAATAAAGAAAATCAAAAAGTTTCAAGTCATATATTAAACCAGAATAATAAAGGAAAATAATAATCTTTGAAGTCAGATTTTATACTCTAAAATAGATCAGATCCAACGGTATATTGATATTCTCGACACGCGATGGAAAATTCGAATCAACCACGCTAAGTGACACGAGATCTTTTTTAATCGCTATTCCAGTCCCCCTCGCCTGTATCTTTGTGCCTATTGAAGAGCTAAAGACTAAGATTCTATCTTGCTAACTTATTTCTGAGTAAAAACTCCTCTGACATTTATAATCACCAGCCCACAATAACTTTCCAATAGCGAATATGTTTCACTTTACTCAGTAGAATTCTGTGTAATCGTGGCGCATTCGGAAGGTCGCCCATTCGGAAGTACCGTGCTTTCGACCCGCGTTCGAATCCAGAGTTGTGTAACTTTTGCTAGACCTGTTATTTCAGCTTTTTTTTTAAGCTTTTTTATTTAAGCTTTTATTTTATATTTTTTAATTATTATTTTATTTATTTTATTATTTTTAAATTTAAATTTAAATTTTATTTTATGATATTTTAAAATTATTATTTTATTTATTTTATTTTTTCAGCATTTTTATGATGAAATAACCGAATATAGCTGAAATCCGAGGAGTTTATTATGCATTTATACATTTTTAATTGGGTTTTCATACTTATTAATATGTATAACATTTCGTTATGCTTTTTTCTATGTTATTTATACTGTGTTGTTTTTAATGGATTTTTATAGGTTATTATAAAGTTATATTTTTATGTTTACTTTTCAGATTTTTTGCTCTCAATGATAAAGGTGTAAATTCTTTTCTATGTTAACTTATACTGTGTTTAGTTTTTACATTGATTTTGGTTAAACAAACTATTCTTAAAATTCCGGACATCGCCGGGGTACTTCCAGCTACAATTACAACGTTTGAAACAGACAAACGTCTGTCGGGTCCGCTAGTATATATATATATTATAGAATTGAAAGCTATTCTAACTCGGAATAATATACCAGTAAGTCTATCCAAAAACGTAATGGTGTTTTTTGTTTTAATGAATAGTTAGTTCTGTTGCATTAAAATGATAAACATACAATAGGTTAAATAGAAAAATAACTACTATAATAACAATAAAAATCATAGTTAAAATAAAAATATACATAAAAATTAACTCTTAGTAGTAAAAATAATAAAAAACTAAATAATTAAGGGGGATAACAGTCCTAAATAAGGTAACCTAAGTAAGTTAGTAACTGAGAATCCACTACCTCAATGGTTGCAAGTTTTTGTGACGTCAGTCATCTTGCGGTTACAAGTTCTTAACTTCCACTCTGACTAGCGCCAGGCTTGGTGTTCTTTGGTTAAGTACTTTTATTCAAACTTAATTCAATTATTAATCAATTCTTCTGTTAATAATGGATTGTACGGTGTCTGAGTGTGTTTATTTTATAGATCATACTCATCGGAAACAATCCATTGGGTTTTAGACAGTATTGACACCGCTGATGATGAAATCCTGTCAAAAACCTTATTCATACTTTTCTTTTCATGTTGTTTGTTCCTGGCTGCAAGTAGCTTTAGAGCTATTACTGGTTTTCTCTTTCATCTTATTCTTATATATCTATATATATATATATATATATATATATATATATAGATATATATATATATATATATATATTATATACAGTGTGGCTCTCTGTTTAACGACTTTCAAGGGACCGTGAAAAATCGTCCCTTAAGTAGAGAATCGCCCTTAAACAGAATTTGTGAAATATAACATTTTCCCATAACGTCGGAGGGGCCGGGACTGGGAAATATCGCTTTAAATAGAGATCGTCCGTTAAGTAGAGCGTCGTTAAACAGAGAGCCAACTGTATATATATATATATATATATATATATATATATATATATATATATATATATAATATCATATATATATATATATATATATATATGACGTACTTCTTCTCTACACGTAGCTCCCGCTTAACTTTTCCCTAGTAATAATTATTGATATAGCAGTCAGTGAATAAAGGCCTGTGGCAAATAACTACAATTAAATTACATCCAGAGTTTTATTCCTAATATTAACTAATTCAATGCAATCCGTGCCAAGTTTCATCATATCACACCTCGCGACGCGTGACCAGCAACGATCAAATCCAATCCCTCTATTTAAAAAAAACCCTTTATTTCAAACTACGCGCAACGCTCCGTGACGCATTCATGACGTTGCACCCAACATGAGGTATGGGCGGGGCCAATTTTGATACTACGTATTAATAGATTCTCCCTTTTTTTCTTCAAAACGGGATTTCCCTTCCGTAGGATTGAGAATTGGCACTTGATCGTTCCATGCGAATATTAAATCAGTGGCGTTTTACGCCACAAAATTAACTACCCTGAAGCCCCCTTGTAAATTATCTCAATTATTCCCCTTTCTCTAATTAATTTTTAACATATACATATATATATATATATATAGTAAAACTTAACTTTCCGGCCACCCCTCAAAGCGACCACTTTTTTTGGAAGCGTTACTGGCTGCCATACGAAAGTTTCACTGTATATATGTATATACACTCTATAACAAAAAAAAATAAATAAAATAAAAATCAACACACCAAGGAGTGTCTAATTGCGACAAAAATTTGTGGATGTGAACATGCACAGAAGAATAAAAAAAACGATGAAAGTTTCAGAAGAATTGAATAATTTATTCCAGAGTTTGATCGTTACAAAGTGAGGAAGTCAATACGACGTTTGTCCACCTCTGGCCAGGATGCAAGACGTGGCATAGACTCATAAAGTTCCCGGATGGTGTCCTGTGGGATTTCTTGCCAAATTGTCTCCAACTGTCGGGCTAAATCAGCAACATTCCGGGATAGTTGCAATCGCCTTCCCATCACGCTCCAAATGTGGTCTATAGGGGAGAGATCAGACGACCTAGGTGGCCAAGAAAGGGTTCGGCAAGCTTGAAGATAATTCATAGCAACACGTGCCGTATGTAGCCGGGCATTATCTTGTTGAAAAGTTAGTCGGGGGTGGCGCAAGAGGAATGACAACAAAACGGGTCGCAGAATGTCGTCTACGTACCGCTGTGCTGTGAGTGTCACTTATGACTATCAAAGAGGTCCGGCTATCAAAGGAAATAACACCCCGCACCATAACGTCCTGTTGTGTTCTTGTGTGGCGTGCGATAGTAAGAGCAGAATCCTCATGCTGCGTCTCCAGACACGTGTTCGGTGGTCGTCAGGACACAACGGCTGGCGCGAGCGTAGATTCCGCTCTCTGTCTTTGTCAATGGTCATGTCTCCAACATGACCATTGACAGACGAGCCGATCTGATAGTCGCTCTGTATTCGCGTTCTGTTGTGGTCCTAGGTCGACCGCTGCCGTCCTGGCGCTTAAATCTGCCGTTTTCGATCCACTCTTGCCAGCATCGCTTCGACCCAGATGTCGAGCGATTCTTCGATTTGCCCACCCAGCGTCTTTCGATCCGGTGACAAGCCCTCTTTCAAACTCTGAAGTATGCTTGTAATGAGCACGAATCCTTCGGCGAGGCATTGTTACTGTCAACGTAGTATATCTGTAGTCGAAATGCAACAGAAATTTTGAACATCAGATCGAGAATTGCTCCTTATTATACACCTGCTGGATGCGGTAGAGCTCCCGCTATTCATTCGGTGGACACCAAATTTTGATCATTTGCATGTTCGGTTGAAACATCTTTGCATATGTAATTTCATTACAATCGGTCAACTCTTTGGTGAACCGATTTTTTTACTTTTTTTGTTGTTATAGAGTGTGTATGTGGATATATATATACAAGCACATTTTACTTGTCATACCTACAATTTTTGCACGGTATCAAATATCTACAGTGACGCCGGAAGAGTCAAATATAGAGGGGGGTGTAATGACTTCAATAGTGGCCTGCATGAAGTAGAAGATAGTGACGTAACAGCTGCAACACTTATTAGTGTTGTTTTCCCCACGCGCTGATTCAACTCAACTCCAAAAATAATATAAGAGGATTTTTAATAGATTGTATAAAAATTTTTTTGAACTCGTTGTGTATCAACAAGATTTCTGGTGAATGGATGTTAAATATAATTTATTTTCATAAGAAGAGAATTATTCCTTTCGCCACAAAACACAAACACGCTACAGACTTGTATTGTATTATTGGTGGCAAGCGTCGGGATGGAATTATCAAGTGCCGATTGCAAGCTAAGTAGAATTTGATTTGAATTCTAATAAATAGTTTGGCGATTAAGAGAATATCGAATTTGAGAAACTTGATTTCGTTTATGATTTATATAAACTATCTGTCTTGAAATTATTGACTCTACATTTGTATTAGTGTTAGGGTAATAATTCTTTAATGGAATTTGATAGTTTGGCGTTTGAAAAGTCTCATGAAAAAAGTTTCCGAGAAGAATTCTAGATAAAGTTGATGTATGACGTTTTGAATGTATTTTCACTAACGTAAAGTCTGAATTTGAAATTATTTATTTCAGCAATTGTATTTTTGTTTTGGAATAGTAGTTCAGTGAAGACTTTATATCAACTGTTTGGCCAGCGATTTGGCGATATTTTTTCAAGAACGACTGAAAGTTCATTATTAGGAACTGTATATATGTTCTTGTTTAAATAAATATGAAATAGAATTTGACATAAATTCAGAAGAAGTTTGGGAAAGAAAATACCCGTAATATTATTGAAAATAAACTTAGAATTTGTTTTTGAAAGAAGTGCACGTGATTATAAAAGAAATATTAAAGTCATATTTTGTTTTGAACGTGCGTTTCAGTGATATAAAAAGCCGAATTGAACAAGAAAGTTTGAGATTTTTTTTCAGCAAACGATTTTTATTAAAAATAATTTAAATTGTGCAGTATTTGCAAACATTCTTGTGTATTTTTAGATTGTGAAAGTTTGTGGAGTTAGAACAGACTTCATTTTGAAAGGTAGATTTGGTTGAAAACTTTACCTATTATAATTGTGGTAATTTGGTGCAAGTTCAAGTTAAAAAAATTTATTTTGAAATTTTTAAGAAGGTTGTGATTTGCGTGTGGTTGCTAACATGTCTTTCTTAGCCAAAGGTAGGAAAGCGGACTTATTACTTGTTTGCGAAGGATTGGGAGAAGAGATATCATCTTCGAATAAGATTCCCGAAATAAAAGCAAAAATTTTAAACAGTAGCAATTATGTTGAAGCTGATGTTAAGATTATTCTAGAAAGAGTAATTGAAGACAGGAAAACCGAAGAAGTTCGCCAAGATCAAGCTCGCCAAGATGAGTTAGCTCGCCAAGATCAAGCTCGCCAAGATGAGTTAGCTCGCCTAGAACAAGCTCGCCAAGATCAAGCTCGCCAAGATGAGTTAGCTCGCCAAGAACAAGCTCGCCAAGATCAGTTAGCTCGGGAGGAAAATGCAGTATGATCTAGAAATGAAACGTTTGGAACTTCAGACTCAAGTGTGTCAATCCTCCAACCCGTCAAACAACCGGTATGGAAGAGCATAAAATACAATTAATGAATATAACTCCAAAATTTGATGAAAGAACGTGATGAAATGACTCTCTATTTAATAAACTTTGAACGAAAAGCAGAAATGGCTAAGGTTCCAAGAAGAGATGGGCCGCCTATTTATTGGGAGTGCTGCCAGTGGAGGTTTCCAATATGTTGGCGAGAGAACCACCGGAAACCGCCAACAATTACGATTCTGTAAAAGTCTTATCTTGAAGAGATACAAATTAAATCCTGAAAAATTAAAGCAGTGTTTTACAGAATCAGAAGAACGCAGAAAACTCTTGGAGAAATTATGCTTATGAATTGAACAGCTATTTACAGAATGGGTCAATGATTTAGAAGTATTACGTTTGAAGAGTTGAAAGATTTAATCGTAACCGAACAACTCAAATTTAGAGTTCCTGCGGATATAAAAGTCACTTTCTCGATGATTGGATAAATTGGAAAAAAGCCTTACGAATTGGCGGAAAAATTAGACGAATATGATGATATTAGACAAAGTTTCCGGAAAAAGGAATTCCCTCGGAAGAACACAAGTAACGTACAGGAGGTAACAACAGTGGATATAAACCTAAAAACCAGACAAACAATTATAATGATAAGCCTTTTCCACGGCGAGAATTTCCCAAGGAGAGAAATGAGGAAGCTGAATTCGAAAGAAGGAAACAGCCTCGTTGCTATGAGTGCGGATCTCTTTCGCATTTAAGACCACAATGCGATAAGCTTAAAAAGAAAGTTGAAACTGTTGCTTCCAACATGACTGCAAGGTATGGATACCATGATGCACTTGCCCCCTACATAAGTATGGGAAAAGTAATGGGATCGAGATGCCGATACTACGAGACACGGGTGCGAGTTTAGACTTGATTTGTAAGAAGTATGTCAGTCCGTCGATGTATACAAGTGAAACAGTGTGGATTAAATCTCCGCTGGAAGAAAACCCCACTTGTTACCCTTTAGCTAAAGTAGAACTTGAATGTGAATTTGGGCACATAGTGACCAAAGCTGCTGTTTTAAGAGACTCTTTGGATCAAGGGAGGTATCTTTTGGGGAACAAGACCGCTGCATTGTTTGAAGAAGCAAAGCAAGTCGAAGATGTCAAGATTCATATGGTGAATGCTGTTCAGACCCGTGCTCAAAAGAAAATATCTGAAGATGTCCAGAGTCTAGGAGTGGATGAAAATATTCGGAATGTAGCCCAGATAATGAAGTCCCTGTGGAAGAAAATGTCTTACCTATAGCAGATTTTAAGATTCCGGAATTAGACCTTATAAAACTATCCCAGAAGATTTTTTAGAAGAACAACGAAAAAGCGCTCAATTGAAACCTCTGTTTCAGGAGGCTGAAAGCAACTTAAGTTCTGGGAACTCCAGGTATGTGGTGCGAGGTCAAGAAACTATTCTTCCGTAAAGAAGACAAGATGGGACAGAACGATTATTGCTTGTAGTTCCAGAGAGATATCGAACACAAATGATGAAAATTTGCCATGAAGAAACTGCGGCTCATTTGGGTGCAACCAAGACTAAAGATGTTTTGTTCAAACATTCTATTGGCCGAATTGTTATAAAGAGGTGGAAAATTTTGTGAAGACCTGTGACGTATGTCAGAGAGCAGGAAAGCCACAGGATAACAAGAAAGCCCCCCTAAAGATAGTTCCGGTTATTTCAGAAGTATTTTCCAAGCTAAACATTGATGCTTGTGGTCCTTTACCGATGACGCCTTCTGGAAACAAATACCTCATCACTGTGATCTGCATGTCTTCCAAGTATCCAGATGCCATTCCTGTTGAAAATCTGCTATCAACTACTGTAGTGGACGCCCTGCTTCAAGTTTTTAGCCGCATGGGGTTTCCAAAAGAACTGCAAACCGACCAGGGCACGTCATTCATGAGTGCTTTAACAACAGAATTTCTGGAAAGGTTTGGAATCAAAGTCGTGCGAAGCTCCGTACATCACCCACAAAGTAATCCAGTTGAGAGAATGCACAGAACGCTAAAGAGGATTCTTCGTGTCCTATGTCTTGAATCTGGTCCGGACTGGGAGAAAATTTTACCTCAAGCCCTTTTTGCATTAAGAACTGTGACTCACGACAGTACAGGTTATTCCCCAGCAGAACTTGTCCATGGAGAAAATTTAAAGACTCCTGTTATGTTACTGTATGACAAATTAACAAAACAAGATCGTGAAGAAGATAGTGTTGTAGACTATGTTTTCGAACTGATGAATCGCATGAAGAGATGTCAAGAAATAGCAGTGCAAAACATGGAAGTTGCCAAAGAAAAACAGAAACTATGGTACGATAAGAAGACCGTTAAAAGACAGTTTGCTATAGGAGATTTAGTGTTGGTTGTGGCACCATCAAGACCTAATAAGTTATCAGTACAGTGGGTAGGACCTGGTGCAGTAGTACAGCAACTGTCAGAACCAACTATGTGATCAAGTTTCCTGAAAAAGAAAAAACTCATGTGTACCACATCAATATGCTTAAACCATACTTCCAAAGGCAGAAAATGTAAATCTGTTGTGCTTGGAAGAAACTGAAGAAGATGAAGATATTCCTATTCCTTGCCATGAAGAAAATCCAAACATTCTGAACTGCCTGAAATTTTTAGAGAACTCAGATTGAATGCGCGATTATCTGAAACTCAACGAACTCAAATGGAAAATTTGTTGACTGCCTACTCCAATATCCTTTCGAATCAGCCGGGATGTACTGACTTGTTGAACACGATATTGAATTAGAGACAGAAAAACAATATTTGCAAAACCTTATAGGATGTCCCCACGACAAACAGAAATTCTAAAGAGGGAGGTGAAAAAAATGTTGGATCTAAAGATAATTGAATCAGGAGACTCTGACTTTACCTCTCCACTAATACTGGTGGAAGTACCAGGAAAAGAAGGAAGACCATGCATAGACTATCGTCGCTTAAACAAAGTAACGAGAAACAGTATTTTCCTATGCCAAATATAGAGGAACTTATAGAGAAAGTGTCATCAGCGAAATATATTACTGTTCTAGATTTAACCCGAGGTTACTGGCAAATACCTTTGAGTGAACGGGCCCAGCGTTATGCTGCCTTTGTGACAAGCTTCGGCACCTATAGGCCATTAAGGTTGCCGTTTGGACTCAAGAATGCTCCATATTATTTTAGTAGAATGATGGCTGGGTTGTTGCAAGACTGTGAAGAATTTGCTGTACCCTACTTGGACGATGTTGCAATTTTTTCTAATACCTGGGAAGAGCATGTGAAACACGTAGAACAAATCTTCATGAAGATGAAAACAGCTCATCTCCACATAAAGCCTTCCAAATGTCAGTTCGCTCAGGAACATGTCAAGTACTTAGGCCACATAGTTGGACAAGGGGAACGGAAACCTGGAGAACTTAAAATACAAGCCATCAAAGATTTTCCCAGACCACTGAACAAGACCCAAATTAGATCATTTTTAGGTCTTGCTGGTTATTATCGCAGATATATTCCTGATTTTTCTGTAGTAGCAGCTCCATTAACAGATCTACTAAAAGGAAGAAAGTCAAAACGTCAGTGGATTGGAACAGTTCTTGTGAAGATGCTTTCAAAGAATTAAAGAAAAGACTTTCAGAAAAACCAGTATTATTTAGCCCCGATTTCACCATTCCATTTGTCATTCAATGTGATGCTTCAAACCTTGGACTTGGTGCGGTGTTGTCTCAAATAAACCAAAGAGGTGAAGAACACCCTATCATGTACTTGAGTAAAAGTTTTCCCCTGCAGAACAGAAATATAGTACTACAGAAAAAGAATGCGCAGACTATCGTTTATGCAATACAAAAGTTGAGATGTTACTTAGATGGACAACAGAGCTTCATTATACAAACTGATCATAATCCACTGGTCTGGCTAGAAAAGAACACCGGCACAAATCCAAGACTTTTAAGATGGGCCCTTATTTTGCAACCTTTCAACTATAAGGTGGTGCACCGGAAAGGAAAATTTCACCAAAACGCCGATAGTTTAAGCCGCACTGCTTAGCCTTACACCAAAACTTTTCACTGGTGACGTAGTGAAAAGTTTTTCCGAAAGGGGAGGAATTTAAGACTGTAATGACTTCAATAGTGGCCTGCATGAAGTAGAAGATAGTGACGTAACAGCTGCAACACTTATTAGTGTTGTTTTCCCCACGCGCTGATTCAACTCAACTCCAAAAATAATATAAGAGGATTTTTAATAGATTGTATAAAAATTTTTTTGAACTCGTGTATCAACAAGATTTCTGGTGAATGGATGTTAAATATAATTTATTTTCATAAGAAGAGAATTATTCCTTTCGCCACAAAACACAAACACGCTACAGGGGCAAAGTAAAATAGATTAAAACTTTTACACCTTTATTATTAAAAATACATATATACGGTTATAAAAAATAAACTTTTATGTTATTTTTCTAATCGGAGAAAAGTAATGAGAGATTTCTTCTGTTTTGAGAAAATCTATTAATTACTTTTTCAATAAATGTGTCTTTATTTTTACTCACAGATTCTCTGTGAACGCTAAGCATACAGAGACCAGAAAGTCTCTCTTGAGACATGGTTGATCCAAGCAGGTTTTTACCCATCGGAGCGTACTAAAAGATCTTTCAATTGTTGTTGTGGTAGGAGGTAAGGCTAAAAAAAAATTTGTAACGCTTTTTTGATGCAAGTAAAGAACTGGCAATGTTTATCTATTAATTCAACAACCTCGAGATCAGTCTCAGTATTGTTACTTTTGACTTTTGAAACCCACATTTCTTTCCAAGTTTCGGCTTCACAATTCAAATTTTCAATTTCATACAATTTTGAGATGTTATGAATGTTTTATTTTAGCAAACTAAAGGTTTCTGCCTGTATTATTAGTCGCGGGTGAAAAATAGACGGAGCAAATGCACTATCAGTCTCTTGGAAAAATCGGACTTCAATGGACAGTATAATTGAATAGATATGGAGTAAATTAAGAAATTCGAAAATAATTTTCAGCACTATCAATAGAGCAGTTAGCCCTTTGCGTTTGCGTTGCGTCCTAGGTATTTTAATATCAATGTCAAATTTTCTTCCGTCATCAATGCATCATCAATGCATCAGCCATCAATGCATCAGCCCTGTGATCTTTCAGAATAGATAAAAGTAATTGAATATGTATCTTCGTCGATAAAAGGTTTATTGTTTTTGCTTGTAAAATATTACAAACAGTCTCCAGTTTGGCACTATAGTGTGAAATAATATGCAAACACACAATAAATTTAGGAGTGGAAATTGCGCATAACAACTGGTTGGATTTCGATCGTGTATCTCCATTTATTTACATCGTATATGGTAAATGTTCTAGGGCGTTTCTTATTTCCTCAAAATGTTCCGAAAATATTCTAATAGACTTATACTTGGCAGACCATCTAGTTTCACAAAATAAGGGAATTTTGGGTACATATTTTCTCCGATATCGACTTTCGCGGAAAAAGTTAATGACTTTTTTTATAGTAGCTACGGAATTTTGTACATCCTGGATTTTATTTAAGTCGTTGACCAACAAGTTAAGTCTGTGAGAAGCACAATGAAAAAAGAGAGCTTTATTATATTTCTCACGAATTATTTTCAGCACTCCGTTTTCGCTGCCTGCCATTGTTGCACAACCATCAAATCCTAATCCTACTACCTTTTGCATACTTAAGCCATAATTTTCGCAAGTTTGTAATATTGCTGATGATATACCTTCTGCATTCATGGAACTAAGTTCAGTAAATTCCAAGAATTCCTCACGTACTGAATTAGTATTTTTATCCACGAATCTTACTCCTATCGAGAGCTGCTCAACACCAGAAATATCAGCAGATTCATCAGCTAACAATGAAAGACCTTCAGTAGCGTTCACTTCTGTAATAATTTCTTCTCGAATAATATCACCAAAAATCTTAATTAATTCATTGAGTCTGGTGAGAAGTATATTTAGCATTTTTTCACAGTTTTCCAAATGATCTTTTAATACTAAATCTCCGCTCTCGACTCTAAAATTTAGGAGATCATCAAAATTTCCGGTGGTTTTACCACAGAGAGGTAAATCATGGGTACCACAAAAAATTATAGTGGAAATGATTTTCATAAGTTTTTCTCGATTAGACTTAACTTGTTCCCGTTCATAGCTACTGAGCTGTTCAGTGACACAAGTACTTTTACCCTCCATAACATGTCGAAAGTTTACAGCTTTAATTGTCGATGAACGATGCCACTCCGAACACATATGTTCTTTTGCATTTTCATGCAAGTCTTTGTAATTCTTGAAAAGTTTTACAATGAAAGACCCAAAAAATTCTCTTCTTAAATTCGGTCGAAATGTAACACAAGTTTTACAAAGTCCACCCTTAAGTTTACTGGAATAAGCTAACCAATCGTAATTTTGTAACCATTCGTGACGAAAAACTCTTTTTCCATCTGAGTCCCTTTTAAAATTGTAACTTGAATCGGTAACAAAATGTAGAGTCAATAACGCATATCTTGTTTCATCGGAAATAGAAGCATGCTTTTCAATAAAAACTCCTATATCTAAAGGATGAATATGAACAGTACGATTTTCACCAACACCAGATAATGACGTTGTATTAGATTCATGATCAACATCAGAAAGTAATGACCCAAAACCTTCAGTCACTACTGCTAAGCTAGTAACTATGTTAGTAGCTGTACTAGGTTCTACTTCTAATGGTTCAAGAAGCTTCGATTTGTAATTACTGTCAGTTTTTTTCTTAAAAAAATTTCTTATATCCATGATTTCTAAAAATAAAATACCTATTGATATTTTGGTATGTCCAGCAGTAAAAATAAAATATGATTTCATAAAATAGGAAAAATCGTTAAGCAGAATAGTAGAAAACTCCTAGGTTTTATTTTACTCTAATCCTTTTCCAGAAAACAACTGAAAAATGAACTTAAAAAAATGATACAAATCATCTACTTTGAATTTCTACGTAATTAAACTACTGTAAATATTTTTCATTGTATTTTGAGCAACAACACCTATTATCCATATTATTTAAAAGACGACTCTTACCTTATGTAAGCAATGTGTTGTGTCCATGTAAAAAAAACCGTCAAGAACACACAAACTTCCGAGCGGTATTTGAGAGACTCCGAGCGTTGAGCCTTTCAATGTGTAGAATTTCCCACCGACGTGAATGGGGCAATATTCTTTTGCTGGGTTACCATGCAGTGAGGATGTGATAAAAAAATGCAGTTATAAGGAATGAAAACTTTTATGATTTTAAGGAATGAAAACATACGAAATCCGCACAAAGTCCCCTTGCTGACGCTGCACCTTCTATTGTTCAACTGTCCCGTGGGGCACGTTCAGGACGTTACACTTTACAATTCAAATTTGTAGCGTAGCACTTATGAAATGTCTTAAAGGCCCTATCACACGTCAAAGTGTACGCGTTTCAAATGCATCGGATTCAAGATTCCCTTCCGCGATGCAAAAACATTGTGTAGGGTTGCTTTTGAATCGCAAAAGCAAAGTCTGGCATTGGCGTTTAAACGCACTTGCGTACCTGAAATTGGCGATTAATCGCTCCTGCGTATATGCAATGACGTTTATCGCGCTTGCGTTAACGAGTGTAATGTTGCAATTTAGTATTCAGTTTTGTTAGGCTTTATGATTTTAAATGAAAATTCTAATATTTTACGAGCGCTAGCTAGGTAGAAAGAAAAAATTCAATTTTCTAGGAGGGGGCTCCCTCCCCCCCCTTCCAGCGCCACTGAATATCTATCAATTCATGAAAAACAGTTGTAGTTATTCACATTAATAGTGAAAGGACATTTTTCGCCTTCAGCAGTAGATGGCTAAGATCGTGTTTATGAAGCTGTTTCCAACTTAAGTATTTTGGATTATTGTTATTCTGTCCTACCTATTTTTTTTTCTTTGAATTAAGATTTATTTTATATATTTTTTTGAAAAATCTCGTTACAAGTACATTACAGGATGGATTCTTTATACTTACACGCTACAGCAGTTTATTAGATGGTGTTAAGGCGGCAAAAAAAAAAAAAGAGCCCGCTTTTACCTTTTCGCACCCTCTCTTAAATTCACCTGTGACGACCCCTTGCTGAGATCCATCCTTCCTCCCTCACGACAAGGCGTTGGCCCCGAAAAAGTCAAGAGCCCGTGGTCTTTGACCTTCACCGTTGAGCACAATAGGTAAATAACCCCACCGTTTTGATACTGCCATCACCTTTAATAATAAGGAGCGCAGGGCCGAAATTTGTGTCCTTAGAGAAGCTCTATTTTTTAATGGGAAACTTCCACTCTGCTGTTCCTGTATCATCGACTCATCTGGGTTATCTCAACAAATTCTGCCGTCTGACAAAGGCGTTGCAAATTTCCTGAACTTTTGGGACCTTTGAGGGGTAATTTTATTGTTCGTCATAACAAAACGGTTTTCAGCTGCTTCTTGCTAAGCTCACCCGGGCCTGGTCAGAAGCAGTGGCGCAACCTCGTGGGCTATTGAAACACAACCCCTCACAGAAACAGATTCTCACGATACCACTGGTCAGAAGTTATATTTAATAGATAAACTCTATTTACTTGCTAGTGGTTTAGTTTGATTGCGAAAGATTTGCTACGATATGAGTCGTGAGTGATAAAAATTAAATGTGGATTGTGTAATTGTTTTGCAAATCTTACGAATCTTAAGAATCTTTGCAAATCTTTTTTAAAAGTAAAGTCTACTTTTTCTCAGCAGGAAGCATGATGTCGTAAAATTTAGAGGAATTAAAGATCACTACACGCAAAATTTGAATGGAAAGTATTTATTTTTCAAATGAAATCTGGTTTTTGACCTACAATTCAAAAATCTGAAAATGTTAAAATTACTTTCACTTTTTCAGTGAGAACTTTAGATCGCAGAAATTCAGTAGATCTGTTTTTCTGGATATTTTTAACTGGAAGGAATTTTAATTGTTTGGGTATATTTTAAATGTAGGAAAGGATTGAAAATGTACTTTTCTAAAATGAGGCTGTATCATCCATGGAAATATTTTTAAGCGGTATGACCTTTGATTAGTACCATGAATTGTGCAGCATATCCGCCAAAAAAACACCCAGATTTATGAACCACCAACAACTATGCATATATACAGTGAAAATTCTTTAGCCGGCCACTTTTTTTCGAAACCATGACTGACCGCCTTAGAGAAGTTTCACTGTATATATATATACAAGGTGTGCCCATAAAGTAACCGGACAAATTAAAAGATCAAACGATAAAATAAAAAAGTGAAAGAATAATCGCCTGGCTAGAAAGAGTGACATCTCAACTCTTGTCAAAGCCAGTTTAAACTAGTTATTTAGTCGTTTGCATATCAAAACGTCATAGTAATTTTTATTTACTGAGAAGGCATTGTACAAAAAAGTTTGCTTCGGAATGGAACAACGTTGTAACATTAAATTTTGTTACAAATTAGGTAAATTTGCTACCGAAACTTTAGAGATGATTCGAACAGTATATAGTGATGCATCATTATCAAGAACACAAGTGTATGAGTGGTACAACCGCTTTAAATGTGGGCGAGAAAGCATTGAAGATGAACCAAAGACAGGGCGCCCTTCAACTTCAAAGAATGAGGAAATTGTGGAGAAAATTCGTTCTTCGGTAAACGCTGATAGACGTGTAACAACTCAGCAACTTTCAGACATGCTTGGGATAATCAAAGAAAGCTGTAGATTAGTTTTAGCTGAAAATTTGAAAATGAAAAAAGTTTGTGCTCGATTTGTGCTTCGGATTTTGACAGAGCAGCAAAAAGAAGACAGAAAAGCTTGCTATGAAGATTTGCTGACTACTGCCCAACAGGACCACAATTTCTTAAAGTGTATTATATCAGGAGATGAGACCTGGTATCTACAATACGACCCAGAAACAAAAAATCAAACCATCTTCTCCCATACCCCCCCCCCCAAAAAAAAAAAAAAAAAAAAGCACGTATGTTAAGATCAAAGACTAAGGTGATGCTGATTGCATTTTTTTTTATTAAAAAGAACTTATTCACCACGAATTTGTTCCTGAAAATTAAACAATTATCCGTATTTTTAATAGGAGGTGCTTTTTCGATTAAGAAACAGGATAAGGCGAGTTAGGAAGGAACTTTTTGATTCTCGGCAATGGTTTCTTTTAAACGATAATGCTAGGCCCCATACAGCAATTTCTGTACACCAATATCTTGCTAAGCATTCAATTACAGTGATAAACCACCCACCATATTCTCCCGGCTTATCGCCAGCTGACTTTTTCCTTTTCCGATGCTTAACCCTTACGTCGGCTCATCGGTCTAGGAGACCGCTGTTGCACCTGTGCTGAAGGGTGGGGTGTTGGTGGGGGTGATCAGACTGTTGAGGGTTTGTGACTTCTTCAATCAGGTCCTGACCTTCAAGTACAACACATCGGAGATTGTCACCCGCTCGTATTTTGTCGGTAAATTTAATCTTTGTAAAACATAGTCGATCTTTTGGACCGATAAGCCTTGAACTGATTTAAATTTTTGCCGGTCTGTATGACCGATAAACCGTATGACCTTGAACCGTATTAATTATTTGTCAGTCTGCATGCATTCTATTTCTAAGATCTTTGTTTTATTGTTGTAGCTAGTATGGCTGGAAGAATTCCTCCTGTTTCCTAAAGAACCAGACATTTTGTCTCTCTCACACTGTCACAGATTGAGGAATCGGATTCTGAAATTTTTTTGAATAATCTATTTCTTATTTACTCTTTTCAAGAATGAGAGGTAGCAGTAGTTTTTCATTAATGATTTATAATTGCGAAAAACTTATAAAAATAGGAAAATATCCTAATTTTATAGCGTGGCGGTCTGTGAGACCAATGAGCTGGGGAACAGTATAAAGACAGATGAGCCGACGTAAGGGTTAAGATGACCATGAAAAAACCAGAGATTTGAAAACGTGTCTTATATTAAACTAGCCGGGCTTCGCCCGTCTAGCCGGTCGGTTTAGGGACCCGCTTCCTACAGCAATCATTGTCAGAGAATGGAAACATTAAAAAACAACGAATAAAGGTATTTAAATTTTGTGGTGCAACAATAAATATGTGTCACACTCAATACAGCGCATACTGTATCAGTCTCGTGGCGCAGTCTAGCGGACGTGAGCGCAAATAGAATCAAATATTGCATAAAATATTTTGAATCAATTAACTTGAAGTGTGTATAATGTTTTTAAACCATCTTAAAATTATTAAGAGAAGTAATAAGATTTTAATAAAATTTATTTCTTTTATAATAGAAATGTTTTTTTCGGTGTTTTTAATTGCATAATCACGCTGTGAAAGAATCACGCTTTGGATCTTTTATTTCTTGTCTTTTATTGCATGACCTAGTCTTGCTTGTCTTTTATTGTATAACCCAGGAAAAACTATCCCTTGTAGAATTATATTTCTTCCATATAATTCTTATATGCATTTAAAATTTTAATTTTTATTAAACAATTCTGTGATTATTTCAATAGCAGTTCAGTATTAAGAAAAAAACCTAATGTTTAAGTATTAACTTGTATAACCTAGTTAAATATTTATCTAATAAAATGACACCAGAGGAAGTCGTTCTTTTCAATTGCTTTATTAGTTTCATTTAATTTCTTAATAAAGCACTCAATTGTAATCAGAACCGAAAGATGGCGCCACGGCCTAAACCCTCCCCTGATGATCTCTAGATTAGAATCCAAATAACTCTAAAACTATTGAAGTAACAGATTAAGTGTACGCAGAAAAAGTTATCAGTTTTTAAAGCTCTTTCCAAATATATAACATTTATGTACTTTCATGAAAAAAATACCATTTTCAAATATTTTCAAATATGGCGAAAAGACGGCTGAGAGGCTCTTCCATTTCTGGACTCACCCTTCAAAAAATGTTGGTTTTTTATTAATTAAAATTTAACGGCAATAAAATTTAAAATTCGTGCTTAGAGGTGCACATGTTCAGACTCTTCACTACCCGTGTGCCAAATTTCACAGTTGTAAGTTTTATAGATTCGTCTGTAGTCCTCACACACATATACATACACATATACAAACACACGGACACTTGCTTTTATAAGTATAGATCAAATGTTACATGTATTTTGCCAACGGTTAGTTCCAACGCCGGCTATGTTCTAAAGACAATAGGAATAAGCATATTTTAGACTTGATAGCTGTGCTAACACGTAATTATTATCCCGAAAGTCTATCCAAACACATAATTGGTTGTTTTAGTTTTAATGAATAATTTGTTCTGTTGCAATTAATAAGTAAATCATAATAATAAGAAAAATTAGAAAAAATAACTACTAAAAATAAAAAATAAAAAAGTAAAATTAAAATCTTAAGTAAAAATAAAAATAAGATAAAAAATAACTCTCAGTAAAAATAATAAAAAACTAAATTAATAAAGGTTTAACAGTCCTAAAACACAGTATCCATTGTAAGTCAGTTTCTGTGTTTCCATAATCTCCATGGTTGCAAGTTTTGTGACGTCAGTCATCTTGCGGTTACTTATTCTTAACTTCCACTCTGTCTAGCGCCAGGCTTGGTATTCTATGATTAAGTAATTCTTTATTCAATTCTACAGTTATTCATGGATTGTACGGTGTCTGAGTGTGTTTATTGTATAGATCATACTCATCGAAAACAATCCATTGGTTTTTAGACAATATTGACACCGCTGACGAAGAGATGTTGTCTAAAACCTCTTTCATACTTATCTTTTCATGTTTTTAGTTCCTGGCTGCAAGTAGCTTTAGTGCTCATACTGGTTTTCTCTTTCAACTATTTATTATATATATATATATATATAATAATAGTAAATGAATTAATCATGGAGTACGTTGCAATTCAGTGAGAAAAGAAAGGCTATAGAAAATTATTTATTTGATATATATATATATATATATACAGTATGCCCACTAAAGTCCCTTCCCACCCTCTTAACTTCGGAACGGCTGCTGCTATATTCATAAAAGTGGTGTCTAGGTATAGTAAAGTAGCCATGCGCTACTGAATGAAACCACCTACCACGCCACCTGGTGGAAAACTGCGGAGTTAGCATTCCTATCTCGAAAACGGAATGAGATAGGGAAAAAAAGTGATTTACAAACTTGTAGAAAATTATAGATTTAGTACGAAAAGACACCTTGTGGACATTAATGAGAAGACTACGACGGTTAAAATGCGCATTTGTTTTTCCGTGATTTCCTACACTGTGACGTGACAAAAGGATCTGAGAAAGAAAAAAACAACTAATTTTGACAATATACCTTTATTTGAGATGTTCAAACTTCTCACCGTCAGCTGCAATATACATTTGGATCCTTGTTTGAATCTCACGTTGCACACGTTGGAGCATAGAGCGTGACACGTTGGCACAAGCGTCCGTAATGTGTCGTTTAAGGTCCTGCAATGTTTGTGGAGGGGTCGCATACACCTTCTGTTTCAGGTATCCCCACAGGAAAAAGTCCAGTGGAGTCAGATCAGGCGAACGTGGAGGCCACTCTTCGAAACCGCCATACCCAATTATTTGGTCCCCGAATTCCTTGACGAGGTACTGCTTCACTGGAGATCTCAGCTTTGGAATACTCAGCCATGACCACGAGCATCACTATACTACAACCCCAAGAAGATGTCTCTTTTATAGCTGTCTCAGGTGAACAGGCGTGACGTTTCTTACGTATTTGCATACTGCAAAAATTTCGAACACCAAGCTTAAGTTGCGTTGAGTTGATGCGACACTATTTTACACGATCTACGTATTGTCTACTCCGTTTATAAAGACAATCAGTACAAGGATGAAACCCTCGAGGTTTGAACCGCGGTCCTTTTGATTGGGGATCAAAAGCGATATACCACTCTGCACATTGCGGTGTCGCGTTTTGCCCGAAAGATAATCATTTCTCCTTTCGTTCAAGTTTCGTGACGTCACAGTGTAGGAAATCATGAAAAAACAAATGCGCGTTTTAACCATTCTATTCTTTGCATTAATATCCACAAGGTATCTTTTCGTACTAAATCGATGATTTTCTACAACTTTGTAAATCACTTTTTTTCCCTATCTCGTTCCATTTTCGAGTTAGGAATGCTAACTCCGCAGTTTTTCATCAGGTGGCGTGGTAGGTGGTTTCATTCAGTAGCGCATGGCTACTTTACTATACCTAGACACCACTTTTATGAATATAGCAGCAGCCGTTCCGAAGTTAAGAGGGGGTGGGAAGGGACTTTAGTGGGCATACTGTGTATATATATATATATATATATATATATATATATATATATATTTCAAATTATTGAATAAGTACACTGTCTTATGTCGTTCATGACGTTATGAATTGCAACAAAATATCGTCATAAATATTACTTTGTCAAAACTATCTTTTTATGCTTTCCTGATGTAAAATCATTCAGCAATTTGAATCTGGTGCAATTTGAATGACAACATTGGTGCAAATTGCAATACGTATTAGGTTGCGGTGCTTATGACAGACCTGAGGTCTCATGCAGGTCTGCATGACAGTCTGATACTCAAAGAGGACCGAGTTCGATTGTCGAGCGAGATTGGTTGTTTGTAAAGTGATGATTAGATATAAGTGAAAGTGAAAGCTTTGATTTGTTTGAGTAGTTTGAAGACAATGTGCGGAGGGAAAAATCTCGTGAAGATTCAGCTTATAAGATCTGTATTGTCAATGGTTTTGTAATGGTATTCAGAGAATGTTTGAATCATTTCGCGTTTTCCTTTCGTTCACCCTGAGAGGAAAATATCACAAATCTGTGAAGATCAGATTTGCCGAGAAGGGGAAATTTTCCCGTTTTATATCATTTTCTGCATATACGTGTAATACAATGAATGCGTGCAGAACGGTGAAACATGAAAAATATGAAATTCCTCTGAAGTTGGATAAAAACAAAAAATCTCAAAATGGAATACCCAAATGGAATTTGAAATCTTGTGTTTGGCAACAAAATAAACTGAACGCAAATTACAGGATTAACCCTTTCCGGCACGCTACTCTTTAAAGTTGGAATTTTGACAAAAAAAATTATAGGCAGTCTGTTTAGGCCTAGAAGGGTACGCAAGTATAATTTTGTGAAGATTGCACCAATGGTTTTAATTTTATGGGTGTGCCCGGAGCGGGATCACTGACCCAGATGGGCTTCGAAAGGCATGGTGAGGCGAGCATTGCAGTGAAGCGCGCAATAGAGTAAACGATTTTGCCAATGATTAAAATACACAAGAATATGATCTCCGTAGCAGATTTAGCTTTACCCAGGGTGCACCACGGGGACCACCTAACTCCCATAGTTCATCACATGGCCCGATTTTTTATACGAAATCCGGAAGAGTCTTTTGAAGCTTCTTTTTCAAAAACCATATCGGAACTTGGGGCTGTGTAGATGGACCTGGTTGGGAAGGTTCGTCTACATCTTCCCCATTTTCACTAACATCATCATCTGTGACATCCGTGTTGTCACTTTGTTGAGGAACATACTCTTCGGTATCACTGCTCTCCGGAAATTCACATTCACTATCCGAAGGCAATTCATTTAGCACTCTCAGTGCTTCAGTAATGCTGAGGCCTCTCAGAGACATTTTCAAAAAAAAATAAGTTTAAAAGATAACTAATTAAAGTAATATAATATTTAAAATTTACTATTAAATAAAAAACTATAATATATATATATATATATATATATATATATATATATATATATATATATATATATAAATAAAAATCTACAGAAATATTCAAAACTCAAAACTAACGATGAAAGCGAGAGAAAAAAAAGGTCTGCTCTAGATAAAAATCAAACAGCAAAGTGTTATAACCACCCCAGGCCTTCAGATAAACCCCCTCGCACTATAGTTACTTAGATGTTTACACTCCACCAAAAATAAAAATAAAAACAGATAACATAAACACAACTGTGCTCGCAGCCTCCGGTCGAAAACAAGTCGTCATTCCCCAATGAGTCAGAGCGGTGAAAGCTCACTACAGTGTTCTACTGGGACAGTGGTCCCTCCTCGGGCACACCTAAAATTACTTGCCTTATTTTAGGCAACCTTCCAACGTTAAAAATTAAAAATAATACAGAATAGACAGATTAGCCTACAAACTAAAAAATTACATAGAAATTTTTTTTTCATTGATATATTTTATACTTAAAAAAAATTTTGAAACATTTCATTGAAAAATCAGGGTTTTCAGAAACGTATCATATCCCAAAATTATTGATCGGTTTGTGGGGTGCTGCCATCTATTATAAAAAAAAAGGTTAAAACTAACTAATAGACCAGTTTTTCAGGCATTTCCATGTATTTTCGATGTCTGAAGAGAGAATTCCCAAGGTGTGCCCAGCCCGGGCACACTGACCCGGAAAGGGTTAAAGGGACTTCTGTGTAAATATTATTCCATTCTTAATTTATTGGAAATATGTTTGACATACTAACATATTTCCATGATCAGTTACATGATTTTTTTGTAACTGATTTGGAACTAGTATGATATACCCCCCCCCCTCCCAATGGCGATTTTGGCGATTTTTTTGTCGCCAAGCAGAACGCGCGTCTTTAAAACGGGAAATTCCGGAAAGTCCCAAAAATATGCATTTTTTATACTGTACAACCACAGAAAAGCACAAAAACACATAAATACAAAAAATAAAAGCTGAAAAATAATAAGAAATTTGTTAGGTGGGGGAAAAAAAGTCAGTATAGTGCAACTAATAATAATTCATTTAAATAAACATAAAATACATCTTGTTTAACTATATATTTCTTGATTAAACATAAATTAAAGCACAAATACAATAGAAAAAAATATATGTTGGCAATAGAATTTTAAAAAAAAGTATCGTACCGAAATTTTGAACTACTCCTAGTTAATCCCGGAAACGAATTCAATACATTTATTAAAACAATCTACATTTGCCGCTAAACATGATTTCCAAAACATGTGCATCACTAGGTAGAATTTAACATCTGCCTTACGATTGTACGTAGGCAACGTTGCTTTTACATGCCTCCACGTACTTTCAATTGTATTCGTGTGACACCCAGTATCGGGGTCAACGAATGTAAGACTATGGTTTACTTTAAGGTGGTCAAATCCCTCCTGCTCGAGACAGTTGTAACTTTTCCAGCAATCGGAATACACTGAAGTCCCTGGCAATATCCAGTCTTTTATAACCCCCAACAAAGTCTCCTGAGTCCTATCATGCACAGCAACTAAAAAAAAACCCTCTAGGAATCCCTCTCAACCCCTCCAAACACCCAATGGCCCTCAAACCGTATGTCCCTTATAAGACTATCATTTCCCAAATTTCGACGACCTTACCCCCCCCCCCCCCGCCCTATACTTTCTCGGAAGACCATTCAATATAATCCAAAACAGTCTCATTAATAAATTGTCTCCAATCAGCCAAAGTAGTCTTTGCGAAAGAATATTCCTCCATAATTCACCCAGTTGTACCCCTCAAAATCTGATAAGTAATATATAAAACCTCAAATAACTGTAATTTAGAATTAGAAAACCACGAACCATGCCGAATAGATTTCTCAGTGTTACATTGCTTCCCCAGTAACTTTCCTACAACCGAATGTAAAACCATTAGAATAAGAACTTTTAACTTTAATCATAATCTCTGACCCATATTTTTTGCAATTCGCGCTCTTTAACAACCCAACCTCCGTCAAAAAAATAAATAGCAACTGTTATTTAATATTTTGACGGAGCATTACACCAAAGTAAAAACCGGCAACACTACAACCAAAACAAAGGACGCCAAATTTGGCGAGAAATATCTTGGGGGGGGGGAGATATCATACTTGTACCGATAAGGAACTGATTTGGCGATGTTAAAACAATCAAATCAGAGTTGTATATAAAGGAAACTAGAAATATCAATCAAGAGCTTGGAACAGCTTCGATATAGGACCCAATTGGCGATATTTTGTATTGGCGACTTTTTTTTTGTCGCCTAGCCAAACATCGCATCGTTAATATCGTATGAATTACATAGAAATTTAACTTTGGAAATTATGAATTAAAAAATAATACAATATAAATAAAAAAATAATACAATACGGAAAATAGCGTAAACTTTGTAGATCCAGAAATTATAGATAAATCTGTACGGAAAGCCATGGTTAAATCAAAATAAAAAATAAATAAGAAAAAAGCGGTACAACCTGGTTTGTATCACGCGACTGTGGCAGGGTAGCCGAAACGAATTCTGTGTATACCAAATTACCAATATACAAATTCTACTATATAGCAAAGCTGTTCCAACGGGGTACGAAGTTGAAAATGGCGTATTCCATCTGGTTACAATCTGGAAAATGGTTTATTTCAGTTTAAAACACACACGACTGTGGCAGAGTTACCGAAACGAATTCTGGGATACCAAATGCACCAAATCTATACTTATATATAAAGAGAGAGAGCGATTTTGCACGTGGAGGGTAATCTCCGGAACCACTGCACCTATTTGAAAAATTCTTTCACTGTTTGAAAGGTACATTATTCCAGATGGACATAGGCTATATATTATGTATATCTGATCAGTAGAAATAAAGTTAGGGGGGATACTCTAGATTTGTGTGCACGGCCGCCATCTTGGATTTTTCCGCCAGGGTTTGGCGCATTTCGCATGGCGATAATTATTGCGTTCTGGTAAAAATAACCCAATGTCAAATTCTCTAATTTTAAGATCAAACAGTTATTTCTGATGTGATCTTTTAATTACAGTATAATAATTTTAGGTCAGATCTCGGCCTTGAACTGGAAATCTGAGTCAAATTGACTATACTCAAAAGAGTAAATTATTTTTAAAACTAAGAGTCTTTTTGTTGAAAATTTTTGAATCCATTATCAGTTTTTCGTTAACTTATTAAATTTAAGTTGCTTTTAATTTTGTTTATCGATTGTCAATTAGTATACTATAATGATACACCATTTCATTTATTTGAAGTAAAAATTATCTGCCATCATATTTTCGTAAAATGTAAAATACAGTATACATTTTAAATACAATATATTTTAAAATATTTTATAATTCCAAGTTGTAGTGGATTACAAATAAATTTAAATAACTGAAGTTCAACTTCTCTCTCCCCAGGAACCTAAGTTAAAAAGTTAGTTAAGGTTAAGTTATTGGTTTAGGAAAAGGTTTTTTTTTTTCTTATTTCCAACATAGCAGGATAAATGGTCAAATAATCCTTGTCCCGATTTTATTGTATACACCAAATATTTGGTTAAGGTCAAATCTGAAGTAAAATTTCATTACCACAATGCCCTAACCAAATAAATAAAAAAATAAAAAAAAGTGGATCTGGTTACTCACCATAAATTTATGGGTTCATAATTATTTTTCATTTTTCAAAGCTGAATTTTAGATAATTTTTAAATTGCAAGTTATTTAGGTGGTACGAAAATGCTGTATTTTTTTTCTAATTAACAATATATTGGCATAATATTTTGGTGATTCATTGCTATTAGTCAAAGAGTTAGGGCAAACTGAATAGATGGCATTGAAATTTTATCTGTAAGTAAAATTCATTTGACCAAATTTTTCATATGGATCATAATTTGAAAAGGTAGTTTTTAATTAAAAATGACAAAAAAAAATCTCAGTCCAACGATTAAATGATTTTTCAAAAATATTTCTAAGTTTCACAATTTAAAAAGGTCGTTTTTATTAAAAAAGCTAAAAGAAAAACCCAAAATTTCCAATATTTGGGAATGATTTTTTCAAAAAAGTGGTTTTTATCAAAAACCCAAAAATAAATCTAAGTCCAACGTTTAAATGATTTTTCAAAAATTTTTCTAAGTTTCATAATTTAAACAGGTGGTTTTTATTAAAAAAGCTAAAAAAATTCAAAGTCCAGCGTTTTGAAAACACCGCTTAAAACACATTGGCGAGAAATTTTCCACTCCTCAAAACACGGTAAAATCGCCAAGTTGGCGCAAAAAAATCCAAGATGGCGGCCGTGCACATAATTATTAAGTAACGTAATATTAATTTGAATATTATTTTAGGTGCTTAAAATAATTAAAAAAACATTCTTTACTTAAAATTCTTTTTTTATTTTTGTATTTTTATTTCATCTCTTACTCTAATTTTGAGATACCAATGTGTATCTACACTTCTATAATCTATATATATAAAACAGTTTCGTAACTGACTCATTCATTCACTGACTGACTGACTGACTGACATACAACGCACAGACCAAACCGCTGGACCTAAAGGGCTGAAATTTTGCATGGCGATTCTTCTAATAGTGTAGGGGTGCACTAAGAAAGATTTTTCAAAAATTCTTCTTAGATATTTTAAATTAAATTTTTAAGCTGTTTTTTAAACTTTTTTTACGTTTGCATTTAAAATAATACATTGAGGGTTATAAAATTTATATCACGAGAAAGATCCTAAAAATTCCTTCAAAATCAAATTTTTTTCGAATTTTTACCTCCATTTCCTGACTTTTGGTGAATTTTTAAAGATTAATTTTTAGAATTTAATGTATTAAATGCTGATCAAGTGATTTCTTTTTCTGGTACTTTCAATAAATTTATCGTCACGTGCGTAACAACTAAATAGACAAAAAAATATATTTTTTTCTCTTTCTAATGCAGCAGACGATTGGATATTATCCAAAAAAAAATGCATATCCCTTACGATTTTTTTATAAATATATATATATAGATAGATATATATTTTACATCAATTGTATACATTGATCATCGCATTTATTATAAACTAGCGGCCCGTCCCGACTTTGTCCGGGTTGAACAAAATATTATAAAAATAAATTTCCAGTTGATAGGGTAATCTTCAGAACCACTGTACCTATTTGAAAAATTATTTCACTGTTTGAAAGGTACATTATTCCAGATGGACATAGGCTATATATTATGTATATCTGATCAGTAGAAATAAAGTTAGGGGCTTAATCCTAACAATCTCCATTGTTTCTGCTACTGTCTTCTACCGCTTTTTGTTCCGAAGATTTCAACGATCCTTATCGTGGTGCTATCGCGGTGGGCTTCTGTTCTGACGCTAGCGGATCGAACCTAGCCGTTATCCGGCACGCCTTTTTCTTTTAAAAAATTTATTTTAATTATTAACTAACATAAAATTAATTTAAGGTATTATTTAGGTTATTATTAAGGTAAAAAAAGATTTACAATTTATTGGCTATCAACTGGAAATTTATTGGTATAATATTTTGTTCAACCCGGACAAAGTCGGGTCGGGCCGCTAGTGTAAAATGTAAAGATTCGCCAATACAAAATATCACCATTGGGGTCCTATATCGAAGCTGTGCCAACAGGTTTTATACTAACTGTAAAAATTCATCATGTTGTTTTCATTATATTGATCTTTAAAACATACATACGATCGTCCACACTGCGTTTTCAAAGATATTCTACCTCAGGCAGAAAACAAGAAAAGTGCACATGTAATATTAAACGTATGTGCAAATGATTTTATTTATTTTTAATCGGTGGCATCAGTGAAAACATTGAAATTTGAAGTGAAATGCGTTTACCGCATTTTAATGCTTTTTACCCGAGGAGAATAAAAAAAGCGAGACATTTTTTTTGTTTTGTTTTGTAAGTTCAAATCAAAATGTTTTACCAGTAGAAACAAAATCTCTGAGTATTGCTATCTTATTACTTTCATTCAAAGAAATACGAACAAATAGCATAAATAGGCATAAACATAAAAGAATTTATTTATTTACCAACATTGGAGGGGGGGGGAGAGCAGCTTCAATTTTTATATTTTGCAGATTTTGGGGTCTAGAAATGGCGCGGGAATATTTTATAGATGAATATTTTTGACTTGACAATATGTCGTGTTTCGAAGATGTTGCTGTAAAAGTACTCTTTGTTTTAATTGCATCGATCTTCACAGAAGATTAGAATAATTGTGTCATTATTTTAATATTTTTAAGCATTTTATTAACAGTATCACAACCACAGGTTATCGATCTAGAATTCAGGAAAAAGGCTATCACTGGTAATATTTTCATGATTAAATCGGTTATAAATCTATTCTTCTACAGATAAGTTACTTTTTTTTGGTACAATGTAACCAGGGTTGCCAAATAAAAACACCGAAAATAAGGGATGGGTTAAATAAAAGCACCGAAAATAAGGGACGAGTTTAGATAACTATACTACTGGGGAGTATGGAATACCCCCAGGGAAAGGGGGTCCGGGGGTACTCCCCGGGAAATTTTTCAAATTTTAACCTTTCAAATAGCCATTTTCAATGCATTTTTCGTCCAGTTTTGCAACTTACATAGAGTTTAGGTTATGTAAACAATAATGTAATTATATAGAAAATTTGCAAATCAAAAACAATTTAAAGTTGGTTTAGGCATATAGTACAAAACTGATTTTTATTTTATTAGTTTACTACAACTAAGTAAGTGCCCTTATAAAGTGTTAAGGGACGTGTATGTAAAATTTGCAATTTTATTATTGTACAATGTACATAATATAATGTGCGCAGGAAATCTTTGGGGCGACTTTTGAGTCATTAAAAAAGTTTTCGAATGAACGTATTCCCACAGTCTATTGAATTGTATGATATATTGTGCTTTACTGTGTGAAATACAGTAGCTAACTCTACTAGAGCGATTTTGTCACTTTCAGAGGAAACTTAGAAGTGACAAACTTAAATTTTTTTGTATTTATTAAACTACAATGGCTCCCAAAAGTGTTCATACATTTACGATTTTCAATGAAATAGGGGTCTATCCATTAATTAAAATGAATATTAGTGGTGAAAAACTTTGACAAATTGCAGCTAGGTGAAACAGTTATTTTGTTTTTCATGTGCTCGGCAACCTGAGCATGCTGAGTTACGGCACTCCGACATCCATGGGCAACCGAAAAATCCTTATTACAATAGCTACAACGTGCCTTATTGGCGCTGTTGGGACTAGGCCTGAGCCAATCTTCGTCATTCATCTATTCATCCCTAAAAAACACATAACCTTTTTTTCGGTCCATCACTATTGGATTTTGAACGTTTACCATTAACACTGTCCATATTCGGGGATTAGTTTTATAACAAACACTTAATTCAAACGCCACTATTTATCAACACGATCACACATTAATCTACATTCGTATTTAGCACTAGACTGAGACTGTTGTCGTTGTGACGTTCGGATCCCGGCGCATACAGACAACCTTCTCGTCAAGGGCCTGTTCACATAGGAGTCCGGTAGCGGAAGCGTTAAAGTATTGAAATATATTTAACCAATGACAAACCTCCAAAAGATTAGCAACGAAATTTTTAACGCCTATGATTGGGTTATTTCCGTCTCGGAGCCATCTTTCCTTTTACGCTTCCAGACCGGATGTGAACAGGCCCTTGTATTCGCCCAACTCGTATGCAATAAATTTCTCATTTCGGCGAAAAACGGGACTTAAACCGTCCCGTATCAAAGTTCCCCGGGACGCGGGACAAAATTTGCAAATAAGGGACTGTCCCTTAAAATCCAGGACATTTGGCAACCCTGAATGTAACATATTAGTAAAAATAACAAATATTTTTATTTAAGTGTGAAAAAATCTGTAAAAAAAATCATATCTTTTACTAGTGAAATAAAGAAATAAATGAAACAAAAAAGAGGTCGTAAAAAGGTTTGTTATCAAGTAAGTTAATGGTAATGATAGAATCTTAAAATAAGTTTTCAAAAGTGCCCATTTTCAGCATATGTAATTTATTGACACACACACATATATATATATATATATATATATATATATATACTAGCTGAAGTACCCGGCATTGCCCGGGATTTTAACAATATTTGTTAACCAAAATCAACACAGTATAAATAACATAGAAAAAGTATATGTAAAATGTTATACACATCTCAGAATTCAGGAATTTCAGCCTTTCATCATTGAAGCACTAAAATCTGAAAAGTAAAAATGTCAAATTGTCTAATGTTTGCTAACCAAAATTAATTTAAAACTAAACACGTTATAAATAACATAGAAAAAACATGTGAAATCTTATACACATGAATAAAATGAAAACCCAATAAAAAAATATATAAAATTATAATAAACTCCTCAGAATTCAGCTAGATTTAGCCTTTTATCATTTGGGCAAAAAAAGAAGCTGAAATTACAGGTTTAGCTGAAATTTCCAATAGAACCATGATATGACTCTAGCGTTGCCTCTTAAAAAATGAAGTGTTTGATTGAGGGCTGCAAACCATTCAACTCCTCTCCCCATTAAACTCCTATAAACATCCTCTACATATTAAATTCCTTTTCTCTCCATAATAAACTCCTCAGAATTTTGGTAGATTCAGCCTTTTATCATAGTACCACTAAAACCTGAAACATCCTCTCCAGAAATATAAATTTATTAATTACAATAATTAAACTCACGCAAATGTATGAATTACATAAGTTTTTTAACCAACATTTGAAAAATTCGTAAATGAAAAAGCATATGAAAATAAAGATAATAAGAACTTCCGGAATCGAAATTAATTACCCTTAATTTTTAATTAATAAAAAACCAACATAATATGAATAAAAACGATAGTTGTTTAAAAGCATATGAAAATAAAGCTATTATAAAGATAATAATAAAAAAGCATATGAAAATAATGCTCGCGTATGAAGTTAACTTTATGATATAAAGATAGTAATAATAATATAAACCGCGTGCATAAAATATTTAGCTTTTCAAGCGAAATAAATTAATTTTTAGAAAAAAAACTACTTTTAATCGAGAAATTAAATACATTGCACAAAATTTTGATTTTACCAACTTTCTACCCTACAATTTACACCCTACTTCTTTGAAGTTGGGTGTTGAAACATCCTCTTTGAAAAATTTACACCCTACTTCTTTTAAATAGGGTGTAAATATAAAGTTTTAACGGCGAATTGAATGCCAGTTAAAAATTATTGTTGTTTAAAATCATATGAAATTTACGCTATTATAAAGATAAAAAAAAAGCATAGGAAAATAATGCGTGCGCATGAAGTTAACGTTACGATATAAAAATAATAACAATAATATGTATATATAAAACAGTTCCGTGACTGACTGACTGATTGACTGACTGACTGACATACAACGTACAGACCAAACCGCGGGAAATAAAAGGGCTGAAATTTTGCATGGCGATTCTTCTTATAGTGTAGGAGTGCACTTAGAAGGATTTTTGAAAAATTCTTAGATTTTTTTAAAATTGAATTTTTGAGTTGTTTTGGTAACTTTTTTTAAGTTTGCATTTAAAATAATAATAATTTGAGGGTTATAAAATTCATATGACGAAAAAGATCATAAAAATTCCTTTAATATGAAATCTTTTTCGAATATTTACCTCCATTTTATGATTTTTGGTAAATTTTTAAAGATTAATTTTTAGAATTTAACCTTTTACATGCCACACTATGATCAAGGAATAAAGTACCATATTTTGCTGCGTAACTTTGGTCGATAACTTCCAGGAAGTCGGTCCAACAGGTGTACTCCACTCATTCCTTTATTATATAATTTTATAATGTAAGGTTAAGGAAAATCGACTTTTATTTTAGCTCGGACATATCTTTTTGCTCTTCCTAGTTCGTGAGTGATAAAATTTGATGTAATAGTTACAACAAAACTATCGTTCCAATGGCACATATAAACTTCTCCATCGCATCGGCAATCAAACTCTCCACGTTGAAATTTCGATATTTCTTTTGCTGTTTTAAGAGAACATTGTCCCGTTCTGGAATCTCGCACTGTGCCGATTGCCTTAAAGCCTTTGTTAGATAAATCTGTCAGCAGACTGCACGATGTAAAAAAAGTTATCGAAAAATATTTTGCGTTTCTCTGGATTGTCAATAAAAGATAATAGTTCGGAGACAACTTTTGATCCAAGTGGCAAATTTTCATTTTTCGAACTTTTTCTACCGTAGATAGACATAGCATAAGGATAACCATTTGCTGAGCAGATCATCCAAACTTTGAAACCAAAGCGAATTGGCTTTCCACGTATGAACACCTAAGCCGAACGATGCCCATAACACGCAGGGCCCGACTTAGCCTAATTGGGGCCCGGGGCAAAAACTTCTTTGGGGGCCCCCCTCTGCTTCACTACTTCAGTAATGAAGAACCGAACTTTATGGAGGTATTTAAATTTTTCACCTCATTATAGATATATAACAAGAATACTGACTAGAACCTAAAATAGCTATAAAGCCCCCCCCCCCCAAAGGTATGAAATTAATTAATCAAAAGAATATTTGACATTTGTGAGAATTTTGAGAGAATACAACTTATAATTGATTAATGTGATTTCTCAGTGTTGCGAAAATCCAACAGAATCCACTGAACACTATGCAACTGAATTTTTTGCAGTTGCGATTAAGATGACCTAGTTAACAATCATATCGCTGCAGTTTGTGAACTTTTCTCAAGTTTCCGAAATGCAGTTTTCTGATTGTTAACTTTGTTATCTAGCTGCGAAAAATTCATATCCTTCCTGACATTAGGTCGGAATTCAGCTAAATTTCGCCCTAGAAAGCCATGGATTTACGAAATATAGATATTTTGTGTTCATACGATAGATTAATGAAGAAGCTAACATAAAACTGACGGATTTTACACTGTACTGATATTTTGTTTAAAAAAAGTTCATTAAAGAAGGAAACGTAAAATAAACTTTCTATTTGATTTGGGGGCCCCCTCTGAAGTGGGGGCCCGAGACAACTGCCCCGTATGCCCCTGCCTTAGTCAGGCTCTGATAACACGGAACCATGGATTCATCGATACTCATATTTTCATGAAAAAATCCAAATTGACGAAAATTTTTTCCAACCTCTTTATAAAAGGGAGAAAATTTTCCTAATTTATCGCCTGGTTCCAATTTACTATTATCAACAATGCGGAAATACTTTTTTAACATTTGAAATTTATTTCTGGGCATTGTATTGTTAACAATTAGGATATGCAAATCTTCCTGAGAGCTCCAATATGTATTTTCATCAGGTACTGAGTAGTAGCCACTAAACAACAGTAATCCAAGAAACTGCCGAATGTCATTTACGTCGACGTCTAAAGAGTCTCCTTTTTGTAGGGCGTACAGCTTTGTAAGTTCGGCTGAATTTTCTACGTAATCAGACGGCAGAATCACTGATTGACGGCAAAATCACTGATCACGTGTGATATCACTGCTTTTGTATATCGTTACATGCCAATGTTCCTTTTTTGGAACATTGCATTTTTACGCAGTCTTGAGGAAATATTTCTTGTTATTATTTTAATTTATTTTATTAACTCGTTAAACTTGTCCTTTGCAAGTACGATGGGAAAATTTTTGGGTGGATTTGAATTTTTAGGAATTTTATAGAATTTTTTTTCTTACGTACTGTAAAAATTGTGAAAAAAGCTGATTTTTAGAAATTTTTCTACGCTAAAATATTCATATTTGAAAAAAAAAGTCAAAAAATCAATCATGCCTTCTATAATATACGGTAATTTTTTCATACTGACAGATATCACAGTTTATTTTTAAAAAAATATTAAAGATGGTGTTCCAAAAAAGGAACATTGGCATGTAAAAGGTTAATTTATTAAACGCTGATCACGTGATTTCTTTTTCTGTTACTTTAAATAAATTTATCTTCACATAACAACGAAATAGGCAAAAAAATACTTTTCTTCTTGCTAATGCGGCAGACGATTGGACATTATTAAAAAAAATATTAAAATAATGCAAAAGATATGTTCCTCAAACTGTATTACATTAACTGTACTATATTCTTTAGTATGTCCTATGAGATTTAATTTGAATATTTTCTTCTACATTATTTTGTCTATAAAAATATCCCTTACGATTTTTTATTAATATATTTTTTTGTTTTTTTTACATCAATCGTATACATTGATCGTCGTATTTATTATTTATATATATATATATATATATATATATATATATATATATATATATATATATATATATATATATATATATATATATATATATATATATATTGGCATTAATTGCATACACTGACATTGTATTTAATTTGAATGTACCGTTCGTTTAGGAACACCTCCTAAACGAACGTTTAGGAAGTGGTTTATGGAATACTAAAAGTTTAAAATAGTGGCGCCATCTATTGAACATCTATGAATCGAGAATCGCATCCGTCAAAAATTTTTCGTTATCCTAATTGTTAGCAATACAATGCCCAGAAATAAATTATTGATGAATGTTTGTTAACCAAAATCAATTTTAAAACTAAACACAGTATAAATAACATAGAAAAGATTTAGCCTTTATCATTGGAGCAAAAAATCCTGGAAAGTGAAACATAAAATATATAAATTTATAATAAACTTACCAAAATCCATTAAAAAACTAAACACAGTATAAATAACATAGAAAAAAAAGCATACGAAATGTTATACACATTAATAATATGAAAACCAATTAAAAATATATAAATGTATAATAAACTCCTCAGATTTCAGCTATATTCGGTCTTTCATCATAAAAAAGCTGAAAAAAAATAAAATAAAAATAATAATTTAAAAAATAATAAAATAAAATAAAGATAATAATTAAAAAAATAATAAAATAAAAGCTAAAATAAAAAAGCCTTCATAAAAGGCTGAAAGTACAGGTTTAGCAAAATTTGCACGATCCCAGACTCGAACCCGAGTCTTACGGTGTACCAAATGAACAGTTTTAACGAACGCGCCACGATTATACACAACACTGTCGAGTAAAGTAAAAAATATACGCAATGAGTTTTTTGGAAAGTTGCTATGGGTTGGTGAATATACATACATTTATGGAGTAAGAGGAGTTTTAAATGAGAAATAAGTTAGCAGGATAGAAGCTTAGTCTTTAACTCTTCAATAGACACAAAGACATAAGGTAGGGGGGTTGCAGTAGCGATTAAAAAAGATCGTGACACTTAGCGTGGTTGATTCGAATTTTCCATCGCGTGTGAGAGTGCCAATATGCCGTTGGATCCGATTTATTTTAGAGTATAAAATCTGACTTGAAAGATTGTTATTTTCATTTATTATTCTGGTTTAATATATAACTTAAAACTTTTCGATTTTATTTATTTTTATCTTTTCGCTCGCTGTTTACCCGCTAACCCTAACGTGGACGCCATATTCAGAGGGGTGATTCCACAAAGTGTAACAGCTTACAAATTGTTGGTTTTTTATTAATTAAAAATCAACGGTAATTAATTTCGATTTTTGAAGTTCTTCAGACCCTCGGCTGTTTTTAAAGACGCCTGTATGTAAAATTTCACGATCGTTGCTCTTAAACTGTGGATTTCTATACAATTACAGAGATACAAACATTCATTTTTATATATTAGATATCAATATACACTCACTTTCAAAAGTTAAGCACGGAGCGGTAAAATGCGAAAAAATTGACAAGTATTGCTTTGATTGACATGAAATGCTGCAAGTAAGTAGCTTTATGTTTATTCATGAAATAAAACAAGGAATTACATACAGAGATAAAAAATATTGAATTTTCATAAATTATAAGATGACGTCATATTTGCGTCATTAACAAAATGATGTTTAAATGCAAAACAAACAACAGAAACCGACATCAATAGGGTATGTTAGCACCCCTCATCTTCATACAAAGTGTACAGCGTGCGATCATGCTTTTTATAAGGTGATCAACCCCCGCAGAGTCCAGTAATCTCCATTCCTCCTGTAGGGCAGTTTCTAATTATCTGAGAGTGTCTGGAGGTGGGAAACGTCTACATACAGCACGGCCGAGGGCATCCCAAAGATTTTCAATTGGATTAGGGTCTGGCGAGTAAGCCGGTCACTCCATACGCGCAATCCCCTCAAATTCCAGAAAGTCGTCAACGATGGCAGCTCTATGGGGACCGGCATTATTGTCCATTAAAACGAAAGAAGGACCAACTGCTGCAGCGTACATTTTCACAGGGGGGGGGGGGGGGCTAGGACTTCATCTCGATAACGTCCAGCCGTCACAGAACCTCGCCTGTAGATATGCAGGTCTATGCGATATCCCAATGAAATCCCTGCCCAGACCATGATGCTTCCACCGAAGAATGCGTGATATTCGGTGATGTTCTCGGGCCGATTGCGCTTGCCTTGTTCCCTCCAGACCCTTACACGCTTATCATCGGGTTGTAGGGCAAATCTGAACTCATCTGTGAACATAACGTTGCCCCAATCAGACACAGTCCAATTCACATGCTGGCGGCACCACTTTAATCGTGCCCCTCTGGATTGGACGGATAAAGGAACACAAACTTGTGGTATCCAGGCGTACAGACCATTCATGTGTAGCCTTCGACGAACAGTAGTGGCAGATATCGGCCATTGGTAAGAACCAATGGCCGCTGCAACCATAGATGTCACACGTGTGGAGGTCGATCTTCGATTCCGTTTGGCTACAACAGCAATATATCCATCTTCCGAGGGGGGTCGTAACCCTTGGACGACCGGCTACAGGTCTTCGGACAACTGTTTGGCTGGTTTGGAATTGTTCCAATAATCGTGAAATGACGGAATGATGAACGCTGAAGAAAAGAGCAACATCTGTGATAGACTGCCCTGCTTCAATGCGTCCGACAGCCCGACAGCATTCAGAATCTTCCATTCGTCTTCTGGAAGCCATAGAAACACGTCTAGCTTGAAAACAAATCGTACGAATGTTCTAAACACCTTTCATCAGCACTTACATGCAACTCCTGAAACCCTTCACAATGCCGGCTTCTTATATGACAGCCTGTTTTTCATATTTCTCGACGCGAAACCATGATTGGCTGTTACCTAACATATTCGCATACTCCCTTCTACCTTTGCAGCAAATTTCAGCTTCTTTAATTCAGATTGGCTTACGGAAATTGAAATTTTCCTCTCCGTGCTTAACTTTTGGAAGTGAGTGTATAAATATATATATATATATATATATATATATATATATATATATATATATATATATATATATATATATATGCAGGGAACCTTCTCTATTGTAGTCAGTAATGGTACCGGAAGAAAGTGGCCGTGGAAAAGAGGTTTCTTCCATAATATTGGCTATATTCAATTTAATCGGCTCTGGACTAAATATGGCCGTTTAGAGAGGTTGCCGGTCGAATAGAGGTTGCCGGCTGGAGAAGTTTCACTGTGCATATACACTGAAGTGCCACTGAATTAGGGATAGCAAAGCCTATGCAAATTGTGTAGCGCTGCGCATCATGTATGCGCAAGTGAGGGTGCTGTGGTAACTGCATATATAGCGCGTACTGTGGTTGTTCTGAATTAGTTGTTGGAATTGCCAGTATGGGTAAACTGCCAGATTTTGACGCCTTCGATCGCGGACAAATCGTAGGTGCGCGACGCATGGGCCATTCAATTTCCGAAATCGTCAGACAGCTAGGATTTTCAAGGTCGACAGTGTCAAGAGTATACCAAGAATACATGGATGTTGGAAAAAAAACTAGCGATCGGGCAAACTGCAGAGGACACTTAGCCTTGACAATGCGTGGTGAGAGACGGCTCAAGCCTATTGTACGTAGCCAGCGAAGCCAAACATTAGCTCAAATTACCACCCAGTTTAATGACGGTGCCAGTCGTACAGTCAGTAAACGGACTGTGCAACGCTCGCTTCACCGTATGGGTTTCGGGAGCCGTCGACCTACGAGAGCACCATTGCTCTATACTCGCCATCGGGCTGCACGTCTTGCCTGGGCAAGAGAGCACAGAGACTGGAGTGTAGAGGACTGGAAACGAGTAGCATGGAGTGATGAGTCTCGATTCCGACTACTTAACGCCTACGGGAGGCTGAGAATATGGCGTCAGGCTCAGGAAGCCATGGATCCTGCATTCCTGGCTGGAACTGTACAAGGGCATGGTGGCTCAATCATGGTCTGGGGTGTTTTTTCGTGGCACAGTTTGGGATCTTTGGTGCGTGTACCAACCTCCCTCAATGCAATTCGGCACGTAGAGTTGCTGAGTGATCACCTCCATCCGTTTATGCTGTTCTGTTATCCGCACGGTAATGGAGTTTTCCAGCAAGACAACTGTACCTCTCACAAGTCCCGGTTGGCTACTGGCTGGTTGGATGAGCATTCCTCTGACTTCTCTGTCATGAATTGGCCACCTAGAAGCCCAGACTTAAATCCTATTGAGCATCTTTGGGATGTTTTGGAACAAGGTGTGAAAGGCCATCACACAGCACCAAAGAACCTTACTGAATTATGGACAGCTTTAGCCAATATTTGGCAAGCCATTCCCGTGGAACGTTTCCAGAAACTTGTTGAATCTATGCCTCGTCGTGTAGCAGCCGTTATCAAGGCCAGAGGAGGCCCAACTCGTTACTAGGTAGGTATCCCTAATTCAGTGGCACTTCAGTGTATATATATATATATATATATATATATATATATATATATATATATATATATATATATATATATATATATATATATATATTATATATATATATATATATTTATATATATAAATATGTGAATTTTATTCCGAAGAATATATTAAAGTGCACTTTCCTGACCGCTCCCATTGTCCTTGGGAAATACTGTTCCTGCCACAGGATGAAATTGAGAACACTTTCCTGCCCCCCCCCCCAAAAAAAGTATAATTTTGAAGGAAATTATGCATTTTCTTTTGTATTTATTAAACTACAGTGGCTCTCAAAAGTGTTCGTACATTTACGATTTTCAATGAAATAGGGGTCTATCCATTAATTAAAATGAATATTTCACATTGGCTATTTAATAATAAGATCTATAATCTATTCTTAACAAAACTACATAAAATATTTTTAAAACATAGTAAAACTTTATTTTTAAGATACCAGTAATCCTAAAGTAACAAAAACTTTATCTCACAAAAGTCATCGTACACTGAAATATTTTCGGATAAATTCATAATTAAAATTATCGTCTGGCGCTTTAATTTTATTTTTTAATTGTGGTGGCATTTAAAATATCGTTTTGCTTTAATTTTTGCTTGCCTACTCCGTAAAATTCTATTTATTATTTAAAAATGTCTCGTAGTCGTAAAGAAACAACTATAGCATTCGAAAATTGATTATTTTCATCATAGTAGTGGTAAATCAGTTCGGAATATTGCTAAATTACTTAATTTATCCCATTCTACTGTGCGGTATGTGATAAAACGCTTTAAAAAAGAAAATCGGATCGAAAACAAGATAAGAAAAGGTCATCCGGCAAAGTTAACAAAACGTGATCAGAGATTTATAATTAAAATATTTGGGAAAAATCCACGTTTGAGTGCTGTAAAAGTTTCTGCAGAATTTAATGAAACATTTTCTACTTCAATTTCACCTGAAACTGGTCTCAGAGCAGAGACGAGTTCTCAGAGACGAACGAGTTCTCAAAGCAGCTGGATTACATGGGCTTTCTGCCCGTAGAAATTTTTTTGTGACTGAGAAAAACAGAAAGCTTAGGCTTTCCTTCGCACTATCAATGATAAATAAGCCCCAAACGTATTGGAATAATGTCTTATTTTCCTATGAAATTAAGTTTAACATTTTTGGTTCCGATGGGCGTATAGTTGTATGGAGAAGAAAAAATGAGGAACTTAATCCCAAGAACTTAGTAGGAACAGTTAAGCATGACGGTGGAGGTGTCCTTGTGTGAGGGTGCATGTCAAAATCAGGACTAGGTAATTTGGTATTTATTGATGGCATAATGAATCATGCTGTTTTTATAAATATTTTAAGAGACAACTTAAATTTATCAGCCCAAAATTTGGGCATTGGAAACAACTTTGTTTTTTTATCGAGATAACGATCCTAAACACACGGCTCTCAACGTTCGCCTCTGGTGTCTGTATAATTGTCCACAAGTTTTGGAAACACCACCTCAATCGCCAGACTTAACCCAATAGAACATATTTGGAGAGAACTGGAGGTTCGAGTACGAAAACACGACAGTCACATGAAAAACGAACTAAAAACAATTATGATGGAAGAATGGATGAACATTGATGCAGAAATTACAGAAGGACCAGTGCAATCTATTCCCAGGCGTTTAATAGCTGTTGTGGATGCTAAAGGATGTCCTACTAAATATTAATTTAACGAAAAATTAGAATATTTACTAATATGTAGAGATTTTTTACAAGTGTACGATGACTTTTGTGAGATAAAGCTTTTGTTACTTTTTGATTATTGGTTTCTTAAAAATAAAGTTTTACTATGTTTTTAAAATATTTCATGTAGTTTTGTTAAGAATAGACTATAGATCTTATTATTAAATGCTCATTCTGAAACATTCATTTTAATTAATGGATAGACCCTATTTCATTGAAAATCGTAAGTGTACGAACACTTTTGGGAGCCACTGCATATTGATATTACCAATTGTCAGTATAAATTACTTTATTCGGTGTGTAACTTTTATCACATTCTGCCAGTGTATGTTTTAATGATTGATTTTCCCCCTATAAAAATGTTCGTTCTTTGAAAAGAAATTTTATAATTGTCATTATTTTTCCAAACAGTTAGAAAGCCACAAAATGATGTGCGCAAATCATCGTAGAGAGATATCTATTCCTGTTGCAGCTCAGATACTGTTAATAATGGATTTAGAGAACTTCGGTTTTTCAATTTCCATTAATCGGTACGGACAATCTTTAGTAACTAGAAGGTAACCCGTCATTTTGACGTCATAATGGGAAAAGTATATGAAAGTTAAAAAATATCCCGAATTATCTAACAATATTGCATTTAATCCACACCTTGTAAAAGCAAACCTTTTCATTATTTTTTATTTATTTAGTTTTTTATGCGATTGGAGTAGTAGACTACCATCCAACCCGTCATTTTGACGTCATAATACTAAAAATGACGTCATAATGGAAAAAGTATATGAAAGTCAAAAAATATCCCGAATTATCTAACAATATTGCATTTAATCCACACCTTGTAAAAGCAAACCATTTCATTAATTTTTATATATTTAGTTTTTCATGCGATTGGAGTAGTAGACTTCTATCCAGTTTTTTACAGCTCACTACGCGATATGAATACTTGAGCTACTTGATTCATTCACCTTTAAGTTTGTTTACTTTCAGAATTCATCGCAAAAGTAAACAGATTTTTAAAAACTGTTAAATATACAGCTAAAAGCATCCAGTTTTTTTTAGTTCTGAATGTTTTATAGAAAAATAGCCTGAACAAACGTGATTTGATGGAGAAGATATTAGTTTTAGGTAAGAAAAAATTCTGATCCACATCTGAAATTGAAATTAGGCCTAACCGGCCGTTTGTTTACTGAGGGCTTCAATTGAAGGATGAGTACAGCCCGGAAGTGTTATACAGATACAACGGCTATTATATATATATATATAATGTGTTGTACCCGAGATTTACTGAATTTTAAACTCTGACTTATATTGATTAATTCTTTTAAAATTTGTGTGAAACTTCCTAAAACTCTTGCTGTGAAGAACGTGATCAATAATCTAACTAAAGAGTGCAATTTGGATAATTTCAAAATTACTTCGAAAACTAATTGAAATATAAAATTTTGTGTATTATAAACCTTCAGAGAATATCCTGTTTTACGGCGTTTTGTTTAAGAGTTTCATAGAGTGAAACAATAATTTTCAGAGAGTGTGAACACAAGTTCTAACACAGTTATTGCTTTAAAATAGAGCATGAACATTCAGAATACGCATGAAATAGAACACGTATAATCAAGTTACATGTAAGAAAGCTGACATACTATACCAGTGACTCCCAACCGGTGCACCGCGGCACTTTAGGGTTGTAAAGATTAATTATGTATTGGCAACTGTAAAGCTCTATTCACATTGCAGACCGGTAGCTTAGAGCCGTATTTTAAGATTACCGTTACCTGGCGGATAAAAGCACCAAATTTGGTATGATGGTACCTTAGAATATACTAATAAAATTTAGCCTAGGAGCCCTCTGGAATTTCTAAGAACTTTCATGTACAGCATTAAAATCCAAAATGGCCGACTACGACCAAATATCACATGTGAATCTTTCTTTTCTAGACACCACTACTGCAAAAACCATAAAAAATGAGATTTGTGATGTTGTGTTGCAGAAGTTGACCATCGCAACACATTGATTAAACAGGGCATGGATGTCATTAGACAAACTGTTCAATTCCTTAATCCAGGACCAGTACCAGTCATTAATTTAATCAACCTCTGTTTGCCCTAAGTTTGTACACTAGAAATGGCCGAACACTCATGGTGAGAGACTTCAAATGGTTATTCTAGGTGGACTGCATATTGAAATGGCCCTCTGGAATACATTGGGAGATATCTTGGAAGGATCTGGCTGGACCACTGCCCTTGCAGATGCACAAGTGGCATCCTTTGGCAAGGCTGAATCTTACTTAAAGGCAGCACACTTAACTCGAACTAGGCATGCTCATCAAATCACTCTAATGGCCCTGCACAATCTCCCTATGAAGCTTTCCTACTCTCTGAGTGCCCCAAAGATGAAGTGTCTGAAATAGACTGGAGAAACGGCATGCAGAAAATGAGTCCAACTTTCATGTATTGAGACTTGATCATGGAGTATGAAACCCTTGTACTAATTTTCATTAGAGCTCACAGGGAAAAGAACTTTAGTATTTATGTTGCTGTCTTAGAGGAACTTACACCACTATTCTGTGTCTTGGATCATGTAAACTACTCAAGATGGATGTCTGTCCACATCAGGGATATGAAGTCATTGCCTGACGCTATCAAGAATCAGTTTGAGCGCTGTTCTAACTGGGACATTTAAAAAAAATTCAACACATTTTCTACAATACCATTCGATCAGGCTCACGAACAAGAGAACAAGATTGAGAAAGGTTCGGGTGGTGTTGTTGGGATCACAGTAAACCCTGTTCCTGTTGCTTTCCGACGATGGATGCTTTCAGGGCCTGAGATTGCCAGAATGATCAAACAGTTTGAAGAAGAATGCATTTTGCATAATGATGACACAGATAATCCCAAGAATTTCCAACATCATGAGCAGGGACTTTCATCACAGAACTTTCAGCAACAGGTTGTTAGTCTATGTAAAACCATCAATGAAATGGGCAATCCCTTCTTGGATGATTTCCCTAATCTAGTAAGTCTTCACAGTCGCAACTGCGCAAGTGAGTCAATGGTTGTAACCTTACGCACCTTGGAGGGCATAGGCAAACGGCAGTATCAGGACGTCAAGAATGTGCTTGATGAGCGCATTCTCTCTATACATGACCCAATCAAGAAGAATTCTTTTGCACTCTTGAAGAGAACAAAGCATAAAGTAACATCTCATCAAGGGAAGAGGCTGAAAGTGCTAAAGTGCTTCAAAACAATGTGGAACTACTTAACCAACTATATATTTATCTATTTTGAACTGGGAATCTGATTTGGTTGAGTTTTTTGCGCATGAGATACAGTCATTCCCTCCTTCTATTTCAGACTTTGGTAAGCTTCATTTGCCAACCAACAAAGCTGGGATACTGCAGTATCTTGAGCATCCAGGTCAATCGGAGCCCCCTTCAACCTATGACTCCAAATTTCTGAACGACGTTGTCATCGTTCACTGCCTGCCCACTACTAGTGTAGATACCTTTAATCAGTATGCTGATAAAGTATTTCTACCTTACCTTCTCATAAGCAGCTGGATCATGCCCAAAGGCTAGATGTTTTTGGGGACACCTACATTCCAGACAGTTTAAGGAGTATACCAGGGAAAAAAGAGGTGAGGGGATTCGAAGGAAAGTATCTGGAAGCACCAAACTGCTACGAAATTGGATGGACTTTCTCCGTGACTCAATGAACAAGAAGGAACTGTTCAATTTTTTGACTTCCAAAGTTGTAGAGTTCAACTGGCCACCAGGCAAAGGTGTATATGTCACAAGAGGGAATGCAGTTGCACAAATCGGTTAGAACACAACATGGAAAACTGCAGTCATGAAGAGGCAGACACGAGGCTTCCTGTTCATGTACTCCATACACTACAGCAAGGGGCAAAGAGACGTACTGTAGACACAGATGTGATTGGTCGTACTGTAGACACAGATGTGATTGTCATCATTGATGGTGCATTCTATGAACTAATAGTGACTCAACCATTGGCCGATATCTGGGTGGCCTTTGGCATGGGCAAGCATTACAGGTTTTAACACATCAACTCCATCTGTACAAGCTTGGGGGAGCCAAAATCACGAGCACTACTTGTGTTTCACCCATACTCTAGTTGCGAAATAGCCTTCGCCTTCAAAGGTAAGAGTAAGAAGTCCATTTGGGAAGCATGGCAAGCATTTCAAGACATCACTAATACATTTGTGTATTTGGACACTCATCCATTCCAACTGCTGCAAGCAGACTCACACTTCAAGAAGATTGAACGACTGACTGTTGTTCATATGATAAAACCACTCCTCTCAGCAGTATCAACCAGATAAGAAAGGAGCTTTTCTGTCACAAGAATCGAGCAATGGACAAATTTCCACCGACTGAGGATGCTCTTCTACAACATATCCGAAGGGCAGTTTATCAAGCAGGTTTTTGGATGACCAGCACACAAACACAGCAAGTGATTCCTTCTCCGTAGGATTTTGCTTGGTTGATTGGTTGGTTGGGGTTTAATGGCGCAAAGTCCAGAGAGGACAAGCTGCGCCAGGATTTTGCTTGGAATAAGGTTTCAGAGTCATGGGTACCAGTTTGGATGACAATTCTAGAGGTTTCCCGATCATGCAGGGAATTGATTAAACGTTCCTGCAAAGGAGACTGCAACAGCTGCAAATATGGGAAAGACAATCTGGACTGCTCACCACTTTGCAAGTGTAAGTGTAATTTATAAGTGTAATTTATTATAACTGTTTCATACTGAATTCTAGTGAATGAATAGCTATAAATATTTTGTTTTGTTTTGGGAACACTTGTTAGCGTTATATTTGTACTTATAAATTACTGTAATAAATTATATGGATATATTTTATTGTATTTTATGTAATATGTAGACTACCCTAAGTTTCGTTTGTAGTGTACTTAGTAGGCTTAAAGCTGTAATTGAAAATTAACAGTAAAATAGATTGTATCAAAAGTGATATTTTGTCGTATTTGTCGGCCATTTTGGATTTTAGTGCCATACATGAAAATTTTTAGAAATTCCAGAGGGTTCCTAGGCTAATATTTATTAGTATACCTTAAGGTACCTTCATACCAAATTTGGTGCTTTTATCCACCAGGTCACGGTAATTTCATTAAGCGACCGGACTTGTTAGCGTGAGCGTAAAAGTACTGAAATATATTTAACCAATGACAAACCTCCAAACGATTAGCCACGATATTGTTAAGGCCTAGGATTGGTTTATTTCTGTCTCAGCGCCATTTTTCCTTTTACGCTTACGCTAAAGGACTGCAATGTGAACAGGCCTTGAAGATTTATTAGTTTTTCGTTTGGCGCCGTGTTTGCCTAATAGCGCTAGAGGGCGTTGCGTCACCCTAACAGTTAAGAACGCAGTTACTTTGAATTGTAAATGGTGTCTGTATTGGCGAAGTCCGAAACCGAAACAAATGGATTCTTAAATGTTGTTATTTTGTGATTAAATGTGCCACATTTGTTTGACGAATGGAATAACTTCTCACCGAGAATTATCCAAGACCTGTTCCAAGCATTTTCAAGGAATTTAAGTACCTATTTTACAAGGGTTCCGTGAGATCGGCCAGTGGTGCGGCGAGATTTTTTTCCTTCTAATAAACAGAAAAACATTAGTAGAGCTTACTTGAAATAAATATGTTGAATTAATGACTCTCACGCCCGACGGATTGTGGCACCAATCGATGCATCGTTCCCGAGGGTGAATTTGAGACCCCCACTCCCACAACTGTTAGGCTCGATTTGAAACATTTGTGCTCCAAGAATCCATCGCAAGTCTCATTAATAAAACAAAAACTCTTTTTAGATATTTCCATTGTACAGAAGGTCGTTTGCACTTTATGGAAACGATTTTGATAGTTACGTTTTATGTATAAATGACATATTTTTTGCGGCGATTTGCTTCTATCTGATAGCCATGGTTCTTGACAATAGCTCTAGCTCGAATTTTCCCATGAAAGCAAACTTTTTCTTAGCACTGTCATGTCAATTTTACACCATTCCTCTTGGACCGTTTTCCAAAGTCCGTTCAGTGTTCTTGGATGCCGTCTTCTCAAGGCTCGCTTTAATAAACTGAAATCGCAAAAGTCCCTTGGAGAAGCGTCAGGTGATTTTACAGGTATTTCATTAAATGGGATACACTTTATTCCTGTTTCTGATTCTTTCTTTGCTAAATAAGCGGCAGTTGATTTAAGGGTGTGATTAGAGGCTTTGCGCATATGAATCTGAACTTTATAAATGCCCTTTCCATACAATACTGGAATTTTTTCTTCAAAAATTGGCTCTAAAATATTCTGCTGATAATAGAGTGAATTAATTTTGGCTTTATTTGAGACTTTTTTATTTTTTATTTGACGTTGTAACGAAATCTTGCAACTATCATGAATCCCTTTGGGAACTTTTCTGTACACTTACGAGGCCATTTCGTACGGTCATCCCCGTCAGTTGAGCAATAGAAAATTATCTTTTTTTATTATTACAGTCACTTAAATACACCCATGCCTTATCGATTGTTACCACAAATTTTCATTTTTCAGCAGCTAGGTGTTTTTTATATAATTTCCCATGATTTGTTTTCTTTCAGCAATATGCTTTGGCAAAAAGCAGATGAACTTTAGATTTAAACATCTTTTTTAACTTCAAATCTTTATGAAAGATTTTACTTACAGTGCCGGAAGACATTCCTAGTTTCGATGCAAATGATCTTTGAGTCGGTGGATTTTCTTTTAGGATCAGAGACTTTACTTTCTTGATATTTACCTGCGTTCGAACAATCTTAGGATGAAGTTTCGCGGTCATGTTTTCATTTTTACTTTCAGTTAGACTTTTTTCCATTCAAATTTAATCTATATATATTATAAAACAGTTCCGTAACTGACTGACTGATTGACTGACTGACATACAACGCACAGACCAAACCGCTGGACCTAAAGGGCTGAAATTTTGCATGGCGATTTTTCTTATAGTGTAGGGGTGCACTAAGAAAGATTTTTGAAAAATTCTTCTCCGATTTTTTTAAATTAAATTTTTAAGCTGTTTTAGTAATTTTTTTTAAGTTTGCATTTAAAATAATAATTTGAGGGTTATAAAATTTATATCATGAAAGGTCATAAAAATTCCTTTAAAATGAGATCTTTTTCGAATCTTTACCTCCATTTTCTGATTTTTTGAGAATTTTTAAAGATTAATTTTTACAATTTAATTTATTAAATGCTGATCACGTGATTTCTTTTTCTGGTACTTTAAATAAATTTATCGTCACGTGCATAACAACGAAATAGACAAAAAATATTTTTTTTTCTTGCTAATGTGGCAGACGATTGGACATTATCCAAAAAAATATTAAAATACAATAAAAGATATTATGTTCCTCAAACTGTACTATATTAACTGTACTATATTCTTTAGTATGTCCTATTACATTTAATTTGAATATTTTCTTCTACATTATTTTGTCTATAAAAATATCCCTTACGATTTTTTTACAAATATATATATATATATATATTTTACATCAATTGTATACATTGATCGTCGTATTTATTATATATACAGTCGAACCTCCATATATCGAACTTCCCTATATCGAAATTTTCTATATATCGAACTCTTAGCAAATCTCCATGTTCATTACATAGAAAAACTGTTTCTATATATCGAAAAAATCTCTATATATCGAAATTTTTTTCACGACATATTGGGAGATTTTATTCCACTTTAGAATAAAATCTCTCAATTTTTGGCGTTTGAAACAATACTTAGTGGACTTCAATTCGTCAAAATGTCCCTGATGAAGTTTTCAATGGACTGAATAAATTTCTTTGAACTTTCCGCAAAACTGGCTGTTCAGCAAGATATTCGTAGTTTTTTTTAAAAGAATGTAACTGTGATCACTGTAACCACTGTCTGGATTATTGTTTTTTTTTAAAGGTATATAGTACTCAATAAATCTTTCACATTAATTCCATTTTTAGTTATTAACTTTCATTTAATGTAATTCGCATATAAATTGGAAATGGAGTTTCGTATATGAAAATTAGCTTTAATTTTAATGTTTTAGGAGAATTATGATAAAACTAAGATCAATTCTATATATCGAAATTTCTATATATCGAATTTTTTTCCGGAATTTTGCTATTTCGATATATGGAGGTTCGACTGTATATATATATATATATATATATATATATATATTGGCATTAATTGCATACATTGACCGTTGTATTTAATTTGAATGTACTCCGTAGAGAAGTGCGGGTTTTCAGCTAGTATATTATAAATACCTTTTTTTGAAATGCCATAACCGCGATTTTTACACCTCTTCATAATTTGTTGAGACGAATATTTCTCCTCGGAAAGCGCAGTTACGTAACCTTCGAGCTATCTGTCAATTTTAGGATCCATTTTCTAAATAATTCTTTTATTTTACATTCCAATCAAAACAAAACAGTAGCATACAATTATTCTGAAGTTGCCATATTTTTATCTTAAAATGCAATCAACAAAAATAAATTGCAAAATCCTTTCCATAAAGTGCGAATGACGTTCTGTAGTCTTTTTGTGTAATACTGTACCGAATCCCATGGCTATATTTGAAACTGCATTTGTATTTCCTATTCTAGTGTTTGTTGCTTATGTTTTTCCATAAATGAATAAAATCAGTCATGGTGGCAGCATTTATTTGAACTTAAATTTGGCATGTTCCTGAAATATATACCTGTTTAATTTAACATTTAAAACATTGAAAAAATTAAAATTCTAACAAGGGTGGCCCAAGTTTGTAATTTCATTCCCAAGGGTACCATAAACGTAAAAAGGGTGGGAATCCCTGTACTATACTATAGTATTACACATCATAGGTTGTAGAAAGTTATTGTTAGTTTATTGAAAAGAAAAAAGAAGAACAGACACTATCGATATCATAAACTAAAATTTTATTTTACTTCCCATCACTTAGTATAGCTGATACTTTCCATGGAATGAAGTATACATGTTAATTACAATATGGAGGGAATGGAACAAGAATAAATAAATAAAACATTCAATGCTTACAACACAAAACATAAATGGAGCTTTTTTTCACTGCGTAAGGTGAGGATGAAGAAATTTACATAGCATAATAACAATGATGTAACACGAACCAGATCTTGAGAGTTGCATGGAATAATCACAATACTGATTTAATATGTAAAAGTCAAACTATCAAATATAGAGTATGAGAGATGAAAGCAGAGTACATTTGCAAACAGATTACAGAGAAGAAAGGTTTCTTTTCGGGGTTTAAATCATTTTATCAGATTTAATAATTTATTCATGCAAGTCTAATCAAAAGATTGTAGCTTCAGTAATTAATCAGTCCTAAAAATTTTATATTTTTATAGCTTTCAAAGAATTTAAGAATTTTTAAATATACATATTTATTTAATATTTCTCTACATAGGTTCGTAGCATTTGTTTAAGCAATTTTCAATAATGAATAGGTATTTACTATCTTTGAATTGATTTAAGATTTAAAAAAAATATTTCCACATGATGATAGCACAATCACTGTCATATGTATTCGCCGCATTAAAATACCCATAAATCTAAAGTAAGGACTGTCACTCAATGTTTTGGATATGCTTAAAACGCCAACAAATTTTCTTTGTTTAACTCGACCAGTTTTTATAAGTATGTGCAAATTTTAATCAGGAAAAGAACTAAGAGGTTTTAATTCTGTCGAATTTATATGAAATTATTTCGAAAATACCTTAGAAGAATACATGAAAAACTGCTATATTTCAACTGAAAATTTGATACGATATAATTTTGCAAAGCTTCTAACATTTCTATTCCTTTGTTTTATATCAATCATACCATGGATGAATGTCTAATTTATTCTGCATTAATATTCTGAAAGCATTAATAACACCCAATGCATTTTTTTCTGCATTTTAAACTTTTTAAAATGAATCGTAGACTTTTCCTTTCAAATCTTGAAATCATATTATCTAGTATTTTTCAAATAGAAAATTTCAAGATAATTAGTACATATAAATAATGCGTAATATATCGATTAAATAATCTAAGTGCTTCGCTTAGCTGAAATATGGTTGCACGGCGAGATGAATATTTAATGTTTCTGCCTTTTTGGAGAGAAAAGAAAGGGTAATTCATTTTAATAAGTTTTTTTTCGACAAAATTAAATAAGATAAGATAAAAAAGAAAAAAACCCGAAGTTTTTTGTATTCAGGAATACCAGTTAGAATTCATGATAGTTTGTAATCACGTAAGCAGCAGTTCTAAACACAATTAGTTTGCCCGTAATGTTCGTCTTACCGTAAGGAGTCTTTATAATACGTCAATTGTAAACACTTATTAAGAATAGTAATATTACATAAATAAAGCAAATGAGATATCACTACCAAAAAAAATAAATTATTGCGGTCCAAAGTACCATAATTTTAAGGCAAAAAAAAAAAATGAAATGAATAAAGTAAATAAATGCGAGGTTTATAATTTTTTTTTGCCTTGAATTTGATACCATTTAATGTTAAATATTTGCCTTTTGGTATGGATTTCTCTTAATATTTAAACAGATGTGGAATGTTTATCTCGAGAGAGAGAAAGAGTTCACTTTTCAAGCGTTCAGATCCAACATCGAAAAGGGACTTTGCATCCTAAGCTACCCTACCCCCGTGTCCATCACTCAGTTCGCTAATTTTCAATTTTGGAAATATATTTTTCTTCGAAGAGAGTTTTCCGTGATCATTCCATTTTCCGTGATCATGACCGTACTATCGACAGACACTCATATGAAGTGCAAATCCGGCACAAACTTTATCTAAAGGGGTACACGTATCAAGCATCAAGCTGAGTGTTCACAGGATGTCTTCCATTCTCTTTCTTTTGCCGTGATAATACTCGCTTCGAATCCTAATTTCACACGAACACCCGCTGCGTATCCTGATGTAATCCATCCTCCAAGGCTCTATGGAGTTGAACTCTCGCACTAAAGCATAAGTGTAGGTATACCTTTGGACGCAGGCCGATCGATGTCTCATATCCTCGTCAATGTACCGGCAGGGCCGACCTTTGACGCCCTCATCGCACGACGTCTGGTAAAAGCTTTGCGTCGAATTCTGGTCTCTGTAGAGCTCTAGAATACGACCGGCTTTGGACACGCCACCCAAGGGCTGGATGATTTCCGTGACGGAAGGACAGCATTCGTCGGACTCGTTGATGGTCAGGTGAAAATGCTCCCGTTTTTTCAAAGATGGGTCCCAAGGAATATCCCTAGAGGATTAAATAAAGATGTTTAGCATAGGAAAAAAAAGAACATGCCCTAACATCTGCGGCATCTCTGTGACATTTAAAGTAGACTCGAGTCTTGGATACGCATTGGAAAATTTTTCCAAAAAGGAATTCCACCACGGTTGACACATGATTGATTAGGTTTTGTTTTCTGTCAACTTCAATCATTTTGTGCGGCTCCATAAGCTAAATTTTTCTACGAAAACCTTACATTTAGCATATTGCCATCTAGATGCCTCTGGATGGCTTTTAGGGAAAAAGTTTATATGCCTAAGCCATAGCTTAATGCATTTAGTATAAGAGTAAAAAATGATTAATTTTCGATATCACGGCAGTAAATTTTAATTTGCTAATTGAAGAAATCTCTGCATCTAGCACTGAATGATTGAAAGTTAAGTAAAAAGCCAGTAAAATATTAGAAGATTAAAGTTTCGTAGCCCCAAAGTTATGAGATTTTTCTCCATATCGAGATTCACAATTTTTAACTTCCTGTTTGCTATAATTTGAGCTACTGTCCTTCCTTCTCCTTACACTTTTTTTTAACCTTGTTTCGGATGTCAAAAGGATTTTTTAAACTAAAATCGATGCCATATTGAAGTAATTTGACTACAGCTAGTGAGACCTAAGTAGGTAAAAACATATTTGAATCAATAATTACTCAAAAGATTTCTTTATAAACTAATTTGAACTAATGTTTTGAAGAAATGGAAAGATTAATATGATAAATTCAAATTAAAGTTCTAAAATCCCCTGCAAGTTTTGTTTAGAACTTTTTATTTTAAATTGTAGCTTTACTTCAATAGAAATACAGGTAGCCCTCCTACAGCACGGCATTTTACAACACGGTTTCGCTCTAACACGATAAGATAAATTGCGCGAACCCTCGTATAACACTGCGACCTGTAACATGGTTTCACTCTAACACGATAAAAAATTGCGAAAACCTTTGTACAACACTGTACAACACTCTACAGCACTAGATAACATGATTTTTGTTTAACACATTTAAAACTAAATTACTTTAAAATAATGACGGGAAGGAATAATGAACTACCGTGGCTTTACAAGAAAATGTATAAACAAACTATAATTTATTCATTTATAACTCTATAAAATTACAAGAAGGCCTAAGTTTAGCTGAAAATCTTGAATTATTTTTCCTGAATGGAGACACTTCCGCTCAAAGAAGCCGAAAATTCAAAAGGGAGCTGCAAAATTGTCTATCTCCATACCGTGAATCTACAATGACCTTGTAAGAACCAGCAAAAATCAAAATTACAGATTTTTTAAAGAAGATAGAATGTGCAAAAAATCTAAATGAAGAAAAAGGTTCTTAAAGTGAAGGTGATATCGTTCAATCTAAAAAACGTTCTCGGTTGATTGAATTGAACAGTGATGAGGAAGAAATTTATTAAATTAAGGTCGCATTAAATGAAAATAATATTTTTTTTGTTTCTTTTCGTTTTGTGTTATACATAAATTAATATTTTTAGTAAAAATTAAGTTGCTTATATGGAATTTTTAAAAAAATGTCTGTTCTTAATAAGTTTTCAGAACGTAACCCCCCCTTTTTTGAACTGTCTCTGGGTCTCATATAACACGGTTTCACACAACACGGTATTTTCTGGGAACCTATCTACCGTTTTATAGTATTGTTACCTGTAATAATTTAATTTTTTTTTACATTTCAATCTCAGCCATTATAATCGCTCTCTTGCCGCTACTCTACTTTGCGGAGGTTAATTTCTATCACCTTAAAATTTTTAGTTCTATTTTCAAAAAATAGTTCATATGAAAATGTTTTACCCTTCCTCAGTTTTATAATCAAAACCTTCCTTTCACTGCATTTCTTTCATGCTTTTATGGGAAAAAAACTGTTTTAGGGAAATTTAAAGGCATCCTACATCAGTGGTGCGCAAACTGTAGGCCGCAAAGAAAATAGGAGGGGTCGCGGATAGTGTGAAGTAAGTTTATATCAAATTGAGTTATTCAATTAAAATCTATGCTTTGAATTTTCTATAATTACATAACTTTAATATTTTTTAAACAAAAGCATATTGTATTTAAATATCATGTTTTAGTCACACGAGATTTGCCAAAAACCAGTGCAGAATATCAGCAAGACAATTTTTCATTGTTATTATGTAAAGTATATATATAGCCAAAATTCGTTGATTATTTTAAAAACAATTTGCCAAAATTTACTTATTTCTTTCTTCTATTATTTTTTGTTAACATTTTCCCAAATTAAAAAAAAAATTTCTGCTATTACGGAAAAATTTTCACCGGTGTCGCGGGATTTTTTATTTAAACAAAGTGGGTTGCGGTCGAAAAAAATTTAAAAATTTGCGCATCACTCTCCTACAAGAAGAAAACGTAAGGTAATATACATGTTTAAAAAAAATAAATAAATCCTAGGAAAAGGAGAATTTTTAGTTGTCCAGTTCCAATTCTTTTTTATCCGCAACTTTGACAAATTTGTTTGAAATAAAATAGAGTAATAATTCAAATTCTGAAAAGTACTTCTCATAAAATGTCACGAAAAACTCATATTAGATTCAATAAAAAGAAGTTAATGCTGCGGTTTAAATCCTTTTTTGATAAACCTCTAATATTAAATTTAATATTAGAGAACTTTTTTATTTCCACTGTTATAAGTACGTAAATAAAGTATTGTGTTAAAATGAGAATTTTTTTATAAGAAGATCTTCGAAATTTGTTCTTTTCAGTAGCACGAAGAGTTTGCATGGAAAATGTAGTATGCTGTCCACATTCCCTTTTTTTATAAGGTAAAGAATCCGCTAGTTACCGCGGCTAAGCTATGGATTTACCTCTTTATATGTATTTTAACAGTGCTGATAGAAATGTGTTCAAATATTGTTTATCTTTTGCGATAATATTTTAGCAGCAGTTCTATATACTCATTTTATGTTTTTAATTTACAGAAGCCGGAGAAAATATAAATTGTATGCTTTCCGCTTTTCTCTTAAAATGGCATTAACATTTATTAAAAACCCATTAGCTAAAAGTTCATTTTATAAATAGGTTCATATTTAAAAAAAAAACGTATACACCCACTGACATCAAACTGTTGTTTCTGTTGCCTTTACAGCGATCCCCTGTTCGATATAGCTCTTCTAGAATAACAAAGACATGGCTGCGCCCACGCACTGAGCGTGAAAATGTCCCCGAGCCTATTTAACACCAGCGAGTTTAAGAAAATCATTACTTAATATGTATGTTGATCACAACTTATCGTGTGGAACTGTTATTTATTATGTTAGAGAGAGGGTAAGAAGCCAGGCAGGTACTTACGATATGTATTTGTGTTTCTTGTGACCGGGTCGCCAGGCATTTCGGTGGGATCCAAGTGCTCTGGAATACACGCAGGAGACGAGCGAAAGTAACTGTAAAAGAGAGATAACTTTAGAAACTCTTCTCCTTCTTCTAGGCATTCCATTATGACTGAACATACGTGCGTATCATAAACTACATCTCAAGCAAAGCGTAATGATGATTTTTGATTCCCAAGAGCATGTGACACGTGGGTTGTAATTTTAACTGGTCATATGCATGACCCCTTCATACAAATACGATCTCACTGATATTATTCAGTCGCCTTTTCTTTAGATTATATTAAATGTCTTTGGTTTTATATGTTAAACTCCCAAGGTTTACCATAAATCGTATTCTGAATCGACTCACCAAGCAAGATTTTTGAAATAACTCGAATAAAATCAGTGATTTTTACAAAGCATATAAAATATCCTTTAGCAGAGATAAAATTTTTCCATTTGAGTTATAAATATGGAACGAAATGTCTCAAGACATCATACAGAATTTATATGACTCAATGCCCGATCGTATCGCATCGTGCATTCGCACTAGAGGGGTCCAACGGAGTATTAACTCCTCCGTTCTTTTGCCTTTTTCTCTGAAATAAATTATCCTTTTTCTTTGATTTTCTTATCATTTACTTATATCAAAGTAGTCATTACGTATGTAAAATTTCGTTTCGTTTTGACGACTTCTTCTTGGTGCGCTAATTTTTTTGTCCATGAGTGTATCTAAAAATTTCTCTTTTATAATAACAGATTAGCAAATGCATATTTTTGATTCTTGTTTTCTGCATTAGAAAACAAACATTTTGAAGCAATGCGCTTGTTTAGCAAAACTCATTTTCTTTTAAAAAATAATTGCTAATCTATGATTAGAAAAATACAGGATAAAATTCTTCATAACTTTACGGGATTTATTCTTATTTTATTATAGGCAAATGTGATGTAATCTCTCTCTCTCTCTCTTTCTTTTTTTTTCTTCTTTTTTTGGTGTGTGTGTGTGTGTGTGTGTGTCAATGAAATTTGTTCATTTAAATATATTGATATAGGTTACTTCAAATTAAAATAAATCGTCAAAATAACGAAAATAGGCAAAAGGAAAATTATACTACGTAGTGTTTACGAATTTGAAAAAAAATTTCGTTGTGTCGATCTGAGATCTAGCAGATTGTCACGTAGAATATCAAATAATCAACAATCCTTTCATAAGAAAGTAAACAAACAAACAACAATAACCCCCCCTCCCCCCCCCCCCAAAAAAAAAAAAGTGACTGATTAAAATTCTGTTAAACTTTCAAGTCAAGTATAACGACCGTCTGTCAAGAGCGGTATTGAAACCCAGATCTGCTAATCCCGAGCCGGTATTTTCCCGTCTAAACTGTCCCGGCGATGTGAGAAAGTGCTATTTACGACGAATTTTCTCTTTTACACTCCCATTGTCTTCAAACCAATGACACATATTATTGGCTATCGATTTAAGCTTGTTTTTTTAATCCTATGCCATACCTAAGCTTCTACAACACGAGTCTCTGTCTGGCAGCTAATGCTATTTCGTGGTAATAAAAAAATTTTTAAGATCAGGTTCTGCAGCATTATTAGCCACAACATCATCAAGGTCAGGGCAACTATGTGTTTCTGTCACATCGGAGAGGCCACAATAAGGGGCAAATGTGACCGGCCGATTCGGCTCAAAGCTGTAATCCAGACTTCAAAATCTCCCGCCAAGTCATTACCATAAATTGTCGCCCTGTGCATTTTATAGCTAATTAATTATTCGACAATTAAGATTTTTTCCCCCAGCGAAATAGTAGCTATTTGTATAGCTTGTTTTTTTAATCCTATGCCATACCTAAGCTTCTACAACACGAGTCTCTGTCTGGCAGCTAATGCTATTTCGTGGTAATAAAAAAATTTTTAAGATCAGGTTCTGCAGCATTATTAGCCACAACATCATCAAGGTCAGGGCAACTATGTGTTTCTGTCACATCGGAGAGGCCACAATAAGGGGCAAATGTGACCGGCCGATTCGGCTCAAAGCTGTAATCCAGACTTCAAAATCTCCCGCCAAGTCATTACCATAAATTGTCGCCCTGTGCATTTTATAGCTAATTAATTATTCGACAATTAAGATTTTTTCCCCCAGCGAAATAGTAGCTATTTGTTTATCCAATTATTCTCCTTCTCGAAGGCTGAGTGCCGCAGTTACGAATGTACGCAAATAGCTGATTTTAACCCGTTTCTCCAAACCTCGAAGTTGCATTCTTTCGACTGAATTACGCCGGCGACATGAAGTGTTATTTGTAATGTCTTCCCTCACTAGAGATTTTCTTATAGAGACTGAATTGTGATTTCTTTTAGACAGTATGTTTATAAATAGTTGGCGAAGATCATTAAAGAATAAACGAAAGTAATGCATAGTCTTTTACCGAAATTACAATGCTGACATTTTAAAGTTTAGTTTAAAATTATTTTTATTCGTCGAAGTAAACGGATTTAACTATTTAACCGTGATTTATCGTTTTTATACAGATAGAAAATTTGGGGTGAAATTAAGTATTCCTCTTTAAGGAAAATATACTTATTATATGATACGTATTTTGCTCACTGTCTCAAAACAATATGGCGTTTTATAAAGAACAGGTTTTGCTCAAAAACGGATTCCCTGACTTTTGACGAAATCCCTGACTTTTGAGGAAATTACCTTTTCCTTTATTCTTAATCAGCAAATGCTTGATATTCTAAGCGAGACTCTTATAGACCACAGTTGAAAGCCATGAAAGTTTTATTATTATACAAAAGAAAATTTTGTATTTTTATTTATGAACAATGAAAATTTTATATTTGAGCTACTTTCCGAAATTATTTAATTAGACTATTTTCTTTATTTAGGTGATTAATTTTTTTCCAGAAATATTCAGAAATAGAATAGATTTAAGACAAGTTTAGTTGCTCAAATAACGTTTTGCTGTATTATTCAGGCGAAATTATGGCCTATCTTTCATTTGATGGTTTGACAGTAAACATTTACGTATAGACTGAATAGAATAAAATTAAGTAGAGTTTATTAATTTCGGTAATAACCAAACGTGCCTTTATCATTTTGTAATTACGTCAGATTAGTACTTTTTTTGGACAGCTATTACGTGCCAGAGAGTGGTTTCTTTAAATAGCTCGACAATATCATTATTGTAATGGCTGGATATACGTACGCTTGGCTCTGAGTATTCGAATTCCGTTGTTCAAGCATTTCTGAATCATTACTGAACGAGGCGCAGGGAGTGAAAATTCGTCTCTTAAGTATAATTACTGGCCCCCACTGTGCTTATTAAACAGAAAATTAGCGAATCGTTAGAGCTGATACCGCTGACTGGGTTGTATCTATTTAGAGTGCGGAAGAATGAGATAGCGCTGATCTTATCGGAATGGAATAGTTCCTTGAATTGACGGACATATTTGTGTTTTCCGAGAACGTTTTATGAATTCTCACGGTGTATTTCACTCTCACAAGGTCACTATATTTCTGCCGAAATGGGTTTACGTAATTTGCACAAATATTTACCGCGCTACATTGATGCCAGTTGTAAAATTACTTTTGAAAGCATCGCATACCAGGCCCTAAATCATTGCGAAATGAAGTTCTTAAAAATTTAGAAAATTGAATTTTCCGGACTTAAATATTGCACTGTTGAATTACCGATCACACACTATTAAATAGATGTCTTGAAAGAATGTCAATGTAAAATTTCTTACAGAATATTTAACTCCTTTTACAAAGAACTATATTACACATTTACAGTTTGGTTGCACTTGTTATAGTAAATTAAATTGGCAGAATATTCTGACCCACACAATGTCTTACTCAAAAGTTTTCTAAAGGGATACTTTAACATAATATTACCCTTATACGAGAAAATAAGGGATAATTTAATATTATCCATAATATTAAGGGATTATATTAAATATATGGATTATTTAATATTATGGATATTAATTTATGGATTATTTAATATTATCTATAATATTAAGGGATAATTTAATATTATAGATAATTTAATATTATCTTATACGAGAATATTCTTATCCTCGTATACAAATATTCAATTTTAAGAGTCAAAATTTATAACATGATAGAGTAAATATGAAAGAGGATGTTTAAAAATTATATGGGAAAAATTCTAAGTTGTATTCTTAATAATTCACCTGGAAAAATTACAGTCATTATTTTATTTTTCAGTTACAGTCATTTAAATTTATGATTATACAGAGATTATATGATGAAGTATTCACAATTTAATATTAATTTGGAAAAATTGAAGCAATCTAAATGGGAAAAATTCAATTTGTTGGGAAAGTAAGGTGACAAATTCTTACATTGATGTATAATATAGATTTCAGTATCCTCCAACACCTGTAAGATGTTTTCAGGAGTAAAAGTAAAGTGAGGAAACTCCAAAAATGCAATTTTAAGAGTCAAAATTTATAACATGATAGAGTAAATATGAAAGAGGATGTTTAAAAATTATATGGGAAAAATTCTAAGTTGTATTCTTAATAATTCACATGGAAAAATTATTTCTTCAAAATATTTTTATTTGTAGAGATATGAATTCAAGAAGAAAATATACTAAGCCTTAGATAATAACGATTTATAAAACTTTATGGTATTGTAAGATAATTAACAAATTGTTTTTACATTAAAATTAACTTAAAGTATTTATTTAAATATTCCTATTGATAGTGTTAAATAAATTATTTAAATTCCAAATGTTTTACTTGGGACGAATTATAATATTTTCATTAATGTATTCTTTTAAATAATAATTCATCAAAGTGGAAATAACTTCTCTTGTTTTACTTAAAGAAAATAACCACACAACTACTTGTTAATATCGTCTCCAAGATATTAGACAGAGATCATAATTAAAATGTATCTGTATGGTATTCTAAAAATATTTTTAGATACGTCTAATTAAAATTGAATGCTGTGAATTTGAGATGAGGTGTAAAGCAGTATATTCAAAATATTGACTATGAAAATTTAAAGATTAAAAAAAAATACTTCAATATTACATCAGAGATGTGCGCTCTATGAAATTTAGATAAACCAACATGTAATTACTTCGTACAAAATTTTCCTAATGTGTTTAGTTATATTATTACTGGCTAAAGGAGAGTAAAATAAATATATAAAAATTTTTCAGGTATTTAAATTCACCGTTGGGCATAATCCAAATATATTCAGATATTTGTGGCGTACTAACTAATTAAAGCTGCTGTGTACTAACCCTATTGGATTTGTCCCCACAGTGTTAACCTATGGCGAAAATCTGTCTACTATTGACAGCTTCATAAAAGCCGATAATCTGATAAAAATGGTGTTTTCAGATAGCCTGAACTTTTCTACACCTTGCAACAGGATTCATTTTATAAATTTCGTCCATCGGTGGAATTTATGAGCGTTCAAAACACACGATACCAGACTTTTCCCCTCAAATAATTTAAATTTAAAAATATTATTTGCATTTTGAAAAAAATGCCCCAAGGTGAAAAATTTCTTTCTCCATTACGGAGTACAATTTAAAAAAAATATCTTTTTATCCAAGTCGACAATTCTTGGACACATTTTCTCCGGAAGTTAACATTGAGGTGAGCGAATCCAGTAGGATTTGTACACAGCAGCCCTAACAAACACAGTTCAAAACAATACGTCATATACTTACAGTAACAACTCCTATGCAGAGTAAGATAAAGGACCTATGATTACTCCTTCTATCCATGGTGGTTATAAACGATCACTCTGAGGGCGGAGAAGAGAGAAGAGCTTTCACTCAGCTTCAGATGCTGATTTCTGGAGTCAAATATCGAAACTCAGCCTCATCTTTTATATCAGATATCGCGAGTGAGATATTGCGCCCAACAAATCCGTGCTACCGTTGGGGTAAGTCCACTATCACCTGAAAGTGTCAATTCCGGCTACATGTTTGACAAATGCACGAGCGTCGTTAAACAAATACTCATAAAAAAATTTCCCCACGGTGTGTTTGTAATAAGTTTCTGTTATCTGTGGGTTGATACGAATTTCTCTTTTATTCAGGGGCGTGAATTTTCGTCATTTTTTACGGAACACAAGTTTCTGTTTGGAGGGAAAATGAGAGGAAAAACGTTTTGAATAAACCCACAACAGTTCGTTATCACTAACAGTTCCACAAAGACTTTTTTTCACTGCTGGAGATAAATAGCCTGATAAAAATAATATTTCGATAAATAATCTTATTTTTGTATAGTTTTCATAGTCCTAGAGTAAAAATTAAAAACTTATAGTGAGAAGCTATTTAAAATAATTTAAAAAGTTAGTTTAAACATGCAAAGAGCTCATGTGCCTGGTAAAAGGAATCAAAAACATTCTCATTTAGATCAGCCACTACTAATTTGATAAATTCCTTTTCGTCGAAAGGGCTTTTAATTTACAAAGTGCATTTTACTTTTTACACCCCTATTTAATTTAAATCTTCTATGCTGTAAATTTTATAATTTTCACGGAATGAAGGGAAAAAGTAACAGGACAGCAGTTACAGTTATCTTTAGTAATAATCTTATGATATTATATAAAATTAGTAAACATTCACTTTAAAATAATAGGGTTTCCAATACCCATCTTTTGTGTCAAGTAAATCCTATTATAATATAATTGAGATGGTACTCAATATATTTCTATTGGATTTTTATCGATAAGGACTTACTGTTCATGAAAGGCCTTTTTTTAAATATCAGGGTGGCCGGGCTAAAGGTATCCAAAATTCATGACTTATTTTTACGGAACTACCCATTAGAATAAGAAAAATATTTAAATAGAAAGAACATCTCACCAAGTTTTAATATCAATCATAGATTTCTATCATAGTATCATAGATTTCGATGTGTGCAACTTTTGTAGCTCGACAAATGTCTAAATGATAACCCAGTTCTAAGTGTTTCGTGGCATATTAGGAGTTATTACACGAATTGATTGAATGATACGTTTCTTCAACTCATCCACAGTTTCAATTTTTTGTTTACACACAACGGATTTAAGGAATCTCCAAGCAAAAAAGTTTAATAACGCCTGATATGCTAGGAAACACTTGGAGAGAACTGGATTATCATTTGGACGCTTGTCGTGCTACAAAAGGTGCACACGTCGAAATCTATGACACTATGATTGATAGACTAGAAATGTATGATGGATATTAAAACTTGGCGAGATGTTCTTTCTATTTAAATAATTTTTTAAAATTCTAATGGGTAGTTTCGTAAAAAGAAGTCGTGACTTTTGGATACCTTTAGCCCGGACACCTTGTATTTTGCTGTATATTCTACCGATGTTATGATTTATGATTAGTAGGGATAAAAAATTCAGCATATTTATTTTAAGGCCGTCTGCACACGGGGCAACTCAAAAGAAACTGATAACTGACTCAAATCACAAACCAGTCCGTGATGAGTCGCAACCTATGTAATTGAATGGAGCCACGCACACGGCGCAACTGGTTACAAACCCGTCGGACGGGTTTGTAACCAGTTGCGGCATTTTCTCTTTCACCTCAAATATTCAGACGAAAACTAGATTAGAGACACTTTCCTTTCAGCTCTTGGCAGAAAATCCGTCGTAACGTACCATCGGAACTGCACTACTATCTGCGAAAACCCAGGTTTATATGTGAACTTTTATTTCTACAAACCATGATTTGAGCTCGTTAACTCTTGTTATTAAACTGTGGTAGTATTAAGATGAAGGTCACTAAAACTTGTTTCAATTTTAAAATGTGTTGTGTCTCTTAAGAATAGTATTTTATGCAGAGTCGTAAGTTATAAGGAAGAATTAATTTTTCATTACATACCTCATTGATCTCATTGCGTCTGCATAGTTCTGAAGATATGATTTGATTGTGTACTGGCTTTGTTCTGGTATCTGTATCTGGTTTTGATTGTGTATGTTGATTTTAACAGAACTATTTTATAGAGATATGTGTATTTCGGTCACGGTTAAAATTGAGGTTTGGACGTATTCTGTTTCACAACAATGATGCTATTTATTACACGTTTTCCTCTCATTGGTGGCATAAATGATACAAAAACTTCTTCTAATTAGGTTAATTTTGATCACAATAGCGAAGTAAAAAAAATAAACAAATGAGATTTATACTTCGGCGACAAAACAAAATTTGATATAAGGTATTTAGGGAAAGCACAACAATAAAAGCTAAACCGAAAGAGTAAAATGCAGTTTTGTGGGTTTTTATCTATTGCAGTCTCTTACACTACTATATATTTTTTTTACTTCACACAAACATTATCTTTCTATTTTATTTTAAGTCGTCAACCATAGAAAAATGTGGAAACAACAAATAATATATTGTCTGAGATTATTATTATGATAGAATTCGAGTGCAAAAGGAATTCCCTGCTGCCGAAGGTAACACCAAACCTCTTTCTCTTTTAAGATAAGGATGTTTTATCCGTTTATATGATAAGAAGCAGGTTAATAAAGAGGAAATAGGATAAATTGGCATTCACGTTTTTTTTTCTTTGGGTATATGCCCTTGAAGAGATCGAAACTTTGTGATACGGTTTCGTTTAGACCAGCCATTCTCAATTTTTTTTTTCTTTCTCTCGGGCCACATGCATACGTTTGCTAGGTTACGTGGGCCGCGACGTAGTACACTATATCACATAATATAATAATGTAAAAAAACAAAACAAAAACCTAAATGTATTCAAACGTTTATTTAAACATGGGTATGGTTTTATACATATATATATATATATATATATATATATATATATATATATATATATATATATATATATATATATATATATATATATATATATATATATATTTATTTATTTATTATTTAATTTTTTTTAATTAAAAAAAATTTTTTTGGTGTGTGTGTGTTGAGACAAAATTTTAACTATTTTAGACAAATAAGTTTTATACTTCCTACATGCTACTTTCAATACTTCATCAAGGTAAGAATCAGTAATCCAATTTCTGTATACGTTCTTCGCATATTTCATTTGGCTAATTGGATGATTCTCAAAGATACGCTGATGCCAACAACGTTAGCAACAGGAGGCACCTATTTATATAGTTTTGCATTTTTCAGGAACTCATATGTCTGACGAGTGTCTAGGGCTGCACATAAAAGCTTGTTGGGCTGCAGTTTGAGTATCCTTGGTTTAGACCATGGATGTCGAAACTTTTGACTTGCTCGGGCCACAACGAAGGTAAAGGAATGGTCTCAAGCCGCATATAAAATATGTAATGTAATCAAACATATAAGTAACAAAACTTCCTTTATTTATTTTTATTTTTTACTTGAACATCAAGAAAGGAGGGCAACATTAACATAAAATTAGCGAGATATTTGACCTTGTTTTTGTATAACTATTCCATCAATGCCTCGTTCGATGGAAGTGGTTGCAATTTTCAGCGAGTTCTTAAGGTGCTAGTCAGAAATTTTTGATCGAATTTTGCTCTTCGTGTGCTTAATCTTTGAAAATAGTTGCTCAAAATTGTGCGCAGTGCCAAGAAGCGATGACACGAATAGGACTTGATTGGGCAGTCAGGCAGTATGAAAAGACTAGCTGAGTGGCAACCCGATGTGCTGCTTTTTCGATTTAAAATGAAATAGTTTCATTTCTAATGATTAAAAACCGTTTAATCACTTTTAATAATATATTAGAATTTTTAAAAAAGGAAATAATAATTTAAAACTTTCTTTCTCAAATTTCGGTTTTTGACTTTTGAAATAATTCTTTCAAATTTCCGTTTTCAAATTTTGCTTTTTAGACAAAAAAGAAATTCATTCAATTTGAAAAAATTCTAAAGGTTTTAACATCTCATTTACTAAAACTAAAATTATTTCTGGTACTTTAAAATTGTTTTTTGATTTCAGTTATTAAATGACTCGTTCTCAGACTCGTTCTCAACTAATAATTTTTCCTTTTGGCAACTGAGCAGAATTTCTTTTGAAGAGTAGAGTTCCTGGGTGACTTTAACTCCTGTCGCAACTATAGCTGGGCAACTATGACTTTAACTCCTGTCGCAAGATGCTTAATCGCAAGATTTTTTTTATTAAATGTATTTGGTATATTTTGGAAGCTGAACATCTAGCAAATGCCAATAAATCGTAAAATTGACATTAATAGGTGCAAAAAACCGAAATATTTGTCCATCAAAATTGTCGATTTCGTGAAATTCGGAAAACTGCTTTGGGGTAAAAGCTTCGTTTGCAATGAAAAATATTTTTAAATTTATAAAAATGTGTATATCCTTAAAGATGAAGAGTTGTAAAACACATGGAAATAAAAAAATTGTCGATTGGAGGACGGAAAAGTTGAATTTTGCATGCATGATAATAGTGGAAATTTGCGAAACGGAAAGGAGCTGCCCCCCTCCCCCCCCCCGGAATGTCAGCTGTTTCTGCTCTCCACCTCGTTTGAGTTCGGCGCTTTTAATTTAATAATTAAAAAGTTTAAAGTTTTGAAAGTTGAGGATAGCATCAGTGCACGCATCTCGTCTGTTAGTAGGGGAGCATATGTCGAAAAAATGAGCTCCGTGGCGGTATTAATGATGGGAACATGGGTGGATATTTTTTTCATCAGAAACTACCTGTAGATGAATAATTTCCATGGTGTCACTCTTTGATGTGTGGCGTATAGTAGTAATGACGTCATCAAGATGGCCGCCATGGAATTTAAAAAATCCACTTTATTTCGGTTATTTATCGGCCGATTGTCTTTTGTAATACCTCATATTGAAGATAAATAAAATGTCTAGATGACAGATGCAGAATCAAGGACGACGGAGTCATCACAGAGCACAAAAGGGAGAGAGCGCGTCCTGTGAAGAAGATGGTTGGCTCACGTTTGGAACCTGTGTGTGATTCTTAGAAAAGAGAAGAAGAGCACCCCAAAATGTGCCAATAAAAATGTGCCTCAATAAATGTGCCAATAGCACGTAGTAAGGCCATGCATATGTGTAACTCTCCAGGTTGTAGCACAAAGCGATCTCGAAGATTCTGTTGAGCCATGATAAGTTGCTGTACAGGACGGTAAAGACCCAAATCTAATGGAACAACACATTTTGAATCTACTCACACACATATATAGTAAATTTTTGAAAGTACGTCTAGAAAGTCAATTGTATGGAACGATCTGTTGGAGTAGTTGGTATGATTGGTAGAGCACATATGTGAGTGATTGGTTTTTGGTCTTTTAACAGCTTTGCATTAAAGACAGTCCAAGTTGGATCAGATGCTGGATTATAACTACTTTCATGATTAGAACTTGAAGGTCGATTTCCGGAACTATCGGATATTTCTTCTGTATCAGGTATTATTTTGTTTTTGCACAGACACCACGCTAAATCTTCTACATTACATAGTTTTAAACGCTGAATTTTATATATATATATATATATATATATATATATATATATATATATATATATATATATATATATATATATATATCAGATTTCTTAAAAGCAAAACTGTTAGGCTTTAAGAGTTTTGGCCCATTGTAGTGAATAAAGTCTGCCATGTATCTGGATCGTTTCTGTAGCGAACGATTGGGTACCTGTGTTTAAGAATCAGACAGGGTTATAGATTGCAATTCACCTTCGTTATATTCTCGATAAGAAGTCATCACAATTGCGTGAAGGGTTCCTCGTCCATCAGGCCTGTCTCCAAGGAAGTCTAAATTATCTGCTGTACAAAACATAAATCTCCCTTTCACAATATCGGGTGGTACATACAATCCGTCATTGTCTTCCATATGGTTCAGAACTTCATTGGCTATAGCAGTCTCAAGGCAAAAAACTTTATTATAATCAATCGAGTAACCCGAACCATGCATGAGCTGAACCAAGAATTTTCTGAGAGTTTTACTATGTATCGTTAGGCTAATAGCAACTTGTAGAGGAAGGTCCCGTGAGTGTATGTGTTGAACTAACGCCGTGCTATAAACGGTTTGTCTTTCATTTTGGCACTCATACATAAGAGTTTGTGATAACGCAGCACCCCTTTGGTTCAAATGTTTGTTATCAATCTGCAAACTTTCCATTTTTTGTTCCCTCCAATATACCATTTGAAAAAGTATAGAACTTCTTTCGGTATGATATTTATGATTTTTTTCTTCATTATAGAACTTGTAAACTTCCATTTCTCCTCTGTCAGTATGGTTTTACGTAATAATTTAGCTGCTTGATACAGAACTTCCATACTCGCATTCATATCAGAATTGAATTCCACCCGCGACAACAAAACATCATTGACAAATTTCAAAGAAATACGCTGTGATTGATTTTTGGAGATAGGGTCGTTAAATACTACATTCATGTAAAATAATTCATGCTCAATAAGTATTTTAAGAGATTTTCTTGACGACATGTCTTGCCGTTTAACACCATTCCAATTACAGATATCTCTATAGTGTCTCTCAGGATCTGCCATCGTGACAACATTACCTTCCAAAAAAGAATCTAGCAAACGATCTATGGATTCTGCTTGACTAATACATTCTGGCAAGTTAGGTGTTGTTTCAATTTCATCAGTACTTCGCAATGACGTTTTTTGTGCAACATTCTTTGTGGTATGCTACATCATATGCATGTACATCTTCTTGATAAATGAATCCACTCAGTTTTAACTTCCAATTGCTATTTTCACTTCGCTAGACAGCATCAGATCCTCTGACCTACCTTTTTGATGAAAGCGGTATATAATGGATGTCTCCTAGCTTCAAGTCTATCGAAAAAGAAGCAGGCATTTTTATGTAGTTTCGTGCCAAGATTTTGGCCTCTTGTACACGGGTGGACCTTATTGCACACCGAGCCTGGGGAAGCTATTTCAATTTCCGCTTGTTGCTTTTTATACCTGGCCTGTAGTCTATCAATGTTACCTTTGTGCGTGCATTTCTTGTGACAAGTTAAATGCCACCGGGCATTTAGCTGGGTTATTCCTTCCACTGTAAATTTTCCAGCGTATTCTTCGAGGTGCTGATAATCACTGTCTTTACACTTGTTTCGAACTCTCACTGCATCAAACAGTTTGTGCTGAGTATTTGAGGTTTTAACCAAATCCTCATTCAATAGATGTTGGCACAATATAAACAATTCAAAGTCTATGTCCTTCACTCGCTTTCGCTTAGACGGTCGGTCGAATTTAATTACACCATCCATATTTTAAGTTAAAATTTACCACTTGAAACCAAAAAAAATATATGCAATCTTGAACCGAACACAAGTTGTACTGTCTTTCGTTCAACAACAACGTTTGTAAAGGCACTCATGTATTATGTGTACATCACAATTCATGCATTTATAACTCATGCCTTTATAACTTTATATTGGTGAAATTTTTATATTTTTTCTTATTTTTGTATATCTCACCTGCCATTTTGTGAAGTGTATAAATCATTATCTTGTCCTTTTTGCAAACAAAATCATCATGTAATTTTGCTATACTCTGTAACATTTTTGAATAATATGCTGTTGCATTTTTCGATGATTCGTTAAGTTTTTTTTAATGCTCTAGGGCAGGGGTGGGCAGACTTTTCAAAGGTACGGGCTACTTCTAATTTTGTCAAGGTGTTGCTGTCCACCCAGTGACGTAGGTGTGGTGAGCTTAAAAAAAAATGTCTACAATATTTATTATAACTTAATAATAAATGCGGAATATGTACTTACCTACATAACTACAAGAAAAAAAAACTTACTCTTTTAAAACCGCGTTTAAAGCAAATCGCGTCGGTGTTCCAAAAATATGTTTCTTTTAGTATGCGCGTCTTAGGTCTTAGTAAAGGCGGTCACCCCAAAATGTCTTGGTGGTCCACCGGTCGATCGCGATCGACTAAATGCCCACCCCTGCTCTAGGGTATGTACTCATCTCAACATGTGCATCCCAATGTAATTTTTGCACTTGTTTTATTTAAGTTTGTAAGCACATATCCTTTTTACTTTATGTGCTAGGCATGGTACAGTGTGATACACTGTTTTAAGGGTTATGCTTTTCATGCAGACGTGTCTTGTAACCTTCCTTATATAGTAATGACACTTATTTTACTATGCAACCATGCTCTTTGTCACAAGGTTGACTCTTATAGTGCATTCATTTATGTATGACACCTATTTAAGTTGTTTTATAATTATTTTGTTACCATTTTTCCATGTGTTTTGAATGCACTTTCTATGTATAATTTACAGGGGTGTTTTTTCTTTGTGTTAATTTAATTAATAATGTAATAATGTTAATTTAATTAAAAGCACAAAAGTTTTTTATCCTTCATGGAGGGTCTCCAATGTAACTTTGACCTAGTATAACACAGGTTCCAACCGCGAGCCAACCATCTTCTTCAGAGGACGCGATTTCTCCCTTTTGTGCTCTATGACGACTCCGTATCCCCCGATTCTGCATCTGTCATCTAGACATTTTCTTTATCTTCAATATGAGGCATTACAAAATACAATCGGCCGATAAATAACCGAAATAAAGTGGATTTTTTTAATTCCATGGCGGCCATCTTGATGACGTCATTACTACTATACGCCCCACACCAAAGAGTGACACCATGGAAATTATTCATCTACAGGTAGTTTCTGATGAAAAAAATATCCACCCATGTTCCCATCATTAATACCGCCACGGGACTACATATGCTCCTCTACTATGTCTGCGTATATCGGTACCAGTCGCGATATCCTGCTCTGCTCGGTTCGCGAGATTAGCCCGTCCCCGTGTCTGCTCACTAACTAACATTTGTTTACCTTCAACTGTTAATAGTAAGATAAGGCGGATAAAATTTTCTATTTCGCGGGGCCGCATTACTAGTTGTCAAGGGGCCGAGCGTCGGACGCGCCTGGTTTAGACTGATATGGTTTTGAAACGCGCGAGCGTCTAGTACAGGGATTCCCAACCTTTCTACGTTTATGGCACCCTTGGGAATGAGATTACAAACTTGGGGCACACTTGTTATAATTTTAGTTTTTTTTTCAAATTAAAAAAAATATTAAACTGAAGTAACATTTCAGTCACATGTTAAATTTAAGTTCAAATAAATACCGACTCCACTGATGATTTTATTCATTTGTTGACAGATATGAGTAACAAACACCAGAATAGAATATATTAATACAGTTTCAAAATTAGCCATGGGATTCAGTGACACTAGAGGACTACAATAGTAATCGCTAAAAATAGCTTTGTTTTCTTAATGTGAGACTTGCGATGGAAGCTTAGAGAACAAATGTTTGATATCAACGTAATATTTATTTTAAGACAGCCCTGCTAATAATGTTTATCCCCAGTAAAATCTTGTGGCACCCTTGGCCGATTACCCGGCACACCGGTTGGGAATCACTGCTCAAGTGAAAAAAAAATGGTGAGGTGGAATTACCGAGTGAGTTCAGAGATAGAAGTCCCTTGAACATGCTCAAATTAAGAGAGAGAAAAAGAGAAATCGACCCTTTAAGAATGCTCAGTGTCAAATGTGTAAAAAATGATAGGAAACACACACAAATGACAAAGATTTCTTCATTCTGAGATTAACTTTAAGAATATAGCAAATGTTACCCTTTCTGGGCTCATGTGGGATGTTATACAAAATGATTAAATCTCGCTGTTTCGCCATTTTTATTTTAGACACAATTTTACAGGGTGTCGCAAACATTAAACTTTCAGTTGGTATTTAAAGAGAGAAACAATATTTTGCATTACAAATGGACAGAAATTCTTTTCGACAGTTTTGCACGTCACAAAAGTTCAAAAAATATTTGATCTCTAAATGTCAAACGTGTAAAATTACCCAATCTCATGTTCTGAAAAGAGTTTCTCTTTTCTTGCAGAAAGAAAAATTGGATTAACGTCAAAAGTACGATCGAAATAATTTGAAGTTGGATCTACCGGGGTTCATGTTTCCACTTTAAAATTATATGCATATCTGGTTCGATTCCAGTTCGTACTTGCCCTAAAAATAATATTACGACATTTGGGTATTTTAAGTATTCGGTACCTCGGGTTTTATTTTTTTGTCTCTACAGACTTTAGAATGAAACAGATGAATGAATTTTTGAACGTCAAGGAATGGAATTAGGGAAAATTCGAGGGAATTGATTATACGAAGACCTAAGTGCAAGATACAAAATTCTCACTGCGAGAAAATATTAGTCAAGGCAAGAAAATCATGTTCTTTGCCTCGCAAAAATAAATCGGACCATCTCAAGGTACACAAAACAGGAGAAGAGAAATCTTCCAGAAGCAGCACGTTTTAATTCCTTATTAAATTTAATCCAATTTCTTAATATCTTTAAATACTTTCTTTAGTTTCAGTTATATAATAGACATATGCAAGATGACGTGATAAAACGCAGATGAAATAATACTCAAAATTAAAATATTTTCAAATTGGCTTTTGCTTGTAAGGCCGTCTGCACACGGGGCAACTCAAAAGAAACTGATAACAAACTCAAATCACAAACCAGTCCTTGATGAATCGCAACCTATGTAATTGAATGGAGCCACGCACACGACGCAACTGGTTACAAACCCGTCCGACGGGTTTGTAACCAGTTGCGTCGTGTGCGTGGCTCCATTCAATTACATAGGTTGCGATTCATCAAGGACTGGTTTGTGATTTGAGTTTGTTATCAGTTTCTTTTGAGTTGCTCCGTGTGCAGACGGGCTAATAAGAAATCCTTGTATGGCATCCAAATAGCCACAGAGGAATGTAGACCATGCGTTTTAATGACTGACTGAAGCCCTTTGCTCATGTGTTCGATGGCATTAGCTTTTGGAAGACGCAGAGCAAGTGCGCGGGGCGTAAAGTGGTTCAGCAATGAAAATCGATTCAAAGAAATTAACCCCTGAACTTAACGCAATTAGTAAAATTTTACACGTGAGTACGATGAGTCATAAAGATTTTATGCCGAGAATACCTTTTGTTGTAAATGAAACTGATAAAGCACTATGTGTATAATGATATGCATTTCCAGTGTACCCAGCATCCACGTTCTTCGAATCTGTCCTTGTTATGGCTCCTCATGGCATGTATGCTGGAGAGAAATGAATTCAAACACAGGGATTGCTTTACATCTTTGCTGGTGACTGACATGAGGCAGTCAATCAGTCCACGCACTGAGGTGCAAAATTTATATTGCTTAGAAGTATGAAAATTGTTTGCAAAACACCCTAATACGAGGGGCTACTTATGCAAAAATAGACATATCCAGCGTACCTAATAGCCACTCAGCAAGCTGTTTTCCTAAGCATGGCTTAATCGATAAGCGAGACGAACAAAAACTAATTCCAAAACAGGGATTGCTCTGGGTTTATACTGGTAATTGACAAGGTGCTGTCAGTCCAACCCATAAAGGAAACAACTAAATCTCTAGTTTATCCATGTAAAATATATTGTACATGATGTCAGTATACCAACAATGTTAAATGTCCCAATCTTTTAAGCAAACTTTCGTTCGTTGTTTCATAATTTGATACAGATCTTTAATCATTTCGCTGATAATCAGGTTTAAAAAAATCTAGCCCATTTTAAAATTCCCAAGGTCCTTTTTATTTTATTTAATTATAAAACAGCTAGTTATTTTCTGAATTTTCATAATGTCGGAAAAAAAGTAATGCCTTTCATTGTATAGGACAGAGGTTGGGGACCGCGCGGCTTTGAGGCAGCATGCGGCCTCCGTGATCTTCTCTTGCGGCCTTCATAAAAGCTATCACTTGTATTAATTAATATTTAATTATATAGATTACAACAATTTCCAAATCAATAGAATTAAATAAAGAACGGCATGAATGTATGTACAGTGTCGGCCAAAATAAAGTTGACATTTTGAAATTGTTCTCTAAAGTCGCTACAATTGTATATTTATCCAAATGAGCTTCGTTTACCTTGATTGTATGATACTTTAACTACACTTTATATGTAATTTAATGCTCAGAGTTTCTTAGCAATACTACCAGACATGTTATATGATCTCTACACAAAAACTATTTTCTTACTATTATTGTTGTGACTGACTCCATGTACGTTAAAACGCATTATTTTTTCTGCAAAAAAAAAAAAATAATAATAATAATTAATGATTAATGTTGCAACAAGTTTTTATCCTTATGTGAATACAAAAATATTTTATTTTGTAACTTTTTATGTCAAATAATAAATAAATAAGGACTTAATTTTTTTGTTATTTTTCTATATAATGCTCCAAATTGTTAAAACTATATCTAACTATAATAATTTCATAAAAGTCGCATTTATAGGTACATCAACTTATGCGGCCTTCTTTATTACTACCTAATTTACATGTGACCTCTAATGGTAAAAAGGTTCCCCCACCTCTGCATAGGAGGTGACGTTACTTCATATAACGTTGATTTAATTTTTATAGGCATAACATTCATAACTTCCTAATTTTTCCCGAAGGGAATATCTGAGTTGAAGAGGAATCCAGGAAACATTTTTTTTCCTGTAAAATACTTTTTAATATTTTTTAATGGAAAATCAATCGAAAATATTTTTGAGTCCTTATTCAAACTGATATAGGAAGTTATCTCTCTATATTCTGAACACTAAAGGAGTAAAATGAATTTTAAAGGATTATACTGTCAGTAAATAATCTTATTCATAATATTTTTAATTATTTTTTTATCACGAAGAAATTTTTTTAATCATCATTAGTTAAGATTTGATTTCTTCAATTTATGAAAAAAAAATTTTAAGGACAAAATATGTAAATCTAATGATATATTAGAAATCTCTTACTATAATTTTTTTGATTTTTAAAAGCTAGCAGGAAAAAAAAATCCACCTAAAGAAAAATTATTTAAATTTAGTCATGATAAGTAAGCCAGTGAAATTGGTAATGGATATTTATACTATTATAATTATAATATTAATTGAATATCATATTTATAATATTATATAACATTTTATAAAAGAAAAATTACCAAAATGACAATTTAATGCTGATATAAGGAATAACATTACACTGGATTTTACAGTTGAATTACTTTCTCATATTCTTAATCATTATTTATTATTATCACTTTGACATATTTGCTTTTCTGCCTTTTTGAAGGTCACCAAAATTTTCAGTGAAAAAAAATGGAATAGAGTAATGTCTTGGTGGTGTTTAGCAGTAGAAGAAACAGGCTTGTTCACATTGCATCAGGAGCGTTGCGTTTTGATGCGTTACTACATTGGCTCCGAGATTGTTGATATGACCTGTAATTGGTCTGACGCATCACGTGTTAAAAGAATTTAGCTCTGTGATTGGTTAAAATTTTTAACGTTGACGCTACGTACCGGATTGACGCTGCGTCCGTGTGTGGGAACAGGTCGTAATAATGAATTTAATCAATAACACCTTATATTGTATATAAAAATAACGAACCAACTTAAAAAAATAAAATAAAATAAAATTGTCGTTTTAACAGCTTCAAAAATTTAGCTACATACCTTACGTAAGCACTTGAGTGCTTTTTTAAAAAAAATTTGCTTACCTTCAGTGTATCTTCATTTTGTATATTACACTCAAATAACTGCTATAGTATAAGAATCGAAATCTTGGACTTCTTTTAATGTGTTTTTTCTAAAGGAAGTGGTAGTTGAAAAGTGTAACAGTTGTGTTTTACTTGTTGCAGTACACATAAAAAATTATGTTAAATTTAGTTAAAACTTTTCTTTCCCACAAAAAAAAATTACTTAAAAAACATTTTTACTGTCATAAATAAATTTAAATGAATTTCAAGAAAATTTATCTCTATAACAAATTATCCAAGTCCTTCATATCCAGATTAAATGGTTAGTAAATTATAAATAACACATAGTATATCTGCCACAGTTTCCTGAAGAGAAATTTTTACTACTAGATATTAAATAAAAACACAATTTTATACTCCGTGTCACAGTCAGTTTTAGTTTTGGGGACATAACATGAAGTATTTTTAGCGTTTCTTTGATAAAAATCAAATGAAAATAATAAATTGCTTATTTGATGAGTTACACTGCTCAACATAAAACGAGAATTGTTTCAGTTTATTCGCAAAGAGTTTGCTGACACGTCTCAATTTAACATCCTTAAATTTCGATTAAAATCGAGAATCGAAAGACTTTTGTTTTCTCACTGAGTCTCAGTTATTAGAACAGGAAAATTTAGAAGCAAGAATTTTAGCTCCTTTGCTTAAACCATGTATCCTATTTAACTTTAAGAGAAAATAATTAAAAATAAAATGTAAAATGTCTGAGAGAATGGTCATCAAGAATGTTTTGTACCGAAAAACATCTTTGATTGTGACGAAAGACGTCTTTTTTAATTTATTGTATTATTGAATCTAAATTTATTGAATTTCGTTTTTTTTCTGAATTTGTTTCGAACTATAAACCCTTCAGATTTAAAATTCCATTATATCTCAGTTATGCAATGTTCCCCATGTATGAGCAAGTGATCCTTATACCAGTATTTCGTCCCATGTTGTGTTCATTTATTCGCTACAACGTCCTTTGACATATGCATTTATGTTCTATTCTAGATGAAAGAACCTTGGTTGACTAACACATGTCGTGAGAAGAATGTAAATATTACCCCCTCCTTCCCGCAATCTTTCAAAATGGGTTACGTAGCCTGAAATTACAATAATAAAATCGATAAAAAATAGATAAAAGAATAGATAATAATGAATAAAGATATAAAAATAAATAAAGTAACAAACAAGTCTGATTTCTACTGTATCCCGTAATTACTCTCTAACAAGAGCCTGCCCCGTGTGAGGCTCAAACTCACGTCTCCAAACCTCAAGACCGGTGTTCTACCTACCGAATAACCTCGTTGTGTTGTGAAGGATTGTTACTTCCGAGGATTTTTCCTAACATCTTACCATTATCAAGTTTGAAGACGAGCGTAGCGCTCTAAAATCGATCGCAGTGATTTCAAACGTAGGAATTAGGCCATTAAAAGAGTAAGATGAGAGGAATTTATTTCTTCAGCGAGTTTGAAAACATCCTGTGAGGACAATTTGAAATTTATCTTCTGTGATTAGAAACCCTTATCATTTGAGCTATCTCATCTTGGTGAAGATCCCAACACTTTTGTTGCTATACCTTTAGATTTTTAGTGTAAGAACGTCATTATAATTTTCTGTTAGTAATGAATCGTATAGACAGGAATAGACCTTTGTAAAATTTGCATACAAACTCCGTAAGACATATAATATTAAAAGAATATAACAACGTATATAATTTAAAAATATCACTGCATACAATAGTGAATGGCTTTAACGATTCAGTAGATCGACTTTCTATTCTGTAACCAGAAGGAAAAAACAACTCAAAAAGGCTTTTTAAATTTTAACCCACTTTTTAAATCACCATTTAACAATTCATTCTATGGTTCCTAACTGTATCCAATCATACAGCATTAGCCGTCTGTAGAAAACTCTCTCTTTTGTTTCGAAGCTATCAGATGAGTAAATGCTCTATTTGGGACAATTAAATCCACTTTCGCAGTCTAAATTTATCAAAAACTTAACAGCTTTGAAGAAAAGAAAGGAAATGTTATTTTTTGAAAGAAAAACTGTCCTAATGCCCCAGTTACGTTTTAGTGATGTATGTCAGTGTTTAAAGGTTTTTACTACCATTGTAAGGTGTTTATCTTTTAGGATATATTTCTTAGGTTCTTTCTGCTTTTATCAGATGCAACGTCACAAGATGAGAAAGGAAATAGACAATAAACCCTAACAAATAACAGTTTCAGAATTCTCACCAAATGTAGATCACTATGTTACGAAACATTTTGCAATGTTTATTAATAAAGGTTTATAATATGAAATTTCGATAAACTGAAACATTTTAATGAGTTAAGGGATTTTTATATTTTAATTCAAAACTGACCGAATTTTAAATCTACCCCATATAAATATATATAGAGAGAGTCGAAACCCGTTATAACGAACTTCAAGGGACTAAAGGCTTTGTTCGCTTTATCCGGTGGTTCGCTATATCAGAACCGTTAGGAAAAATGCTAGAGTTCACAAAATGTATAACTCATTAGTTGAATTGTGTATTCGATAATGATGTATTAAAAAAATGATAAAATCTATTAAAAATTATCATTAATGAATTAAATCGACTAAAATCTATTACATTAAACTGGCACAATACTAATTAAATTGCGTACAATAGGAAAACGGCGGGACCAAAATTTTCGTTCGTTATATCCGTGAGTTTCTTTATATACCGGGTTCGCTATAACGGGGTTCGACTGTATATTAATTTTATATATATACACCGGGTGATCATAAAGAAACTTTGCCGATATATAGACCTCTAGCGGCCGTTCCGTTCAACCTATCGATATGATATTTCAGATATAGTTATTCAGAGTTATGAGCTCGGGATTCTGAGAACGGCAACACAATGACGCTCACGGTTACGGTTATAGGTATAGAAACTCGACATTTTCAAATGGCAACGCCCACTTTTTCCCGTCGCAAAATGGTCAGCGCATGCGAAAACCCTAAAAACCGTTGGAACGGTACGTGTATTACAAAAAACGGACGCGTTATGCATGCACAAAAAAACAGCTCTGCAAACGGCCAGCAAAGACACGATCGGGGCGCACGGAGGAAATTTGCATATGACAGAGGCTAGAAACCAATCACAGAACGTAGTTCGCCAGATATTCAGCGTAGAAAACCGATAAAAAGCTCTCTGATCATGTGTTTCTTAGCCATTCGCAGAGCTGTTTTTTTGTGCGTACATAACGCGTCCCTTTTTTTGTGATACACGTACCGTTTCAACGCTTTTTAGGGTTTTCGCATGCGCTGACCATTTTGCGACGGGAAAAAGTGGGCGTTGTCGTTTGAAAATTTCGAGTTTCTGTACCTATAACCGTAACCGTGGCCACCACTTGGTTACCGTTCATAGAATCCCGAGTTCATACCTTTGAATAACTGTATCTGAAATCTCATCTCGATCGGTTGAACGGAACAGCCGCTATAGATCGATATATCGACAAAGTTTCTTTATGACCACCCTGTATATATATATATATATATATATATATATATATATATATATATATATATATATATACAGGGTGTCCATAATTAAACTTCCCTACTTTAAAGTTCTCTACAGTCGAAACTATTGTTCAGAAAGTTATGAAATTTTGTGTAGGACATATTGAAGGGATGGGAATTTGTTTGAGCGAATAAAATATTTAGTTCCGAATTTCACCACCAGAGGGCATTTTTTGATGAATTGCACATTTAGCCAACATTTACTATAGTTAAGAATATTTATTACATGTTCAACATGATGGCCGTCATGTTCAACATGACGGCCATCATTTTCAGCTACCATTTGAAATCGTAAGATAGCATATTGTACAGTTGACTGCAGTGTGTCCGGGGAATTTGTCGGGAAATGCTGTCTTTCAGATCAGGTATAGTTTTTGGTTTATCAAGACTGACTAGATGTTTCTCATGCCCCCAAAGCCAAAAGTCGCATGGGTTGAGGTCTGGGGATCGGGGAGGCCACACATTAGGAAAGTGGAGGCTGATGACACATTCTTCTGTAAAGGGATTTTTTAGAATGTTCTTAACACGAAGGCTAATGTGTGGAGGAGCTCCATCTTGCATAAAAATTGTGCGTGAAAGGCACTTACGTGATTGCAGATTCGGAACAATTTTATTCAGCACCAAGGATATATATCGCTCCCCGGTGATCGAGCATTTTACTGGACCTCTAGGATTTAATTCCTCGAAGAAATACGGGCCGAGAATAAAAAATGCAGAAAATCCACACCACACGGTTACTTTCGGTGAATGTATCGGAACATCTAAGATTAAACTCTGATTTTCTGGTTGCCGAATTCGGCAGTTGTGAGTATTCACAGAACCGTCCAAATAAATGTGTGCTTCGTCTGTCCAGAGGATAGTCCAAGGCCATTCTGCATCAACCTCAAAGCGAGCAAGAAACTGCAGTGAGAACCGCTGTAGAGTCTTGAAATCATGTGTAAGAAACCTCTGCACAAATTGAAGCTTGTACGGATAATTCCGGAGGATATTCCGCATGACCTTCTGGACAGTTGAAAGGGGCAGACCCAATGCTTCTGCCACACGACGGACACTGACTGGTACTAGCCTGTTCGTTGGAAGCTTTGTCCTCTTCCACCTGAAGTGCAACCTTCTCTACATCTGCGGAAACACGTTTCCTTCCTCTTCCAGAACGAATGTTTAAAGAACCAGTTTCTTCAAATTTGGCCACCATTAATCGAAGACCTTTAACAGTCAATGAACCTTTTCGTATCCCCTTCAAACTCCGAAATTTTCGTAGAGCAACTAGTGCTGAATTATCGTTTCGGTAAAACAATTTTACTAGCAAATCTCGATCTGGTAATGGTAACGATAACATTCTGATTAGCAATAGCAAGCACTCTGAAAACAAAATAACCATGAAAGTTTCTAGGTTTTATAACAGTGTCTGCTCTACGTCGACAAAAATTAATTTGCATATTTGTTTCTTCTTCGTTCCTTCAAATCTTTTGGCCGAAAATTAATTATCGAACAAGTTTCCGATCGACTTTGCAATCACTTTAAAGATTGTAAAATTTAATGAGTATGAATTATTGTGGTAGGGTGACCTATGGATAAAAAGATGGTGAAATCTTAAGTAAAGAACCAGTCGTAAATGTGTAATTCATCAAAAATGCTACCTGGTGGTGAAATTTTGAACTAATTTTTTTTATTCGCTTAAATTCCCATCCCTTCAATATGTCCTACACAAAATTTCATAACTTTCTGAACAATAGTTTCGACTGTAGACAACTTTAAAGTAGGGAAGTTTAATTATGAACATCCTGTATATTTATTATGTCTGGCGCAAGAGGGCGCCGCTAACATAAACATTGTCATGACCCCCTCTACTTTGTTTGGGGAGAACATTAAGATTTCTGCATCGGATTTTGTCTTAGACGGAGTACTTTTTTTTCAATTCTCAATGTAAATAAATTGTAATTATTATTTATTCTTTACGATGGTTGTTAATTAGTTTACGACTGAGGCTGATTTACTCAAACCCCCACTCCCCATGTATAATAATAATAATAACAATTTCAATTATCTGAAATCTGTAGCGTGTTTTTCTGACACGGTCCATGGATGTTTTTATATGACGTTTAATTTTCTTGGTGAGTAGATAGAAGGGGGTGTGATACGCAACGGAGAGTGGACCGCCGTAGGCGGACAGACGGCTCCTCGCTTAGTATTTATACAAAATTTAAAAAAAAAAGGTTTTTATAAGCTTTTAGATCGTAATAGTTTTTATATTTAATAAAAATGTTAAATAATAATGTTTTACTAGTGTTGACATTTACTGTTGTCGAGAGAGTAATTTTATCTTCAATTAAATTTAAAATTTACTTTGCAATTAGGGAGGTAATGAAATTGATCTTGTGTGAAGAATTAGCTTGTTGTTCTAGTCTAGGAAATAATATCATAGATTGTTTGAAAGTACTTATAGTTTATTCTTTCGCCCCTAGATGTCAGTCCAATGTTATCGTAATTTTGATAGCTTTGTATTCATAGAATGGCAACTCCTAGTAATGTTTTGTCTTTCTGTAGCATTAGTTTTGATTCGAAATAAGACGGTTGTGTTCTGTTTAGCTTCGTGCTAAGATCAGCATTGCGATGCTGTTCTGATTTTTGTCTATTGTGTGAATAAATACTTTGTGTCGTCAAGTGCCAGATGATTATTTACAGCCGTTGGTTTATTTTTCCTGAACATTAATCCAAAGATAAGAACACTGGCTCCCGTCATGTCATAGATAGTTATGAAATATTTAAAAATTTAAAAAAAAAACGAGAGAGTTTATTCGTTGCATAATAGAGATAATTTAAAGGAAGAAAATTCCTATTTTATGACCATAATTTCGAGTCTTAGAAAATTTATACGCACACAGATGAACTTCCTCTAGTTTATGCATCAAACGAGAAAACAAGATCCAACTCTTTCTTTTTTCCCACAAAGAAATCCGTTTTTTTCCCTTTTTTTTCTACCAGACTGTTTGATTCAGAAGTGAAATACTTTCACCTCTATTATTTCGTCCTTTTTCTTAGATGCTTAATTATTTGTCTTAACAATTTTTCGACTGAAAAAAAATTAGCTTGCCCTGTACAGATATTTAATGGGCTTTGATAAATATGATTTCTTTGCGTCCTTTAGAGCAAGCGTTCGCCGATAAAAGAAATGAAAGATATTTCTCACCTCATAACTGTCTGCCTGAGAAATGAAGAAAAAATTATTTGTAACACCCGACACCATTTGTATCGGACAGAGCAGAGAAATATCCTTTTTATTCTGGGGTATTTCATTAATATTTACCAGAAATCCCCAGATTCTTCTATAAAATAGATAAAAGTATTATATGGATACCAAAAAGGTCCTCTTTTGGGTAAATGTACAAACCACCGGCTTTTCCTCTTTTAACAAAATATAAATCATTTATTTAAAATTTTTTCATTTTGTATCTTGCTATTTTTAATTCAATTTCTGATTTTATTCTTAAAATAAAATATGAGAAGTATTGCCTATGCATTCTGGATAGAAGATACGCATATGTTATGAGAAAAAAAAAACGTTTCAAACTAAACAAAACATATTTTTTTAAATACAGGACGTTTAAAAAGGAAAGTTAAAAACTTTTTTTAAATAAAAGTAACATCTCAAACCTAAATTACTTAGTATTATATCAAGGTATCCTAGGCAAGTAAAAGTTGTTAAAAATATGCATTTTTGTTTTTTTAATCTCAAATTATATCTTTAAATACCTTATTTCCAATAAATTTCTTTGATTTAAGGTACAAGCAAAAACTGCCAAAATTATGCAGTTTTGCTTTTCTTTTAAATTTCAAAATATACGTTCAAATATAACCTTCCCCCAAGAATTTTTGATTCAAGGTACCAAGCAGGCAAAAAGTGTCAAAATTATGCATTTTAATGTTTGTTTCTTTTAATCTCAAAAGATGCCTTAAAAATATACCTTATCTTTCCAATATATTTTTTGATTCAAGGTTTTGATTAAAATTGTGATTTGGCATTTTATTTTTTATATTTTCAATTTCAAAACATACCTCAAAATATCTTCTTTTCAACGAAGTACACCAAATTTCAAAAAATAACATTTTCTGACAAAAATGTGCAAAATGTTTCAAAATTAACATGGAGAAAATAAGATTCCTTTCGTGCTCTTAAACTTTATATGATTTTATTGTGTCACGAAATCAAATGGACCTTTGTTCTCAAAACAGAGAACTGCCTTTAATGATCAAATTTTTACAGCATATTTTAGAAGATAAGCGGATTCTAATTTTTATTTTATTGCAAGGTATCAAAAAAAGTTCCAAAGTTGAATGGAGCACTTGTAATTTCTATTATTTTTCTTTGTTTTTCACTTCTTATTAACGGAAAACCATTCAATTACAATTAATGAAAAAAATTTCTAACTCCGCAGAACAATAGTTAATCTGATATCGGATTATGCAAGAATTAAAGAAAAACTAAATGAGCTAGTTTCTACAACTAAGAATAGAATACAGCAGATTTAATCGTAATGGCGTTTGATTATTCCAATAATAGTTTTTCTTCCATCTTTTTATCTACGCAGATTTGGGGTCTGGAACAGGAAATATTTTAAAAAAATTACCAAAGTAATTCATTTTAGAGAATACAATTGGAAAATTAGGTTAGGATTTCTTAACGTTACGAATTTTACATGTTTACGAAAATTGTTTCTAAGCAATGAATTATCTTATTATTGCAAAAGGCTGTTCAATGTAAAAATCAGGGTTAATTAATGCTTCTTTAACAGTCAAATTTTCTTGAGTAAAATTTACTTTATTCCGGTAATAAATTCTCTTTTCAAACTGATTTGAACAGTTTTTGGCTTTCTTGAAAATCAGACATTCCACTACTTGGGTGAGGTTTAGAAGAAATCTTTCAGCCGACACTCTTTTCAGCGTTTAGAATCTAGTCTATAAATAATAAACTTCAGAAATAATCATGACTCTACAGAAAGCAATTAATTATTGCCACTGCATTTTAAGCAAATTCTTAATCTTGGAAAACAAGTCTTCATTTCTAATATAAATCTATGACACATGTTTATAATCTTAATACGGGAACTCCACAGTACCAAAGACTGCTAGCAGAAAAAAAAATACGTAGCTACAAATATGTTATAGAGTTGGGGTAGCTATGCTGTATGTAGATAATGTACTGCAAAATCTCGAGTATAATACGCACTCTTTTTTTCACATTTTAGTCCGCAAAAATGAGGGTGCGTATTATACGCGAGTGCAAAAAAAAGTAGTTATAAACATTGGATAAACGAACGTACAGCATCAGTAAGACATTGTCGCAACACGGGTGCGTGCGCATCTGCACTCCGTGATTCATCCACCCGTTTACTAAGCAGGTATTCCTTTTAAACAAACGGAACTCACAGTTCGTATCGCCAAGTGACGATGATGATGGAAATATATACTATGACGGCAACAATAATTATGACATGGACGCAACAACAATAGATGAGCTGTATTCTAGTGAAAGTGATTAAGACTCTAACTAGTGAAAGTGATTAAGACTTGATTAAGAAACAATTTGACAGTATTGTTTGTATTGAATTGACAATTTAAGTTTTTTTTTTGCTACCGAATTTGATGTTTTCCTTTCTTTTTATTACAAATTTCATTCATGTTAATTAATATTTGTGCAATTTTTAAATAAAATATTGAAAAGTTATGGGTGCGTATTAAAGTCGAATTTTAATGTTTTCCGAAAATATCGCGCAAAATCAATCATGCGTATTATACTCGGGTGCGTATTATAGTCGAGATTTTAAGGTAGTTTCTTTCATTTTTTGTTGCATAATACAAGTAAATATCTAACACGTTGATTCTCAAATAATCCATCAAGCTCTTTAAGTTTTGGGGTCTATTTTTACTGAAGAAACGCGGAGGACCCTATCCACAAAGGTAAATCGTACTGATGAGTTTTAAATACTGAAAAGCTTTGTAAGATAATGATAAATTCAGCTTTCATAAGTCTTAACTTAAAAGAGTGATTTCAGGAGATATGAAAAATTCTTTTCAAGAGGAAGTTCCTTTAAAACAAATGTTTGGTAAGATGCAAAAATATCTCCGTCCCGGCGTTAGCCACACGGAATTCAACTGATGCCTGGCCGCCACAACACAATCCCCCCAGACGCCGACCCAAAGGATCGGAGACTAGGTCACATAGACCCCTCGAGTCAATTAAATAGCTACTAAATTTCAAATTAAGATAAAATTAACAATTTAATAATAAATAATAATTTAAATTCAGAATCCTGTGCCAGTTCCTGTGCTCCGCTTGAACCTAGTCACTGCTTTATTTCTTTAAACTTCAACAACAAAATTTTAACTACAATTTAGTCAACTATTAATGTTTAGACTATAGTTTCGTGCTTAAATAAGCTGACGGACCAACAGCACTGTTTTCTGCAAAATTAACTTTATTTTTATTTCTCCGCTAACGGGAGGGAGTAGCTGTCGACCGCTGTCAAGCGGTGCTTTCGTGCTTCTACTTATTTTTTACACACTGCCGCTAGAGGGCACACGGATGCATCTCATGACACTAAAGGGTTATATGACGTAACAATTCACATGTGAACATTTAACTTCACATAAGTATATACATGCATAAAGGCATCTACCCTTACATAACAAAAAATTAGCATTTATATACTGACATAAAAGCAACTGCTTTTATAAACATAATTTAAACAATTATAAACACATTTACATACATAAATTAATATTTGCTAACCACGTATAGCAAACAAATTCACAATTCGCAATATTTATACTACTTACATTACTTTTACATATTCAGTTATTTAATATTTCAACAATTTCAAACAAATTATTTTATTGTTCATTTTCAAGTTAATTACTTTTACAAGCCATATAATTCAATATTTAATAGAATACCATATTAATTCATATATTGTTTTAAGGTGGTCCAGGACACAAAATTGTACAAATTTTCGAAAAAAATTTTATTGCATTAAAATTTTTTTTGTTCTTTTATGCTTAAAATGACGTTTAAATCATGTTTCTATCTTAATTAGAACAGGATAAATTATTATTTTTTTTTGCAACATTCTAATAGTAGCCAATCGTTGTTTAAACCTGTAAGTGCGTTTTTCTTCATGATGGGTTTTTTCCTAATTTCTCGTCTTTAAATTGTTATAAGTCAAAAACCGTTAAAGATAAATGGTTGAAACTTTAAACATGTCTTTTTCAACTATTTTGCTTTAATTTTAATTCAGAAAATTTGAAAAATATTTATTTTTGAAAATATGATTTTTAAAAAATAAGTTACATACTTTTTTTTGCAATTTTTAATCTAAATATTTTTAATTTCTTCAAAAATTAATATTTCAAAAAATGCTGAATTAAAATTAAAACTTATATATTTCTGTTTGATTTAAGGAAAACATTTTGAAATTCTACAAATAATATTTCGAGTTATAAAGATTTTAAATTACACCACTTTTATTAAAAATTTTAGATTTTAAAATTTTTTAAAAACTTTTAGAGAAATTTTATGATGTGATTTTGTGTACAAATTATATGTTTGACCATCACAAAAAAATTCAGAATTTTAACTCAATAGATAAATTATTTTTTTAAATGTGTCCTGGACCCCCTTAAAACACAAAGATAAGAACAAAAAAAACAACCCTCAACGGGAATAAAAAGGGATGTGGGCATCCATCAGATCCCTCACTATATCTTTTATTACTCTTTTACTATAATAGTCAATAAAGAGTTTGTGTTTACTCCAGCTTGTGTAATCTGGAGGAAATCTTTCTCTATAAGCCTGTAGATCGATACATTCATAGATGCAATGCCCTACAGTCTGTTTCTCCCCACACCAACATTTATCATCTTTCTTATGCATTCTATGCTGGTATTCCGCAAAGCACCCATGTCCTGTAATAACTTGATTTAACTTGAAATCATTACAAAGTCTGTCTTCTGAAACTTCAGTATATATTTCGTACACTCTCCTGCCCTTATCTGACTCATTCCATAACTCCTTCCAACTGGTCATTTCCTCTCTTTTAATCTTTCCCTTAACTCTTTTCTTAGAGTGTTTATAAGTTGTGCCTGCATATTCGAGCTCTGTTGCCTCTTTCGCGACTCTGTCAGCCTCCTCATTCCCCTCTTCACCAACATACGCTTTAACCCAATGGAAGCTGATATTCATATCTTCATTTCTTATAACCTCTTTAAATTTTTTCGAAATTTCGCCTTTATAATTAACCGCCTTTAATGTTTCCAGCGCACTCCTAGAGTCCGTATAGATATCAAAACTCTTAATTTCTTTCATTTTCCTAACATCTATCGCAATTTGAATCGCTCTCATTTCTGCCAGATAAAGTTTCCATTTATAATCCTTTCCCTATAAATCTCCTTTTCATTGTCTTGCATGTATACCACTACACCAGCTCCCGCGTTTTCCTCAATCTTAGAGCCATCTGTATATACTCTTACTTGTGTCTTAGGCGTATTATCATACGTCCATTCAATACTCAAAATCTGTCCATTTTCTTATTCTGCTTGTTCTTACTTCACAATTTTCTCTATTCAATACTTCATCACCTATTTCAATCTCTACACCTTCATCATATATTTTAAACATTTTACAATTTATTCTTGCTTTCAGATGCAGTGGCATACAGCCTGATAGTACATTTAGAGCATCCGTAGACACTGTTTTATAACACTTCGTTATAGCCAACATAAATGGTCTCTGTGTTTGTTTCAATTTTCTATCAATAACTACACCTTCGTTATAGCAAATTTCCACAGCAAACAGTAGTATTTTCTCAATTACAGTGAGGTAAATTTGTTTTATAATGCCGCCCCGTATTCCCCATGTCTTTTTAATAATTCTCGTTAATTTATAAAAGAACTTTAATGATTTTTCCTTAACCATATCCAGACGCTGTAAATATTTCAACTTGCAATCAATTAACACCCCTAAATACTTTAATTCTTTATGATACTTTATATTTTCCCCCGCCAGCTTAATTGTTGGTTTGGTTTTGATAATACCTTTACTAGCAACTATTGTATAAGCACACTTATCAATACTGAAATTCAATTCATTCCTATTTGCCCAATCGTAACATCTATCCAATACTTCTCTTGAAATTTCCTTAAACTTATAACTAACCTTATTATTAATCATTATCATTAGGTCATCAGCAAAGGCTTGCATATACTAATTATTACTGTAACTATCAATGTCTAGTAATTCGTTAATTATTATGAGCCACAATATTGGGCCCAGGGAAGATCCCTGAGGGACCCCTACGTTGTACTCATGCTCACCACTTCTCATAATAACTTTTCTATCTCTAATATAACTAATTATTAATTTATATAACTTAGGTTCAATCTTCAATTTATTTAACTCCCTTATTACATTACTTCTTCTCACAGTATTAAAAGCATTCTTAATGTCCAATGAAATAAGACAAGTATGTTCATCCCTACATTTATTTTCATAAATTATTTTCTTGATGTTATTGAGCGCATGAAGAGTGCTCAGGTTCCTTCTGAACCCACATTGTGCTTTCGATTCAATGTTTATAATATTGATAAATGTTTGGTAAATATTTCAATGATGTTATCTTTATTCTTTTTCTAAGGACCACATATATGTTTTTCGAAAATGCGAAATCTTTCAACCATAGGACTCCCAATTATTGTTTGACGGATTTCCGATCTCAAGGAATGAGCGGATCCACCGTTTCCGAACCAATGATGTAAGTAATTAATTGTTATGTTTTATTTCTGGAAGATGGTAGAAATACCCGATTTCCTAAATTAATAAAAATACTTATTTCTACCATTCTAATGTGCATTAATTATCTTTTATATCTTTTTAAATATAAGAATGATAAAGTATTCTAATAATCGCTATGCCATTAATCACATAATATATGATCTAGAAATTTAATCACAAAAATACCAATATCTATATTCAAAGTCCTATACCTAATGAGAATGCTAAACTACAAAGTTCCTCACCTGGAAGTTGAATACGGCCGCGTTTTACAGGAATTCGTTTAAATCCTAAATTTAGAACTTTTGATCCAATACGGTGAGTGGAAGGGGCAGTGATTCGCTCTGGCTGAGAACTAATCTTCCATAGCTGAAACTTTTTATGCAAGTATATCGGATCATCCAATTTCAGTTGTACGTGTCTTGTATACTGACAAATTGGCTCACTCTGCAGTAGTTTCAGTATCCAAAACTACGCCCAAATAGTACTAAGTTTTGAAAAAAAAAAGGATTTCACTCTCAATGAACTGCTCTTTCCAATATACAAGTTTATAATGGACTCTGCTACTGCACTTCACTTTCTCCCAATACACGTTTTTAAAACTTCGACAGGCTAATCAATCACACGAACTCGAGATGTCCTGTTTTCTGACCTCGCGCAAACTAGACGATTACGCCATCAGGCCTTGATGCCGACCACCGGGAATAAAACCAAGTTATTCCACTCCTGAAAGAGATAGGGAAAGGACTCAACATCTCCTTGAAAGTACTTCATATAATTAGTCCCATCAAAACGTTTTCTACTGTGGACCCATGAAAACATACTTGCTGGCTCGTGGAATCGAAACTCAAAAACCACCTGGATTCCGAGCAGATGCGTTGTCAGATTACAACATCCGGAAATTATCGCTCTTAAAACAATATCATAAATGAATTAGGCGTGAAAGTTTTGAATAAAAATTGTGTAAGTAAAGATAATCTAGTTAGATGAACTAGCGAAAGACAAACCTACGCTAAACCACCCAGAAGAATAGGCGATGTTTTATTAATACAATCTAACAAAAGGGTAATAGTTACCCGTTTACTGCCTAACAGCAAAATTATTACAATTATATATATATATATATATATATATATATATATATATATATATATATATATATATATATATATATATATATATATACAGGTAACCCCTGTATAACATATTCTATAGCATGGATTCACTCTAACACGGTTCGACAGTTGGGTAAAACCCTCGTACAACATGAAATGTAATAAAAATCTATTGAAAGCAAACTTTTTCTAATTCGAAATTAGGGAAATCCCCGTTCAACAGCTCAATAAACGTGATAAAACTTTTAAGTGCAGAAGATACCTCATTTGACATTTTTCATTCGAGTGCGTATATACTATCAAATTTACCTGCATAATTTTCGTGAACTTTTAATTCTAAAGTATACTTTAAGACTTTAATTGTCTCTTTTTTGGCTACGTAGATCAAAAATTTTTGAGTAAGTGTACTCCACCTTTTTTAAAGAAATGATAATTAATGTTTTTATTTTTATGAATTAATCTGTAGCACTAAGCTATGTCTGGCAAAAATAAAAAAATGTCTCTTAAAAGACATTTAAAGATCTAGATTTTGAAGTTCTACTTATATTGGATAATGCACCCAGCCATCCGGAAAATTTAAATAATCCAAATATCAAAATAGTTTTTTTTTTCCGTCCAAATACAACTGTTTTACTTAAGCCGTTAGATCAGGGAATTATAGCTACATTTAAAACCAATTACATAAGGAGATCATTACAATGGGTTTTGAACAAAATCGATGATAAATCTATGGACGTCAAGGAGGCGTGGAAACTCTTCACAATATTGGACTTCATTAAGCTAATAATCCCATCCTTCAGAGAAATAAAACCGATGACATTAAATGGTTGTTGGAAAAAAAATAAGGCCCGAGTCAATTGAAATTGAAAATTTGATCGAGACAGCAGAAAACAGAATGGATGCAGTTGTAAGTGTCTAGGAGGGGAAAATTTTGACGATATGACTGCACAAGATATTCAAGAATTAC